>CAOKZL010001420.1:600000-1042228 GCA_948472985.1 Iguana delicatissima
GCAAATATAGCAGATTGGGCCTTAGAAGTTTGCCATCTAGTGGTGTTTATCATGCAGAAAGAAAGGTGCCCAGAAAGCCTGATGGGATTAATTTCCATATTCTGAGTTTGGTTTCTTTGTTTGTTTGTGTTTGTGTGTGTGATTGAGAGAAGAGAGAGAGAGAAAGTACGTGAATTCCATTCCAAGCAAATTGCTCTACAACAGGATTAAAAGAAGTTACAAGGGAAAAGAGAAGTGGAGGCAATCCTAACTGTCTGGGACGATCACACAAATGCATTCACTAATATCCCTCTGTCCGTATTACAAAAAAAATCACTAACAAAGTAGGGCTATTGCTTCTGTTCCTCACTGACCCAAAGAAATGTCACAATAAATTCAAATTACTAAGAGGAGAGGATCTAATAGGGAAAGGATATCCAAGAATAGCATTTCCTCCTCCTGCTGGGCCAGTATTGTAGCACCTTCAAACTGATGCTGCAGCTGAAGCCATCCCACACTTAGAGTGAACCATAACTCTCGGTAAAATGGGCTTGTTGAGGAAACGTACAGGCAAGGATGACACACACTGTAATGCGCAGGCTGATGCTGGAATAGAGCACATGCTGTTTCTAATCCTTTGGCTTCTAAGAGACAAATCCACTGTCAGGCCTGCATGAGACAGCTGTCTGTGTGATGTACACTTTAATAGCCAATTTTTGCCATTATCTTTCCCTAGGTGAAATAGATTCAGGGATCAAAATGAGGAGACTGCTATTTTCACTTCTGTGAAACAAGGTTTTCGTCTTTGGCACAAATGATGGGTTGGTACAGTAAAGGATCTTAACAGGGTGAAATGCACATGAGCTGCTCCCTATCTGGGCCCTTGCATTCATCCACTCTCCTAGCTGAGGTCACTGCTACCAAGAAAACTATTTTCCATATCAGAATGTTGACAAGAGTTGTCCAAATGAGCTGAATGGTGGACATGCGAGTGAGCACTTGTTGAACTGCAATGTCCACCTTTGAGGCCCTGGGAGCAAAACAATATATGTATTCTTATATCCACAAGCAGCAATACCTTTTATCTTTTGTCAGTGATACCTTTTATTATATCTATACTATATCCAGTAGTATGAAAGAAACTTACTGATGTACGCTCTGAACCACTTGCCACCATTTTTTGAGAAATCTTGCAGAATAGGTGAGGTAACAGAGAACTGGACAAAAACAAACACTGTGTTTCTCTTCAAAAGGGAGAAAAATAAGATGAGGGAACTACACACTAGTCCACCTGACCTTGATACTGGTAAAAATATTAGAATAGATTATAAAAGAGCCAGTTTGCAAGTATCTAAGTGACAATCCAGTCATTTGTAGGAGCCAAATCCTGCCAAACTCATTGTATATCTTTTTTTTATCATGTCACTAGTTTAGTAGATGGTAGGGGGCTATACGTATCATTTTTCAGGATCTCAGCAAGCATTTGATAAAATCCCCTATGTTATTTTGATTAGTAAACTGATTAAATTTGGAATAGATGAAAACACTCTGAAATGGATCCATAATTGGTTGGAAAGCCATGTTCATCATCAATGACTATGCTTCAAACTGATATGCAGAGAGAATCCTTACCAAGTCTGTGGATGGGGGTCAATCCGCATTGTAAGATAAGAACAGAATTGACCTAGATAAACTAGAAAATGGTGCTGGAACTAATGGAATGAAATTCAGCAGAGACAAATGCAAACTTCTATATAGAGGCCACAAAACCAAATGCACATTTATAGGATGGAGGATATTTGAGTCAGAAGTGGTACATTTAAAAAGAACTTTGGGATTATCATTGTTAATATATTGAACATGACCCAGCAGTGTGATGCTGCAGCAAAGAAGATGAATAATATTTTAGCCTGCATTAATAAAACTGTAGATTCCAAGGCAAGGGAAGTAATAGTCTCAGCATATTCTGCACTAGTCAGCCTTCATCTGGAGTGCTAACTTAATAGAATCATAGAACTGGAAGGGCTGTTGAGTCCAGCTCCCTGCTCAGTGCAGGATCTCCAGTGAAAGCATCCCCATCTGGTAGCTATCCAGCTTCTTTTGGAAGACATCCAGGGAAGGAGACCTCACCACCTCTCTAGGCAATTGATTCAATTACTCAACTGCTCTTTCTGTCAAGAAGGTCCTTCTAATGTTCAATTGACATCTTACCATGGACGTATTATGAAATTACATGACTCCTTAGAAAATGTAATAATGCTCGATATGGTAGAAGGCAATATGAAAAGAGGAAGACCACGCTACTAGGAAGTCACATCTCTGAATCTACAGGGCTGAATCTGTAGGGCTGTTGATAATAGAGTGACTTAGAGGTCTCTTATAAGCCAAAGTCGACTTAACTGCAGTTAACAACAACAAACCTGCTAAAAGAGATCAGCGGCAACCAAAACTCTTACCAGCGTGAGACAAAGAAATGACATGAAAACAAGAAGATAAAAGTGTAAGACCAAAACTTAAGACTCATACCATATCAGTACTGGCCAATATTGAAAATGGCAGCCAAGACAACTGATGACAACGATGACTGTGACAACAATGATGATGATTTAGGTAAGCAGATAGAATAATTAAAACAGCATTCGAAGTCTGATCATTTTCCAGAATGGAGAGCAAGTTAAAAAAAACCAGGAGTTGCCTAAAGCATATGTATAGGGAAGCCATGGCTGGGCATGAATCCCAAATTCCCCATTTATTCTGTGTAGCACAGTGGATCTGCTCTGAGAAAATTTCTGCCAGCAGCTTTTTGGGTGATAGTAATAATAACAACAACAAGGAAACCGTAGAATCAAGAGATCAGCAGTTCCTACTTTGTTCCCAAAGTAATTAAATATGTGAGGGATGTTCCTTGCTTACTCTCCCCCTCTATGGCTCATGCCAGCCCAGCTACTACATATATAACAAAGGATGCTGCTGGCTGTAAAGAAAAAATAAATGGAACTGCAGAGAAGATAAATGTGCCAAGTGAAGACAAAAGAACACAGACTTTGCTTCCAGAGGAGCTGGAGCCCAAATCTGAAGTGAAGGACTGGATCTCACGTTCTATTTTTGCAAGTATGGTCTTTAGGAAAAAGAATTGAAACTCAGGGTGGAGCAGAAGCAACTTCAACTCCTGGCATGTATAGCTGACAGTAATAGCAGGTGAAGTGAAATATCCTTCCCTAGAAAACCATTGGCAGTCAGAGCACACAGTGTTGAGCTGGTTCCTCCTAATCCTGCCACAGTATAGCAGCTTCAGTTGTCCTTTCTAAACCAAGGAGAGATATTGGAACTGGGGAAGGGGGGAAGCAGGGCTTAAGCTCCTCCTTAAGCTAAAGGAGAAAGAGCTACCGTTCTCCACTCCCCAAAATGAACTCTTTTTGTACTTACATTTTGTTTGTAGCCTTGAGTGGATGTAATCCAAGACTATAGCTTATAAATATTTTAAGAAATAAAATAGATGTTGGATCATGGACTCAGAGCCAGGGGGGAGGGGTCTGAGCCCCTCCTGATGTGACAGAATTGGACCACCTAGATTCCTATGTAGTTGAGCCACCTCAGGCATTATCCATCAGAAGCATACTAAATCATCCGGCACTAAGAAGAATTAAGACAGCAATAGACTAGCTCTGAATAGTTGTTTGTATTTTCAAGTGTTCAAGTTTTGTTAATACTATTGCATGATTTCAGAGCTATTTTTTTTTACCTTGTATTTTGTTTGCTGTCTTGAGTGGTTGTAGTCCAGGAAAATAGTTTATAAATATTCTAAGACATAAAGCAAATGTTGGATCATGAACCCATAACCCAGGGGCGAGGAGGCCCCCTGCTCTAGCTAAATTGGACCATCCAGATTCCTATGTGGTTGAGCCAACTCAGGAGTAATCAGTCAGATGAGTACTAAATGATGAGACATTAAGAAATATCAAGGCCACAATTGTCATTGAGCCCTGCCAGGAATAATAAGGCACACTTACCTGGGAATAAGCTACACTGAACCCATGAAGGGCACTTATAAGTATATATTGCGCTTTAAAGAGTCTTTCATATTTAAGAATGCTTCGGTGACAATGGATGAGAAAGTAATTTGCCCTCCTCTGAAAGCACTTGCAAGGAAGCAAAATTAATACCCACCTGTCTATGAATACATTTAAAGAAGGGTATAGACAAGTTGGAGCAAGTTCATAGAAGGGTGACAAGGATGATAAGAGCTGTGGAGAGTAAAATGTATTAGGAAAAGTTGAAACAGTGAGGCATGTTTAGCCTGGTGAAGAGAAGATTGAGTGTGATATGATTGCACTCTTTAAATATCTAAAGGGCTCTCACAGACAGGTGGATGCAGGCTTGTTCTCTGCTGCCTCAGAGGGTAGAGCCCGGTCTAAAGGTTTTAAGTTACAGAGGAGGGTAGATTTCAATTTAACTTTAGAAGGAACTTCTTGGCAGTAGAGTTCATGTGCAGATTAACTCCAGTCCCAGAAATTAGTCTTAGAAGTTTACAAAAGCCTTATTCAGGAACAGCAGAGTAACAATAGCACATCCTGGCAATTGCCAAGACTACAGAACTATTGAATTTACAGAGCCTTTTAAGCGATGACATTGCGATTTTGTGCACACAAGTATCTTATTTGATAGCTAATTAAAACAACCCTTTTCCTAGGCTTACATCCCACTTGCCAACGGCATGACCTTGCATCTGCGTTTGTTGTTATCAAAGGTTGTTAGAACAATGTTCCTTCATTCCCAACACAAGTGTTTTCTCATTCAGTTCCATCTTCCTCTTTGAGCCCTTTGTTCAAAGCACTACGTGGCATTACATGACATTATTCTTCAAAGTATGGCAGGGAGAGCACAGCCAACCTGACAGGTTCAGCAATTGAGCTAATTGCCTAGAGAGGTGGTGGCATCTCCTTCTCTGGACATCTTCAAAAAGTGGCTGGATAGCTACCTACTGGAGATGTTCTAGCTAGATTTCCTGTATTGACCAGTGGGTTGAATTTAAAGGCTCATCAGGGCCCCTTCCAACTGTTTTTCCTGTGGTTCCCCCAGGAAGTGCTTGACTTGAGAAAGGTGAAGCACTGCCCTCAAGATCAGTTTTTTAAATAGGTTTTTTAAAAAGCCTTTTAAATCTGTTTTAACTTGTTATGTTTAATAAGTTTTTAGCTTATTTATATTACTTTTATTATTTTAAACTATTTATAAATAATATTAAAAACATAATGTTATTTGTAAATAGTCCTGAGCTCTTTTCAATCTAGCACAGAGTAGAAATATTTTAATAATAATAATAATAATAATAATAATAATAATAATAATAATAATAATAATAATAATTGCTGATGAGGGCTGCCACTGGGGTCCAGGATCTTGTCCAGGTTCCTCCTGAAGGTCTACATCAGATGCAGAAACCTGCTAAGTTATCTGATAAATCCAATTGGTAGACATTCACCACGGAGCTAGAATATTTGACAGAAAACCATAAATAATCACTGCTTCTCTTCTGCCAGGTGTAGAGGTGAAGCTACTCCAGTTCCAGATAGAAGAGGGGGCAGTGACTCAACAGGTCTGAAAGTGTCAGTAGTTGCCATGGAGTGGGAATGCAAAGTTCCCAAAGATTGGAGAACAATGTTCAGTGGGGCCAGTGTGGCACAACTGCTATGATTTTGACCCTTCCAAAGCACCTTCGTGAGGAAGATAAATGGGCAAGGCACACAGGAGAACTAGGGGCCATGGAGAGGTGAGTGTATCTATTGCTTCCATATAATGATCCTCATTCTGGTGATGTGGCATCCCTCCAATCTCTCTCTCTCTCACACACACACACACACACACAGTCCAACATAACCTATCTGAACAGTACAGAGTGAAATGGACACTTCCCCTGGTAGACTGTGGATCCCTTGATCCATACAGCTTCTATATTGAATTCTTTTTTTTCACATAATCTCAAGATGGAGAGGATAGATATTTCTCTACTCACCAAAGAGAAAGCAGGTCTCCTGCTGGAGGGTTTGGGAATATGTGTTGCCCTGTTTGTTTATGTGAATCTTCAGAGAGATGTTGTTTTCATGAAGGAGGTTGCCATAAGCTAATACCATGTCGGCAAAATCAATAAGCAGCAGGCTGGCTGCCAATTAAGAGTCTTTCTGCAGAGCTTTGCAGACAGATGCTCTGTACCACATTCCTCTAGCAGGGATCTTCCTAGCCCCTAAAGCAGACATGAGGGCAACTGCACCCTCCCTTCATTCACTCATCCATTCACCAGCAACTGATTCATGGGGCATACTGGCTGTCATATTGGGGGTGGCATGGATCCATAAGACTAACAACTACTGACAAGTCCATCCTCTAGGAATTTATCTTAACTTCTTTTAAAGCCAGACAAGTTGGTGTCACAACTTGTGGCAATAAGTTCCACAGTTATACTATGCACTGTGTGCAGAAATGCTTCCTTTTATTTGTTCTGAATCCTTGCCATTCACCTTTAGTGGATGGCCCCCAGGTATTATGAGAAAAAGAGAAAAGCTTTTCTCTAGAGGTGCCTAGAGCCTTCCATGTCAGTAGTGCAGTAGAGAACAATTTTTTTTTATTCCAGACTTTAAAGGAGTTATCCAAGGTGCTATACCTACAAATTAGGGAGAGAAAAAATCAGCACCTTAGATAGCTCCTATAATCCAGAGCAGATTCATAATATCCCTGATATGAAAGCCACTGGCTGACCACTCTCCTAGTATACTTTCTCTCACTAGTTGGTCCTTCTCAGTTCCTCTTTAAGTTCAAAGGATCCACTAAAGTAAAATGAAGCCACTAAGAGTAGATATTGTAACTTTGTTTATGTGAATCTTCAAAGAGATGTTGTTTTTATGAAGGAGGTTGCTTACCAATCATTTCTGACTTACGGCTCCCTGAGGTGAACCTATCATGGGGTTTTGTGGGTCTGAGAGTGTTTGATGTGCCGAAGATCCTCCAGTGGGTTTCCATGGCCAAGCGGGGAATCAAACCCTGGTCTCCAGAGTCACAATCCAACACTCAAACCACTTCACTCAGTCCACTCCACCATAAGTTCATTGATATTAAACAGATGAAAAAAAAAAGATGCAGAACAGAAACAAGATGTTCTCACATTCCTTTGGCCAAATGCTGACAACGCCTCAGGAGCAGATGGTCCCCAGTTCTGCACTGGGTTTTACACTGTTCTCTTTAGTTCCAAATGGATCTTCAAATTTGATGCAGGGTCCGAGAGTCCCCCTTCCCAACACAAGGACAAACTCCCACAGGGCTGGTTATATACCATAGCAGTGCTGGCTTTGTAGAAGTTTCAGTATGATACTAGATCGCCATCCTCTTTCCCTCCCAAGACTAAGAGAGAATGAACATTCTGGTTCACAGAGAGGTGGTCCTTGTCAACATCAGGGCTGTTACAATTATACTATTTACCTTTATACTTAAAGCCTCTTTACCAAGCAACTTGAGTAAGGTACAACACAGTGGTGAAAGAATTAAAGTGGGACTTAAATCAAGGCAATACATACAGGCATAACTCAGTTAAGAAAGCATCTGACAAAGGAGCTTTTTTTATTTATTTATTTATTTATTTATCATTTTTGTATATTATTTTAATACAAAACAAATATTTAAAAACAGTTTTTCCATCATATTTTTATCTACATACATGAAAGTTTACTGTATTTTCTTATCCTCCTGCACTTCTACTTAGAATCTTAGTATTAATATAAATTTTAACAGTTGTTTACATACTACATTTGTCTTTTAATAACCTTCAATCCAGGTCCTTATGTAGTAGATATTCTATTAAGTAACCTTAACACTTTAGTACATATTTTCTTAAAACCCTTTGGAATATAATAATGTATTTTTACCCAACTACTCATTCTCAAATGCTCTTTGTACTTTTTTGTTCTCACCAAGCCTCTTTTTTCTTCCTTGTTCTCTGTCTAGATGGAAGCTCTTTAGCAGCATTGGAATTGGGAGGATGGTGAAGGAGGGCTGGAGAAACATAGGCTTTTAGTGCTAAGTTCCAATAGTATGTCTGCAGCAAACAGTGCAATAAAGCTTGATCTGGGAAAGCACAGGATTCTCCCCCAGCTGATCATTTTGCAGCTATGTGTGCCTGCCTATGACAGACAAGGTAAATAGCAGCTGCTTCCAGAATCCCTTACTGGACATGCATGAACACCAGGTGGAGAGAAAGGGGAAGAGGAGATAAGATTGCCTCTCCAGCTACCTCCAGCATGTTAAAAAAAATGTAGATCAATAAGTTTGGCCACCAAAATGGAAATCACAAGAAAAATGTGTCAGGATAGCATGAGATAGCTTCTCAGAGCATGTGCAGAGTGCTGACAGGGCAGCGATGTCCAGCTGCAACCAAGCAGCTCTAGGCAGGCCAAAAAAGTTCCGGAGACTCATAGAGATAAACTCAGAGCTGTTTATTTAGTTAAGCACACTGAGGTTAAAGTTAGGGCTTCTGGCAGCGTGCCAAGAAGCAATAAGTAAGACAAGAATGATAAATCAGCAGGTAAAAACACAAACCGGCAGCATGTCTAGATACGTTCCATAAACCAGTCAGCAGAGTGGCATGACCACGAGGAAGTGACCTGAATGGTAAAGTACAGTGCCATACCCAAGCCTTTTTAAGGGCTTAACGTCACCCCAGATCCTATGGGGTGATCCAATCACATTTACAGCAGGCAACCTTCTCATGTTGACAAAGCAAGACCTTCTAAGGCTGGCTAGCCAAAACATTCTTGCAGCTGCAGTCAAGGTCACATCACCTCATTCCTGCCATCCACTTAGAAAAACCTTTTCTGCCACTCTGCACTCACACTGAAGGCCTCGACAAAATGAGGGCTAGTAAAAGAAAACACTATCCCCAGGTCCATCTTAGAAGAAGCCTTTAGATAGTCTCTAGAATGTTCAAAATGATTTTGTTTCCTTATTCAAGGCTTACTTTATTCAGTTTCACATGTGCATTTTGTCAGTTTTGGATAAAAAGATCTACTGAAACATGTTGAACGGCTCTTCTTTTTTGTGATGCAGGAACCTATCTCTATTCTTCCCAGGTTATTCCTATAGCCAGCACCAAATTTTCAATAAAATAAGTAATGCCCAGGAACACTTTGACTTTGTTAACTGAGATATACCTGTATGCATATAGTTACATTATAAGAGATGTGTACCACAGATGAGAAACCCAGTTGCTAAACTGCTGGTTAATTACTAAATTCATTTTTGGTAAACACAACTTACTATACCAGCTGTAGAAATGCATCTTTAGATGTAAGCTTTAGCTGTATATTCCTGCTTGGTAGGGATTTGGACTAGATAGCATCATTATCTCCATGGCAGTCTCTTCCAACTCCATCATTTTATGATATAGTGTATGTCTACCACTCTATAATATGCACAGGAATGAAAATTCTCTAATTACGTAGACTGATGTACAAAATCTTCAATCTACACAGTTCCTAGTATTTTAAGTCAGTAACACCTTCTCTTAACATTTCTCTAATTCCAAATGAGACAATATATCAGAGTTTTCATAGCATGACAGAGCTGGCATGGGCCTTATAGGCCATTGAGCCCAACTGCTGCTCAGTGCAGGACTACCAGCAAAAGCAAAACCAGCAGGAAGCTGTCCATCCATTTTTTGAAGATGTCCAGAGAAGGAGACCCCAATACCTATTGAAGCAGTTGGTTCCATTGCTGAACAGTCCTTCCTGTCCAATAATTCCTTCTAATGTTCAATCGGAATCTGCCCTCCTGTAACTTAAAACCATTATAAGCAATTCTATCTTTTGGGGCAGCAGAGAACAAATATGCACCCTCCTCCTCTCTGTGACAGTCTTGAAGCATTTTAGAAGTATAATAGAGTCACTCTTTAGTCTTCTCTTCACCCAGCTGAACATGCCCAGCTACTTCAACTTTTCCTAGTAAATTTTGTTCTCTATGCCTTTATCATCTTTGTTGCCCATCCCTGAACCCACTCCAATTTGTCTATATCCTTCTTAACATGAGGTATCTAGAACTGAATGCAGTACTCCAGATCAGGCAAAATATAGAGGGACTATTACTTCCCTCAACTTGAAAATTAAGCTGCTTTGAATCCAGGCTAAAATAGCATTTGAGAAGCAGCATGGTATAGTGGCCTGAGCATTGAACTATGACCCTGTAGACCAGGGTTTGATTCCTCAGTTGGCCATGGAAACCCACTGGGTGACCTTGGGCATGTCACATACTCTCTGCCCCAGAAAATCCTATGATAGATTTGCCTAGAGTTGGCATAAGTTGGAAATGACTTGAAGGCAAACAACAATAGCATTCACCTTTTTTGCCACACACACAAAAATAGCATTCACCTTTTTTGCCACACTATCACACTGCTGGCTCATGTTCAACTTATGATCAACAATAACTGCAAGGTCCTTTTCACATGTAGTACTGCTGAGCCAAGTATCCCCCATCATATATTTGTGTATTTGTTTTTTGTGACTTCAATGTAGAATTTTGCATTTGCTTCTATTGAATTTCATTGTATTGATTTCTGTCCTATTTTTTAGCTTATCAAGACTATTTTGAATTATATTCTTATTTTCCAAAGTGTTAGCCACCTCTCCCAGTTTTGTATTACCTGCAAACTTGAGAAGAATTCCCTCCACCCCATGTCACTAAGTTACTTATAAAAATTTTGAGGAATAAGAGCCCTAAGACAGATCCCTGCAGCACTCTGGTCAAGACCTTCTTCTAGTTTGAAGTGCAGCATTATGATGATCTTTTCAGCTTGGTTTTCAGACCAATTATGGATCCATCTGATGCTGTTTTCATTTATACCATATCTAATCAGTTTGCTAACCAAAATATTATGGGGGACTTTATATTTTGAAATCCAAATAAATGACATCTAGAGCATTGCCACCATCTATTAAACCAGTAACTCAATCAAAAAAAGAGATATTATTAGTTTAGCAGGATTTTTTGTTGACAAACTCATGCTGGCTCCTACTGATCACTGTATTATCATCAAGATACTTGCAGACTCCTGTATAACCTGTTCTAATATATATATTTTTTCCTGGTGATGAGGTCAGACTGACTGACCTGTTGTTTCCTAGATTGTTTTTGAAGAGAGAGAGAGTATTTGCCCTTCTCCAGTCTTTTGGCACTTCACATGTTCTCCAAGATTTCTCAAAAATGATGGCAAGTGGGTCTACACTTGTAAGTGGTACACCAGCAAGTTCCTTCAGCACTTTGGCCCTGCAGATTTTATGTTAACTGGATGATTCCTGACTATTTGATTGTCAATCCTGATTTGCAGTCTGGATTCCTTGCCAAGGTCTTTGCTAATGCATGGAAGCAGGCAGTCCTTTGTTGGGGGAATAAGCAAAATAGGTATTGAGGAGTTCAGCCTTTATTTGTGATCTGTTAGTATTTTACCATCCTTGCTGAGCAGCCATCCCACCACTGCCTTCATCATTCTCGTACTTTGAACATAGTTGGAAAACTCCTTGTTGCTTCCTGCTTCCCTAAGCAGTGTCAGCTCATTTTGAGCATTAGCTTTCCTTACACTGTTCCTACAAGTTTGGACTGTATATCTGTATTCTTCTTTAGGAGTTGTCCATCTTTCATTCTTTATACATGCTCTTTTTTCTTTTCATTTCCTCCTTAAGTTTACTGTGCAGCCATGCTGGCTTTTTCAGCTGTTTCTTATTTTTCTTCTTTCCTGGAATTGCTTGCCATTGTGTTTTAAGCAACTCCTTCTTCATGAAATCCCACCCATGCAGGTTTTTCATTTAGCATCTCTTTCCATGTGATTCTATCCAGCATTTCCCTGAATTTATAAAATCGGTTTTCTTGACATTTGACTGTACTCGTCTTTGGTCTGTCCCACAATCATGAATTTTAACATTACCTGGTCACTTTCCCCTAAAGTGCCAATTGCTTTGATTCTGGAAACCAGCTTCTCACTGCTGGCTAGGATCAAGTTCAGGCTTGATGATCTCCTTGTTCCTTCTTCCACCTTTTGAAAGAGGAAATTATATTCAAGGCACATCAGAAATTTATCTGAAATCCTGTGCTTAATAGAGCTAGACCCCCAGCAGATATCAAGCTAACTAAAGTCCTTCATAACTATTCTTGCATCTTCATGATTTCTGAGATTTGTTTCAAAAAAGAATTATCCTTCAAAGGACCTCGTCTTGGTTTGGTAGCCTGTTGAAAGCTACAACAATATTGTTTTTATTTCTTTCCCCATTTATGTTTATTCGAATGCTCTCAACTGGCCCAGCCTAATTACTCACATGAATTTGTCTTTGACATATAATGCTACCCCCTCATCCTTTTCTTCCCTGTCTATTCTTTTTGAACAGATTATATCCCTCAATAGTTATATTCCAATCATGGGAGTCATCCTACCAAGTCTCTGTTATGCTTATAGTGTCATATTTACCTTCCTATACTTCAAGCTCATCTTGTTTGTTTCCCAAACTTTGCACTGGTGTATAAACATCTAAAGCCTTGATTATTCACATTTTTTATATTACTGCAAGTTTAAAATAGCTCCCATCCTCTTCCTCAGCTTCTCCTCTAGAATTCACATCCTTATGTTTAACATCCTTATCTTACTTTTAGGCAGATATTTCAGCTATCATCTTCAACCCCCTCCCCAAGGATTTAGTTTAGAGACTTCTTCACCGTGCTTTTTGCCAAAGACATTCTCCTTTGTATCTGTGAAGTGCAGCCCCTCTGTAGCCAGTAGTCTTTCACCTAAGATGTGAAGACAATGGTCCCAGAAGCCAAGCCTCTCCTGTCAACACCATCTGTGAGGCCAATCATTCACTTGCAGTGTCTTCCTATCCTTTTGTGGTCCTCTATCGTTCACTGGCAGAACTGGCAAGAATACCAGCTGTGCCTCTAAACTTTTCACCATCCTCCCCAAGGCTTAATAGTCATAAAAGATTTTTTTATATTTCTAAAAAATTAAATTTGTAACTGGAAAAAGGCAAATATTTATTTGGAGGAAACTTCCCCCAGGCCTTCTCATCTCTGTTTTTGCACTTATGCTTTCTACTGACTGATGAAGAGGAGGAAAAATGTGCCAAGTCTGAGGAAGAGTACCTTTGCTCTCACTTGTGGTGGTCTGTGCTTCCTGCCCTATTTAGGAGCCAGTCGTGGGCCAAGGATGGCTTGATCTGATGCCACACAGATGAAGCTAACCACCCAATTTTATAAGAAAAAAAGTGCTAAGAAAGTGCTAAGAAAATGCAGTTTGTGGTTTTCTAGATTTTTAAGGTCTTCACGAGGGGAAGAGAAAGATGACCTACAGAAGTCTTTGGCCCTTAGGTCCAGGATAGAAATGTTAGTTACCAAGCAGTTCACAGAAGTGATAACTGAAAGAGCTGGAGGAACTGGAGGAACAGCAGGGTAAGGAGCAATTACGTCCTTCAACTCACAGTCTTTCCACTGCTACAGAGCACCCCTGAAAATAGAGATGCTGGCTGACTAGGGGCTGAATCTTGACCAGTGGCAGAGCTTGGAGTGTGTGGAGGGGGGACAGGAGGAGGGGGCTACGGCACATGGAGCATGGCCACTGTGTGTGGGGGCATGGCCAGGGCACATGGGGGTATAGTTATGGGCTAGTACGCCCTAAAAACATTGCCGCCTGGGGCGAACCACCTCCCTGTCCCTACATGACTGATCTTGATCAGCTTTTAAAACTATAGGCCAGGGACACCAGTTGGTTAACTGACCAATGGTGTGTTCCTGCTGAGCTGCTGGCTGCAGAGCAGCTATTGGTGATGGAGTGTGGGATCATGGCGTCTGGGGTGTGGAGCAGCAGCAGCAGCAGCAGCAGTCCCTGGCACTAAAAAATAACAATGTGAGTGAGCCTAAACTGATTCAGAGATAACAGCTGGTGGGAGGGAGTAGACAGGAAGGGAAAGAATAAAAAGAAAAACAAAGTCCTTAAAGTTGCTGATCCTTTGCAGCTGTGCTGGAGCAGCTGGGAGAGACCTTGCAGAGACAATACTGGAGGGGTTTCCTTCTTCTTTGGCTGGAACTGCAAACTTTGCTTCACTCCTTCCTGAATTGTGAGAAATTAACCCTTTCTGGTTGGGTCCACCCCTCCACACCCAAGAAAAGAGGGGGATTCATTGGTGAGGGGCCATTACTTACAACAGTTCTTTGTGCCAGGTCTATAACTGATACAGTCAGCCCTCCACATTTGCGGGTTTCATTTTGCGGATTTGATTATTCATGGATTATTTTGTTGTGGCCAGAAAAGAGACGAAGACCAGGTTTCCAGGGAAAAATCAAAAAGCCTTTTTATTGTTAACAATTTACTTGCGCAAGGACGACAGCTATTTCCAGGACTGTCGCACAGATTAATTAAGGTAGCATCACTATACACCTTTGGTCTTCCATGTCAGCAATCAGTCATTCATTTAGCCAGCCCATCACAGAAGAAAAAGATCTTTGGTTAACTTTCCATTACATCATTAACTTAGCACACACGTGTACAGAAGAGAACAAAGAGTTAGTTAGAAAATGATACAAATTATAGCTCATGGCCAACTGATCCTCCCGACATATTCTCTCAGCCATTCTTAGATAAAAGTACAAAGTGAGCCTTTTGGAGAGCAAGCTTTCAAGGTTACATTGTTTTTTTCACTCAGAAACTCAATTCATTCGCTTATTTTCCTATTCAAGTAGCAATTCCCTGGATTTAACCCCTTCTTTCCCCCCCTTCATGCTAAATTCAAAACTTTGCAATTTCAAGCATGTCTATTTCCTATTTCCTTATAGCACAAGTGATACATAGCATGAATACATAGCACCCATTTAGGATTCACTAACACAGATTACACGCTGTTCCCAATAACGGGGGGGGTCTGATTTTGGGGTGAGAGGTTAGCTTCCTGGAGTAACCTCAGCAGAAATCTAGCCCCAATCTTCTATTCCTCAGCAGTTGCTGGGTCTGATGCCCGACACCTGGCAGCCTCCGGAGTGCCAGTTGTATCATTTAAGCCCAGAATCCTTTTTTCCTCAGCAGTTGCTGGATCTGACATGCTTTGCCTGGCAGCCCTGGAGTACCAGTTGCATTGTCTAGCCCAAATTCTTCTGACCCCCCTTTTCTGCAATCACCTTTTAGGCATACACAACAGCTTTCTCCTTCCATTGACTTGAGCATTACAGATTAGAAAACACTTTAACATGCAGAGTAAAGACAGGCAGATTTAGGAAGGCCATTACGTTAGTACAAAGTACTTCTGCATACAGTGCCTTTACCCATACTCACTTAGGGAACCCAATAATCATGTCCACATGCCTGCAGACCACTAGAATGATCTTCTAATATTGTATACTTCAAAATGCATTTTCCCTTTTCCCATTCAACTCATTTACATAATGACAACAGGTTGTATTTAACCAAAATACTGGTCCCCCCCTTTCACAACTGAAGAGATAGATTAAACCTATTTCATGCTGGGCTGACAGCCAACAACGCATCTGCCTTACATGAAAACCAATTCCCTCCGTGGGGATCATGTGTTGTCAGTATTGTACCTGTTCCCTTTTTTTGTGAACCCTTTTTCATTCTTGGCCAGCCAAACTATATCAATTTGTGCACTAAGTAAAAAAGTGATTCCCCCCAGTGGACAAATCAATTCATCCCAGAAGATGAACCATATACCTTTTACCATTGTAAAAACTGGTTGCTTTCCAGAACTGACTATGGAGGCCCAAACCCCCCCTTTTTCTCACACAACTCAATAAAACCAATGCTATAACTGAAAAGAAGTTAACATTGAGACATTTCTCTGGGCATGCCTGTTTGCCATTCAAAATTTTTTTCCAATCCCTAGTGATAAAATAGGTAAACCAGACTTCCTGCCCCTCCTATACCTGCCTCAACCCATGTTATTGTTTTCCACATTCAAGATGTGATCATGCATAGAATGATGCATGTACCCCGGGAGTTGCAACCCCCGCATCCTGGCCACCTTTACCACAGTGGGGGTTGTCACTACTCCTGATAGGTCTCCTCCACCCATGTCCAGGTTCCCCCCAATCCTTCACCCATGTCTCCTGGTTTGAGGGGTGTGCCGGGCTTGGGGAAAGCCCCCCTTTTTTAACATTTCCCCCCTTGTCGTACTCAGAGCTTTCCCTAACGCACTAACTCCTTCCTGTAGAGTTATGTTCCCTTAATCCATCCAAAAGGGCTTTTGCTGAAAGGTGACAACTTTATGACTCTGTGAGGTGTGTACTGCATCTTCTTCCCCATCATAATGGGGCTCTGGGGAAAAACAAAAACACTCCTGGTTTCTCTGTTGTGGGCTGCACAGGGAAAATGGAGTGAGAGGTTTCTATAAAATGGGCTAAGAAGATGAATGTGGTATCATGCCACTTGCCCTGTGCTGGCATCCAGTCCAAAAAACATAGCCAGGGCTGTTATCTGGGCCATACATGTTGAACTACTGTGTCTTCAGGATTTTGTTTCATCTTCTCCATTTTCCCTTTTAAATTCTGAGGTCTGCAGGTAAATGGACTCCTCCGGGTGATTCCTAGAACAGTGATTTAATTTTTATAATTTTGTGGACAAATGCAGGTCTGTTGTTTGAGCCTTTGGTTGTGGGTTTTTTCCCAGGGCTGTTGTCACTTTTCGCTGGCTCACAGCTTGCATCTCTCTTTTCCTTCTCCTCTCTCTTTTTTCAGCCAGAGTCCCTTAACTGCAATTCCACTTCCAAACTGGAGAGGCGCTCTATCACCTCTCAGAAATGCTCCCTTATTTTCTCCCCCCCCCAACTCAGAGGTGCGCCGTCACCTTTTCTCCAAGCTTGCTTGCAGGGGTCTCCATCCCTCCTCCATCCTGTTTGGGACTGCGCCAGGGAGCCTTTCCAGTTTCCACCTAATCGGGAACTGGTGGGGGGCGCTCTTTGCAGTTCTGACTCGGCCCTTTCCCGTATTCTCCATACTTCTGCTGCCCAACGTTTCTTACCAGAATGTCACAACCCCGAGCCCTTGCCCTGTGCTGTTTATGGGGTGAGGAACAAAATTTTTTCCTTTTTAACTGCTGACCTCTGACATTATTCATGGAGTTCTGCTGTCGTCTTCCACAAAAGGATTCTCACCATACATCACCTCTCACTTGGTCCCTGCATATGCCAGTTGGACCATCTATTCTGCTGTCCTCTTCCACATCCACCACATATCCAAAAATCCTTCTCTGACTGTCTTCACCATCTGCCCAAAATTTTTTCTCGCCTATGCCTCTTCTGCCCACACTGGGCACATTGGCACACTCCCAAAGACCCTCATCCTTTTTCTGGGGTCTCCTACCACCTTCCCATCTTCTGACATCTATCTTAATTTGGTTTTTTACAAAAACTTACAGCCCCCCAGTATTCACAGGCGGTCTCCCATCCAAGTACTAACCAGGCCCGACCCTGCTTAGCTTCCGAGATCAGACGAGATCGGGCGTGTTCAGAGTGGTATCCCGGTGGGCGGGAGCTCCTGGACTTTTGGCTGCCCTGCTAGTTTTTCTGTCAGCCGTTTTTAAATTTCTGCTGCATTTTATTTTCTCTTCCGCCCAGTTCTAAAATTCCAAACATCAGACGAACTAAGGAAGGGGGGGGGAAAAACCCCCCCCTTTTTTTGGGACTGACTCCTCTGTTCCTGCTACTTATTGTTAGGCAAAAAGGGGTTTCCCATACCTACCAGTTTTCGCCGCTCATGGGGGAGAGTATGCCACCTATTCCCTCTCTGTCTCTCCCAGCCTCGGCTGATCCTTTTAGTCTCTGCTGCTCACATCCCTGGGGCACCCTTTCCGCTGCATCTGCCGCCACTTCCTTTCTCCCCCCCCGGTCACTTGCCTGGCCTCCTTGGCCAGAGCCTCAGCTGGGGGGGGGGGTTTCCTGCCATAGCCATCACTTCTCCTCCAGGAAGCCTCTTCTCCCTTCTCATCTGCCACACATACTAATGCTGGCAGCGGCTCTCACTCCTTATTGCTGGTTTATTTGCCCCCCCCATCTGTCCCCTTTGGGGAAGGACAGGCAAACAGGCATGCAGGTACGTGGTAAAAGAAACCAGTGGGGCTGAAGCGTAGCTGTCTCCTGAAGAGCTGCCGCTGTAGCTTCAAGGCCTCTGTGGGGGCTCTACTTCTCTGTTCTTTTGCATTGGAATCCCCCCAAAGGGGTTTTTAGGAGAAATTTATTCAGGTACTACAATTCCCATGTGTTCAAGGTTCCTATGTCAACTGCTTCTCCAAAAACTCATTTTAAGGAAAAGGTTTTGCAGCTTTTTAAAAAGTATTCCTTTAATTTCCCCCTTTTCCTCCTCCTTTTTTTGTTGGGTTGGGGGCCTCCCCAAAAAGGGTTTTTTTTTACAAAGGCAAAAACAACTATTTACAATCCTGCCAATAAAGTACCTATGAGGCCATGATACTGGAGCAAAGTTCTATTATTTCTTGTGGCTTTTCTGTATAAGTTGCACGTGTGTCTTCCAATTTAGTAGGTCTGATATGATGAGGGGTGTATATTAATAACTCTGAACTCACTGGTAGCCCCCTGACTGCTGAGCATCATCTACCAGCTGATCTGTTAATGGGGGCCCTTTTCCTCTTCTTCACCACTGTCATCCTCTTTTTTCCTCTCCCCCTCCCTTCACTCTGAGTCTGGAGAGGGGTTTTCCTGTGGTCTCTTTGGCTTTTTTTTTTTCTTTCACCTTGGGCCCATTTCTGTTTAAGGCATCTGTGGGGCTTAGGGGATGTGTAAATTTTCTTTTCCCCCGCTGGTAATATGGGATGTAGGCTTTTCAAAGTTCCTGATTCTTGGGGAACCTGCATATCTGTCACCGAAGGGGAGAAGGTGGGGGGGGGGCCCTTTGTTTCCACAGACTGTTTATTGATGAAGGGATTCGTTGAGCTTCCCAGTAAATCTTCCCCCCGGGGTCTTTAGTGTTGGCTGGTTGCATAGGTGGAGGTCCAGTGGCTTGTGCCACCATAGGGCCACTTGGACTTTCTGCTGCTGGCACTACTAGAACCTCTTCTGCCTGTGCCTCCTGGTTGTAAAATTCCCGGGAAAATATGGCGGGGGTATACGTAGTTCTTCTGGTTCCTCAGGGGGACTATCTAAAATTATGGGACCTCTTCCAAATTTCTTCTGAGTCTTATCCACCGCTGATAAAACAGCCTTTTAAATGATGGTGAATAGATGGGAATTTGCAAACTGACAGCTCATTAAATTTTCACTGAAGTTTCCTTTCTCCCCCCCTTTAACCCGACTTACTTCTGTCATTAAAAGGGGGGGAAAGTGCCCCTTCCCCCCCTTTGGGTTTTTACTTTATTCTAAAAGGGGCCTTGAGCATGAGTTTTCAAACTTTTCTGCTGCCAGTCTGGGCATTAAAATTGCAAAATCAGGCTCCTCGCTTTTAAAAGGGGGGGCCAAAAAGGGCTGTCAGTTTTTTTTTCCTTTTTTCAACAGGGAGGGGCGAGGGGGAATTCCTGGTGAGTGCGGGTTCTCTTTTTTCTTTTCATATGCAGCTTTTAAACAATAGAACTCTGTAAGCTGAACTCTGCTCATTGAAATGTTATCTTTTTAGAAGTGTTTTCCAAAACCCAGAGGAGAATCTTTTCCAACTCCTGGCATGATTCTTTATTATTCAATTCAAGCCTCCCTTCTCCTTTTTTCCCCTATTTCCTTGGAAACTGAGCTGTTTAATTTCCGGCCCATTAAATCTCCATTAAAGAGGTCAGACTTGGTCCTGGAAAACGCCTTCTTTCTATCAGGCTGAAACGCGTTCCCCCCCTGCCTGAATTGCAAAATAGGTGTTTTTTTTTCTTACACTTGAGAAAAAAATGAGATTCTGCATTGCTTCCTCACTATTTCTCATTAACTCCTGAGGTTTTGCACTGACTTAATTTCTGCCATTTCCCAGCCTCTGGCTGAGTTAACTCTTTGGGTTAAAACAACAAATGACTACATGGTTTACTCCCGGGGACCCCAAGGAAAGGGGGGGCTTCCCGGAAATGGCTTCAAAAACAAAAACAATAGAGAGGAAACAAACCATTTTTCCCCCCACTACAGCAGCAATAGTAAAGTTTCCACTAAATCCTCTTTTAAAATTCTTTAACATACAGCCCAGAGGAGTCTCCCCGGGTCTCTCCTCCTCCCATTTTCCCCCCAAGTTCCAGACAAGACACAATGGGAATGGGATTGACGGACGGGTGAAGGGGGTCCCGTGCGCCCACACAAAGGGGGTTTGACTTTAGTCACTCTAATACCGACCTAGCCATCTGGACGATCGACAGTATGGACGTAGGAACTGCGGTATTCACTCAACTCATGCGCGCTTCTTTCATTCAGACGAACAACCTCCCATCAGGCCCATTAAACCACAACTGAGACGTCTCATTTATTTTTCTGCCATACCAAGATTTGAATCGCTTTTCCACTGCTGGGGGTCTTGGCCGAAACTCGGGGAGTGATAGTTCCCCCCTTTCCCCCCTTTCCCAAAAATAAAGGGGGGGGTACTCCCGAAGGCCATGGGAGGCTTTGGGTTTTCCCGCTGTAACCCGAGGTCCATTGACTGGATCGCTGTCGCCAGGGATGCCACCACTCCCCCCCAAACCCAAAACCCCTTCGACAAAAGGTCGAGGGCGCCCTGGGTTTTGGAAGGGGGGACCGCAATCCCTGACGTCCAAAAGTTTCCCTCAAGGGGGACAGAAATAGCCCCTTCCCCCCTTTCCTGGCCAATGCCCCAGGGAAAATTTTTGGCCAAAAAAAAACCCAAGACCAGGTTTCCAGGGAAAAATCAAAAAGCCTTTTTATTGTTAACAAATTTCTTTTCGCAAAGACGACAGCTATTTCCAGGACTGTCGCGCAGATTAATTAAGGTAGCATCACTATACACCTTTGGTCTTCCATGTCAGCAATCAATCATTCATTTAGCCAGCCCATCACAGAAGAAAAAGATCTTTGGTTAACTTTCCATTACATCATTAACTTAGCACACACGTGTAAAAAAGAGAACAAAGAGTTATTAAAAAAATGATACAAATTATAGCTCATGGCCAACTGATCCTCCCGACAATTTTCTCAGCCATTCTTAGATAAAAGTACAAAGTGAGCCTTTTGGAGAGCAAGCTTTCAAGGTTACATCTGCTGTTTCACTCAGAAACTCAATTAATTCGCTTATTTTCCTATTCAAGTAACAATTCCCCGGATTTAACCCCTTCAATTTGCTGTCGCCTCTGCTGCCTCCCTATGCCATTTTTAATTGGGACTGCAAGCCTCATGAGACTGAGCAACTGCAAATGAGGCTTGTAAGTCCCTTTAAAAATGGTGTGGGGGAGCTGCGGAGGGTGGCAGTAAGCCCCACTAGCCACCCACTTTTCGTGAAGGAACCGTGATGCCTTAAAGGAATATGGTGGGGGAATATGGTGATCATACTTTTTTGTCTGTTAAATATGGTTTTTGGGGGGGCCTGAGTTATTCACATTTTTTCCACTTTTATGGGGGTTCTGTGCCTCTAACTTAGCGAATTGGAGGAATGACTGTTGTAACTGCATCATCAGATATATGGGTAAATTTTGGGCCCTAGACTGAAGGGATGTAAAAAAAAACATAATTGAGCTCCTACCTTCTATTACCCTTTCCTCCCATGTTTCTGCTCCATTTTAGCCATTCTGCTAGTCAATCTATGCTGGTAGACAAACTTTTAAATAAAAGTTCCAGCAGCAGATCTTGGATGTTCCACTAGAAGTTGTTTTGTTTTGCAGTAGCAGAATCTTTAGTCTCTTATTCCTTGCAGTTCTTGTATATGGCAATGATTCCAGATGATATCCTTCTGTTATGCAATGGCCATAGCTTAGCCGTAAAGATACTGATAAATATTCACGTTTTTACCCCTCCTTGGCGAAACATGTGAAAAACTTGACTCATTATTTATTTTCAGGTTTTAAACGAACCAGCTACATTAATCATTTAAGTGATTTTGAACAGCAATTTTTCAGTGATCATGTGATAATAAATTAAACTTCACATTTGTTATGTAGCTAGACATATTAATATGCAATATATCTAGACCTAATTCTTAGATTGTGTAGTGAAATTTATGGGTTTTTTTCCCATTATTTGTTATATATATTATGTGAAAGGTAGCAACTTTACAATATTGATGATGACTGTTATGGAAATAAACTCATGGGAAATTTCCTTCTAAACACCCATCATTCTGGCTTATGGTCTGAAAGAGAGCCATTTCCTCAGCAATTTTTCTTCCATCTAATTGTTGATACGATCATTATTCATACAAAATTGTCTAATCTCCTTTTTTTGTTTTCTTCTTTGCTAGTTGCCTCGCTTGTCACAAGATAAAGATGCACTTTATTAAAAAGCATTTGCCTCTATCATTTTCTCTTTCTGATTTCACTGAATGCATACACATGCTCAAACATTATTCTTTAGGAAAAGCAAGAGTGTCAATATTACCTCCTCCACCCATTCATTCCACTGCAGAATTCCATTCCCTTCAGCTATGTTTTGTATAAACCACATTACCAATGTTTTTATCCACATTTTGTATGCAATTTTCCTGTTTTATAACATTCACTATTTGTTAATTCACAAGCATACAAAGTGTTGCTTTTACATAAGAATAACAGTTCTGCAACACTCAGAGAAATGATATATGCATCTGCTCATGAGCGAAAGTTTCTGTACATTCTTAATCACGTTCGCATCTCACTTTTCTTGTGAGAGTCGCAGGTGACACCAAACCTTGAGGTAGCGTAGGCTGAAATATAATTATTGGCTTAAAGCCACCCAGCAGGCTTCACAGCTGAGCAGGCATTTCAACCTGACTTTCCCCCACGTAGTTTCCAGGAGAATTGGCCATATTAGTTCTTATTGCAGCAAAAACAACAACAAAGTTTTGTGGTACTTTGAAGATATTTATTATAAGCATACGCCATAATGCCATAATAGATATGTTTTCTCTTGTCCAAGGTAGTCTCTTCACACTGCTTTGTGAACATGCTCCTGTCACTTTTGTACAAGTGGACTTCTTATTTCTAGCCCTATACTATCTCTTTGTCTAAAACTGCCTGCCCTAAAGAGTTGAAGCAAGAAATCCCTACAAGCAGCCATTTCAGATTATGGGTTGCTTCTCTGTGATCTTTCCATATGTAAAGGCACCAAACAAATTAATCATACTGTGTTTCAGAAAACTTATGACCTCATCTGGTACAATGATAAAAGCATGTTTAAAACAACATGCTATAGCATCAGTGCCACTACCACATCTTAACCTGGTGTATTGTAAGGCTGATCCCATGTCCACAAAAACATGAGAGGCTCAGGGACCAGGCAGGGTGAGACACTCTATACACAAGCTGCCACAGCATGAAATACCACCTAGGCCATTTCAGCCCTATACTGTTCTAGTTCTGTTATTCCACTTTCATCATCCTGTGGAATCCTGGGGTTTGAGGTTTACTGAAGCCAAAGAGCTCTCTGGTAAAAGCCCTTCCCTAAACTGCAAACCCCAGGATTCCATAGGAGGTTGAAAGTGGACTAATAGCATTAGAACAGTGTAGGGCTAAAACGGCCCTAGTGCTCTGCAACGTGGTATTATGTTTGTATTTGTTATAAATGTAGCTGAAGTGGGTGACTTCATCAGAAATTAAGGAGATTCCACCACTGCGTGTGTGAGCTTGGAATGCCATTAATGAGGAGAGTTAAAACTTAAGGACTGCTTTCCTGGATCAGGCTAAGGGCCTATCTGGTGCCGTCTTTCATTTCCAACAGCTGGCCAGCCAAATCTTTTGCAATATGAAAACCAGACCTCAGGGGAGACACATGTACAAGATGCTTGGCCCACTCCCTGAAAAGCTGAAATCCTTGAGTTAGTACCAGACTGCTGACCCAAAAGCTCCACAGACCCCTGCCTCTTCTTGTCAGAGATGTCAAGAAACTACTGGCTGAAAATTCAGACTCCTTGCAAGATTCCCATTCCACACAGAGGACTCGCAGCCTGAGACAGAAAGTAGAGTGTCAGGTTGCTTAGCTTTCCCTGCCATGATATCCTGATACCATTCTAATGACATGCAGTGTTTTGATATTTGCTTTCTGATAACATCCTGTGCCTCCCCATACATTATCATACCAAGTTATTGGCTGTTTGCTGTCAGGTAGTGCTCGTAGTACTTTGCTATTTGATTCTATGTAGTACATGTAGTTCTGTACTGCTTGATGGCATAAAAAAAGGTTGGAGGAGATGATGGAAACTGAATGAGAAAGGAGGAAAAGCAGTGTTTGAGGAATAAGGGTATGTTGATATAATGAAACTTGATAAGGAAGGCAACACAAGATCACAATGTTGGTGGGCTGGAAGACAGTCTGGGAAAAGGAGTTGTTTTAATTAGCTGGCAAATAAGGGCCTCACGCTCACAAATTTGTAATGTATGATACTGCTTACAGGACACTGCAATTCCAATACAGTTTTTAGTTTTGGCAATGGCCAGAACGTGCAACTGTTACTCCAATGTTTCTTGAATAAAGCTTTGCAAATTTCACAGCCCATTTCTTGGGACTGTATTTGACATAGGGTGAGTTTTGCAAAAATGAGATTAGCGACAATTATACATCAGATTAAACATTTCTTTTTAAAAAAAAAGCCTGGGAGAATAATTTTCACTTGGACTTAAGTCTAGGTCAACAGTGCAGCAGCCTTAGTTTGCACCAAATGAAACTTCCAGACAGTTTCTAACAGTTTCTAAATCCTCCGTAAAACACATTTGTTGGTGGTGGTGTGAAAGTGTGTGATGCTCTCAAGGTCACCCAGTGGGTTTCCAGGCTGAGCAGCAAATTGAACCCTGGCCTCCAGACCATAGTCCAACACTCAAAACCACGACATTATGCTCTCATAAAGCACATTACAGTTGTCTAACACAGCTAGTGCATGGGGCACAACAGCAAACCCTATCGTTTCCAGCATGGCCGCAGCTAGTATACCAGTTTAACCTGGTGAAATGCACTCCTGACCACAATCCTTTTATTTCATTTATATTAAAAGAAATAGTCTGTTGTAGGGCTTTAAAAAGTCTCAAAAGTTGTGCACAATAACCATAAAATAACAAATTTTAAAGCAACCATAAAAATAATAAAAAGAGTAGTTGTACAAAAATAAAAACAGAGCAGTCAGCCAGCAAAGTTGATTCAAGACTGCTTGGTGGAGAGTCAATACCAAAGGCCAGTTGAAATAAAACTATTGTCACAGGCTCTCTAAGGGCTGGTGAGAGGAAGAGCTAAATAAACATACCAGGCAAGGGAATTCCAGGGTTAGTGAACAGCAGTTGAAAAGGCTGCGTCCTTTATACTTCAGAAAGCAGAGGGACACAAAATGGTCTCCCTGAAGATATCAGCAGGTGAGAATGGAATTTGTTGAGTATTTTTTTTAAATGAGATATTGGGTAACTTCCCATTGCTATGGACTTTTACCAAGGTTTTTAAAACAATATATTTGCTCAGGGAGAGTCATAAACCCACTTTTTTATTCTGGAAGCGTAGATGTATTCCTCCTGTATAGCACAAAAACAGCAAAGAATTCAGTCATGAGCCCATTTTCTGTCACACATCATTACATGCAGAACAGCATACTAGGATTCATGTATGCTCCCTTTGTTAGAGCAAATGCAAGATTAAAACATTAAACAATTAAACAACAGGTCAAACCACACTTCATTAGATATACGAGATTAGTGTTGACATTTTACACAGTACTTTTGAACAGCAAAGAAAATGCAAGTCCTCCTCAGCTTATGAAGAACTATTTCAAATTGTTCTCTTGCAATGAAGCTTAATGTTGTTATGATGATCCTATGAAATGAACACAGTAGATTTTTCTTTCAGTTATGATCATTATAGTCTATGAATAAATGTCAAATAAAAATTATTCTTGTTGTGAGTGCATGTTAATATTATTGTATTCTGTGAAGTACTTTGGACATAAATTCACACCAATACAAATTAACACAATAATATCGAATCTGATTTTAGCTGTATTATCATTTCATGAACTTGGACAATTCTCTTGGGCCAGTATTGAGATTGGCACAGAGAAGATCATGAGATTATTGGAGGAAGGTTGAGAAAACATGTAATTCTTCGGTGTCAGTTGCTCTCAGAGAATATTCTCAATTAGATGTGAATCTGCAGACAGAAAGATATTTACTTACTGGTAATACAGCTCCACTTACACCTTCGAAGAGGACTGTTGGAAGACTTGTGTACCTTAAAGAAGGCAAAAAGCATTCCGAGACCAGAGACCTCTCAAAGGAGCTACCAAAGTCTGAGACAATTCTTCTGTTTCTGTTGGATTTGATTTATCCATTTTTCTCTCTTTGCTTTATTTTTAAATTGCAAATTACCATATTATCAAAGATAGAGTATATAGATGCAATAAACAAATAAAGACAAGTCTTCATACAATTATTTCTTGTTGTAAGAAAGTATTCCTGATCTCCATAAATAGCTTTTGATATTTTTAACTGCTCTGAACAAAGTCCTACAGGTAAACTGGTACAATAGGAGGAGGAGTTACTGTTTAATTTCTAACTTTAGAGGCTCTTTTATGATCATAATAAAGTATACATATAATAAAGTAGAATAATTTTGTCGTACTCCTCTGGCTATTCAAATTAGGCAGTGGGCTATTTTAAATTAGCAGGCATCTAAGCACACTCTACATAAAAATCAACAATGATTTGGGTTCCCCTCTTCTGGAAGAGGTGCCAACAGAGAGATATCTTAAGTGTTCTGTAGTCTTGGAGATTTGCACCTTGACGAGAAACAGGACACTGCAATAACAAGTAATTTGACATGGAAGAACTGCAACAAACTCTATGTGAGGCTTCCCTTGGAAACTGTTCAGAAACTTCAGCAGCTTCAAAATGCTATAGCCAGGCTGCTGATTAGGCCTGATTACCAGGAAACATAACTCCTTTCTAGAAGCAGTTCCACTGGCCATTGGTCTGTTTAAAGACAGAATTCACAGTGCTGGTTATGACTTTAAAGTTCTATATGTCTTAAGTCTAGACTATCTGAAAGATAGTGGCCATTTCTGCAGTAGACTATTATAGTATTATTATTCTACTTTCAACATCCTATGGAATCCTGGGGTTTGCAGTTTAGGGAGGGGCCTAGGATGTTGAAAGTGGAATAATAGCACTGTAACTGTCTAGTGTGGAAATGGTCAGTATCTCCCTTATAGAAACTTGCTTGAGTTTCAAGATCCTTGGAGGAAGGCTTTCTCTCCCACCGCCATCACAGGAATATTTCGCAAGGATACAGAAGAAAGCGTCCTTGGTAGCTACTCCCAGGTTGTGGAATGCCCTATCATGTGGCCCCATCTCTGATCAGTTTCTGCCAGTAGGCAACAGTTGTTTTTTCGGGCAAGCATCAATTAACATGGCAGGAGACTTTAGTAGATTATGCTTTATCTTTTTATTATACTTTAAATGTTTTAAATTGTTGAGGATCCCAGTCTCATCATTTCATCCTATCCCCTCCCATCTTTTTTCCAATTGTGTCACCATTCCATGACTGGTTAATATGCTCAAGTCTTTACTTGGCTGTTTTGCAGTCTCTTTTCTGATTAGGGTTGTTGCTGTAGCATGAAGTGCTCCCCGCCCCCCAGCCATATCCTCTTCCGGTGTACTTTGCTCCATTCTTTTTCCTACGCATTTCTGCCTCTCCTCTCCTCCAACAATCAGTTAAACATGCTTTCTTCACTGGAATGTTTTTATTCCCTCTCCATTAGCATTTTCCTTCTAAAGACTGTTCTTCCTAACTTTTGCAAACTTCAGAGTTCCCTCAGTCTTTCTCTTCTGCATGAACAATGCTGTTTGACAACATAAACACCAGCATTCAGGCAAACCAGTTTGTTTGTAGTATATTTGATAGCACTAAATTAAGTTTCCAAACAGCAAAATTAATCTGATAGTGAAAAACCTCCCTAAACATTCATGCAGCTTGTGAGTTTTCCAGATAATTCTCATTAAGAAACTGTGACGAAGATGTACCCTTGGATCTTCTATTCTTAAGTAAACACTTCCTTGCAATTGAGAAGAAATGGTTTACGAAAGTGTACCAAACCTGAATAGCCTTTCATTACATTCCTATTTCATTCCATTTCTATGTGGAGAAAGAGCCAGACCAGGCCTGCTTTTCTTTCTCCCTGAGTAGAGTAGCAATGTCCCTTGCTATAATACCCTGGCTCCCTCTCTTCCACTTGAATAAGTGCTTTCCCTCTAAAATTATAACCTTAGTGGAAAAAGGGCAATGCTCTCAATGATTATTCAAAAAAGATTAATAACCTGTGGTAGTGTGTTCTTATAAAAGTAAAACTGAAGAAAATACTGTGTTGAGGCAGAAATTATAAAAACAGAATGAAATCTTTATTAAAATAACAGACAGAGGAAAAGGTATTGAGTATTTCAAGAATATTCAAACAAAGATGTCTTAACTAATTTCTTCCAATCACCACAGTATTCAAGGACAGAGCTTTCACATATAAACCCCTTTGGCTCCCCTTAGCACAAAAGTGTAACTCTCCACTCAGGGTCCCACTTTCTGACCAACTCAGAAGTGGCTTGCTTTTTTTTCTCAGCCCCACACCAGGCCACTGAGAAGACAACCCTCTTTCCAGGCAACCCCCTTTGGTTGACTGAAGGCTCTCACTTAAAGTTCTCTCTAAGAATTTCACTGAAGGAAGCTAGAATCCAATTCATGCTCCCTGTATATATGCCTTCTGCTGTCTTACCCACAAACCATCCCTTTTACTAGGGCTGGGTTTTGCTCAGACAGAGCCAATCTGGATATATGATCACCCATCGCTAGGGCTGCTCTGCTAGCCACATCCCCAGCTCCATCACATTCTATTTCAACATGAAGAATTGGTGAAATTCAGCACTAGTTACAAGGGACACAGAAGGATGGGCTGGACAAAAAGATTCACAGAACAATTTAGAATCTAAATCTGTATACTGTGGACTCCTAGGTCCATAGAACTCACTGGGACTGACTTTTGCAGCCAAATGGATGAAGAAAACTCTCAGATTCTGACTTAGATGGAAGTCCTAGGAGGGGATATCTTCCATCTTTCTCTCTCAAAGTCAACCAGACCCCTGATAGAGAAAAGCCAGAAGGAAGTTGTCTGTCAGGGCAAGTAAGAAGATGTTCTCCCTCTCAAGGAACCAAAATACCTGGTATAACCAGGCCATGCCTTGGTTAGTAGGTTGCTTATATGCAGTTTGTAAGTAGCACACATGGGGTAGAAGTATTCATATCTGTGGTTGTCAAGGCAACTGCGAGCCATGTTGGATTAGTTGTAGTAAGCAAGTTGAAGTAAGCAACATCAACTTTGTAAGTCATCACTGTGTTTTCAACAAATAACTTGGCTATTATGTATTAATTTGCATTTATTATCTCAGAACACTGTTGTCAGTTAGAACTGCGGAACATTAAGACGTTTAAGTATTATTTATAATATATTATTTATTATATATATTATTTATATAATACTATCACTGTACATGGCACTTTACAAGCCAAAAAAAAATCAGTTCTCGGTCTTCAGGCTTACAATCTAATTAAGGCATGACACAAAAGGGATGGCAGAGTAGGAAAGGATTAAGTCCAGCAGATACTGTCTCTTTCTTCTCTCCCTTTGGGGCCACATTAGTGACAACTGGGATAAAGAGAAGGCCTTTAATCTGCTTCTGGGCCTAGGGATGATGGAGTTCATTCTCTCCTTCCATTTCCTCCCCCTGCAGCAATCCCCCCTGCTCCCAAAAGCAGCAGATTTCTCTCCAACAGACCACACTGCCTTGTCCCCTCACTGCAAGGGTCTCCAGAACTGGATGACAAGAGAACAAAGCAGAGAACAAGTCAGTTTGGGCGGAGTAGGGGGGAGATTTACAGCCTGCTCAGTAAAGCCCATTTTCATCAACAGTGCCTGATAAAATTACTTATCTCCAATTTGTTTTAGATCGGGGTAAGAAACCCTTTTTGGCCATTTCTGCTCGACACTGCTATAGTGCTATTCTGCTTTCAACATCCTGTGGAATCCTGGGGTTTGCAGTTTACTGAGGCCAAAAGCTGAGAATTCTAAAGGCCCCCTCCCTAAACTGCAAACTCCAGGATTCCACAGGATGTTGAAAGTGGAATAACAGCGCTGTAACAGTGTAGTGCGGAAATGGCCTTTGCCTTAGGCAACTGTATCGCCTACAAAACAAACGTACCACGTCAAAGAACTACAGCCCACTTCACACATGAAGGTCAATCCAAAACGATTTAACGCACACGATTTGAGATGGGATAGCAGGCAGCGCGCTCCCCACCCTCAGGGCTTGAGAAATGATCTGCTGCTGTCCTAACAGGCGCAAACCACCCTGTCTACCCGCCCCCTCCCAACCAAGCCCGGCCCGCCCAAAGGCCACGAGAGGCTGCGCGGCTCGCAGCGGGGTCCTCGCGGGGAACCGATCAGCAGCTCCGCCAGGCCGCCTCGAGCCAGGCCCAACGGCCGCCTCAGAATCCGCCGCGTGGCCGCAGTCGCGCTTCTCGGCGCCGTCCTCGCTCTCGCGCGCTCGGATTTCAAAAACTGCCCTCCAGCCCCCAACGGCATCACCCTCAGCTAGGGAAGGCAACCTTGCAGCTCATCGGCGCCCCGGAAGTGTTAACGCCGACTCCGCCTCCTCACCTCGGAAGCGATCACCAGCCCCCTTTTCCGGTGAGGAGGAGGCTGCCGTTACCGCCACTTGGGCCAGAGCCGGGGGGCTGTCTCCGGGGGCCGGGTGGGGCCAGGGAATGGGCAGCGGGCGGGAAAATATGAGTGGCTTTCCTCGACAAGGAGCACTTCCGGGGTTAAGTCACCCGGAAGCGGAAGATAAGGGCTGTTTGCTGTCCGCCTGGCTGTCCGGTGGAGCGGCGGCGGCGACGACGGGCGGCGGTTCCGGGGCTGCTCCCTCTCAACTGGTGGCCCGCGCGCCGCTGGACTCCACGTCGGCCCGGCCGCTGTTCCCTGCCTCAGCCCGGGCGGGCCGGCGAGCGAGGGGCCGCGGGCGGGGTCAGTGCGAACGAAAGACCGCGGCGGGGTCCGCAGAGGGGGGCGGGCGGGCGGGCGGGCCGAGGGGGGTGTTGGTTGGTGGTCTCGACTTCCCTTTCTTTCACCTTACTTCTTGTGCCCCCGGCCGTTGGGATGCGGGTGAGGGAGGGATGTCTGACTGCATGGCATTTATTGGCTCCAGGGCTGAGAAAGGGAAGTCGTTCTTCGCAGAAGGCGCAGCTGTGTTATGGAATTCGTAGGCACAAGGCGGGATGGTGTACCCTGCTTTAAGGGACTTCAAGGGGGCATGGAACGAGTTTACGGGGTGTGTTAGCAACGTGGAGCCCAGTGAGACCGGGGGACAAACAGGAGGGGAGAGCTGGGACTTTCCTGCTCTGCTTGCAGGCTTTCCTGGAGCAAGCAGCTGCACAATATGCACAGTTTTCTAGGAATAGCATCCATACCTCTCTCTTTGCCAAACTAAATCTCTGGTGCTGTGGGCTCACCTGGAATCCTCATAAAACGTAGTTTTGGTTTCTTGTTTAAGAGAGCTGTCAAATTAATGAAGAGCCACCACAGTGAAGTTGTGGAATACATTCCTGAAAAGGGGGAAGCTTCTTGTAGCACACAGACCTAAGTGTTAAGACATAGAGATCTCTCATCTCACACAGCCAAATAACTGACTTTACAGCGTAATACCTGCAACACTACATGCTGGAGTCTTCCTACAAAAAAACAACTCTTACTGTTGTCTGTTTTTAAAGGGTGAAAACTGGATCACAGAGTGCATAGCTAATTGGTGTCAGTGGAAAATGGCATGTAACTGTTATGTTTAAGCTTTTGATAATTAAGCTGATGCTCCTTCCTGATGGTTTCTTCCATTGCCTTTGGAACTTAAAGCTCTGTCTGAAGTATGCCATATACATTTTGGACAGTGTAGCATGTCAATGAAGACAGTAATGCTTGTTTTAAATTACTCTTGTCCCGTATTAAGCAGGGCCCAGGTACCTCATGTGTTTTAACAATCTAGAGTTGGAGATTATTGCAATTAACATTAGTAAGAGTACCGTATATATTACTTTGTTGTCTTGCATGTTTGGTATTGGCTGCTGCTCCATACCTTTACCATTGAATACATCTAGGAGGCTAATAAGAGCCGTGTTGTGTGAGACTAAACATTTAATTTAGTCCAGCATTCTGTTCCCACAGTGGTCATACAGAGACCTCCAGAAACCCCACAGGCAGGAGACAAAGACCACAGCAGCTTTCCACTCATGTTCCCAAGCAGGTGGTACTGAGAGGCATACTGTCTGTGTTACCTGAGGGGGTATTTAGCCATCATAATTAATACTAGTGGTAGCTTTATCTTCCAGGACTCAAATCCTTTTAAAAAATAGTCCAAGTTGCTAGCTGCTTCATGTGGTAACAAATTCCACAGTTGAACTACATACTGTTTGAAGTATTTCCTTTTATCTGGCCTGGATCTCACTGCTGTTCAGCTTCAATAGATGACCCTGGTTTCTGAGTGAAGGAAGAAAAGTTTTCCCAGTCTACTTTCTCTACATCGTGTATCGTTTTGTGTATCTTATGTCTGTTCTTACATTTTTTCCTAAGCTAAACAGGCCACAACATTTTCCCCATATGGCTGTTGCTCCAAGTCTTTGATCACGTTGTCTTTTTTCACCTTTTCCAGTTCTACCATAGCCCCTCTCCAGTATGGTAACCAGAACAGTATCCAGCGTTCCAAGTTTCTTTGCACTGCAGATTTATATAAAGGCAGTATGATATTGGCGGTCCTGCTCATTTCCTTTTGTAATTAGGTTCCCTGTTGTCATTTTTATAACTGTCTCACACTGGGTCAACATTTTATCAAGCTTTCCATCACAGTATTTCTTGGACAGTCACTCCCTGCTCAGATCCCAATATGTATTTTATAGTTGATCATACTGAGGTGTATTTATTGTTTTAATGTCTGTTTTGCTAGTATGGAGAGAACATTTTCCAGCAGTTTGCAATCCATTTTCAGTTGCTTCAATTAATTTGTTGTCCTCAGTAACATTGCTGACTTCAGTTGAAAAGCATTGGTTGCAAGGATATTTGGCCCCATCATAGGACTCCACTATTTACATTGCTCTATTTCAAGAATTGTCCATTTTTTCCTCCTCTCTTCCTTTTCTTCTTTGAGTTAGTAGTAATTAAATGGACTGTCCATTTGTCCCTGGGCTGCTTAGTGTACTCAGGAGTTTGTGGTAAGGGACTTCATTGGAAGGCTTTTGAAGCCCAACTAAACAGTGTCTACAGATCACGCTAGTCATTTGTGTACTGACATTCTCAAATAATGCTGAACTGAATTAAAGTGCAGAAGACTCCAGGCTAAGTTGTGTATAATCTAACTTGCACAAGATCAACTGACTGTTTGAACCATGTATGGTCCTACCTCAATGCATCCCAGTGAGCTGAAGGAAATGAAACTGGATCTTAGACTTTCAGTATTTAGTATTTAGTTGGCCTCAGGATGAAGAAATACAGGATGGTTCACTGGCTGCCTATGCTGTTACAATTTTTTCTGCAATTATGTCTACAAAAATTTAGCACCAATGGGAGTGTAACTATTTGTTATAGTTAAATACAGACTCATTCTAGTGTTCTGTTGTGATTTTATGTGTTTTTGTGACAACTCTGCTTTTCTCCTTTATTTTGTTTGCCATTTTGGTTATGTTTCAAGAGAAAGAGAGAAATATGGAGAACTCTGTGACTGTGCCATGCTTGGTTTGCACAATACTTTTGTATTCCTGTGAAGACCAGACTACATGCAGAGCCTGTCTTCCTCTTGAAGATGACTGCAGAATCTGGGGAATAATTTGGGCTTTTGAATCTTTGGGGCATCAGAAAGTATTAGCAGTACCAATTTAAATGAGGTGGATGGGGTCTAGAGTTGAGACTATTGAAATAAGAAAGATGCCGTGTTCCAGTATCACAGCTATGTAATTTGACATGAAGTCTTGTGACCCTTTCTCCCTCAGCTAGAATGGAAGAATCTCATTTCAATTCCTCACCGTATTTCTGGCCAGGAGTGCCCACTGTCTCAGGACAGGTAAGAGATTTCTGAGCTTTAATATATTACATCCAAAGTTCATACCATAACTTTTCTAAAAACTCATTCTTCCACTTCCCTTTTCTCATTCTAGATTGACAACAGTATGTTCATTAACAAGATGAAGGAGCAGCTGTTGCCTTCAGAAAAAGGCTGTGGTCTCGCTCCACCCCATTATCCAACCTTACTGACTGTACCTACTTCTGTGGCCCTTCCCACCAACATTTCCATGGATTCTGACACTAAGCCAGAACAGCTTACCCCACATAGCCAAGCTTCTGTGACACAGAACATCACTGTGGTGCCTGTGCAGTCTGCTGGGCTGATGACAACAGGTGAGAGGATTTGAAGGCTGCTGTAGTTGGTGTCAGTGGAGGGGGCTTGAAGTTCAAGATTTGGCCAATTTTTGGTAAGGGACCATAGATAACTTGTGTTTGAAATGCTGGGGGGGGAGAAGAGCACTCAAGCCAAATAGGCAGCATGATCCGAGGGTACGTTGCAACATCTCTGCTTGCCCATTGACTGTCTAGACAGAAATATTTGGTGTTTAATCCTGTATTATTAGGATATATTTCTTGTATGTTTATTCCTTTATTTCTCTGAGGAGTTCAGAGTAGTATATGTCCAGGCATTTGCCTTTTTTTTTTTTTTGCAGACCTGGCTAGCCAGGTGAAACGTAATCACCAGGTTCCCCACCTTTCAACCCTTGGGACATGTTAGGCAGATACTTGCACTTTTTGTCACTAACCAGTGGCCAAATGCATCTTCAAGCAGCAGCAATCAACACTTTGCCCTTGGGTACTCTGTGTGTCTGCACACACTGCCAAACAGTTCCCATTTCCTGTATTGGAACAGGAAAGGCAGTGAGGTACCAAGAAGGTACTGAACCCTGGCATGCATTCCAGCTTAGAAGGCAGACTATAACTTCCTTGCTTCACAGCTTCAAAGTTAGAAGGAAGCCTGACTTCTTGCCAAAAATCAGTATCATACTTGCAGTAGTGAATGGAAGCTTGTATTTGTAGCCCCCCATCCTTTTTTTATTTTCAGAATAACTCTGTGAGGTAACTTAGACTGATTGGTTGGCCCTAGGTCCCCAGTGTGGTTACAATCATAGAATCACAGAGTTGGAAGAGACCAGAGGGGCCATCCAGTCCGACCCCCTGCCATACAGGAACCCACATCAAAGCACTCCCAGCAGATGGCCGTCCAGCCTCTGCTTAAAAACCTCCACAAGAAGGAGACTCCACTGCACTCCAAGGCAGCATATTCCGTTGCTGTTCATGGCTGGGATTAGAACCTGTGGCTTTTGGGTCTTAATGCAACAGTAATTATATAATTTATAAGGCAGATTAGCTGTGCCTTGTTTTAACTTCTTGTAAGCCACTTTGAATCCTGCGAGAAAGGAGGGATATAAATTAAATATAAATACATACATACATATGTACAGTCTCCAGGCACTTTAAAAGATGGATCAATATTCTTTCTTGGATTGGTATCTGATTCTTCTTTCTTTCACACAACAGGGCCTGGTCTTGTGATCACTTCTCCTTCTGGGTCTTTGGTGACCACAGCCTCTTCTGTGCAAACCTTTCCCATCTCTGCACCCATGATTGTCTCAGCACTTCCCCCTGGTTCCCAGGCCGCTCTCCAGGTAGTACCTGACCTTTCCAAGAAGGGGACTACTGCCCTTTCTGAAGGTGGGGCAGTGAGTGGTGCTGGAGGTATACCTCCCAAAGCTCCTCGAGGTCGGAAAAAGAAGCGGCTACAGGAATCTGGCCTGCCAGAGATAAGTGATCCTTTTGTGTTGCCAAATGATGATGATGAAGACCAGCACAAGGATGGCAAGACATACAGGTGAGAATATACAACTTGAAATTTCATAAGGATAGCTAAGTATTACTTTCAGATTTTAGGAGAACTATTTTATTCACTATGTTATTCTGGTTTACTAGGCCTATACTACTCATGACTTGGATGGGGGTGGGGATACTTGAGACATTTGTACCATTGTTAATTCTAAAAGGTGGCGTTTAAACTTTTGCTGCTATAATGTGATTTCTGGTGAAACTCAACTGTATGCTGGGAAAAGCTTCTTGGGCAGTTCATTTCACCTTGGGTACCAATAATGCCCAAACTATGGGATGCAGTTAACTCCTCTTGACAGTACTGGACTTTCTTCAGCAATAAGAGCAGGTTTCATAATAATGATTTCTTAGTACTAGAGAGTTCTACTCTTTGCTGATGAAGATGCCTGGACGAGTTACTCACCTTGCATTTCTGTAATTTCGTTCCAGTGTCAGTTGTTGAGATTCTTGAGAAACTAGTGAAAACTGTCAGGATCTGTAGTCTCATGTGGGGAAATCTTCATCTGTCTACTGGAAGTCAGGTGCAAGTTGTAATGACTGAATTAGCATACTTTACTTGCCTTGGGATGAACATAGAATATTTGATGTTCTCTTCCGGTACATTATGTAATTAGACTGATCATAATGTAATTCTTCTTAGGAACATCTTTCTCAAGTGGCAACACTTTTTTGTAGAGCTTTGTAGCATATGATGTCACCTAACAGGTCATGCTTGCAAAGGGAAGTTGGCTATCTGGTCTACTTAGGGCTCTTTTCCTCTTGAAGAAGATGTCCCTCATGCAAATTTTCTCTAACATGAAATAGTTTGCTTGAGTTCAACTGCTTTATGGTGCTCACCAGTTTATTTTGCATTGATCTGGTGATCTTGCACTTGTGATGGGAATTCTTATTCTTTTGGTTTTACCATGTCCTTTTCTCTTTCTAATTTGAGTCAGACTTGTGTTCGTGGCACTCTAGCCATTGTGAACCTCCCCTGTAGATGAACTTTGTAACTGTGGTTGTACAGAGGGGTGCTGTATAGGTTTCTGCTTGCCTTCCTATGTTTTTATCATATGGCTGTGTGTTGGAAATGGTTTCCAAATGAATTGCTGTTTGCCCTTTTTGGCCACAGTCTAGCAAATCTGTATTGTTCAGAAGAGGGGATGTTAATTAAAAGACTACACAGGGAACATAAATTAATGCAGACATTTTGCGTCTGTTGAAAAATGCCAATTATAAACATGTTAAAGCAAATGTGGTTGGGGACACATTTTTGAAAGGTAGTTCTGTGCATCGACAACTAGTATAGAAACAAAGAGCTGCATTTACATCAACTGCTACCTGGTGAGGTAAGTGATAGTATTGTATAGGGCCACATCATATTTTGCTACTGCAAAGTTCTCTTTCCACTTCTTGGTAAATCTTGTGCTTGTGCCTTCCTTGGATGAGAGCGGGAATAAAGGACTATGGTGCTAACAAGCAATCTGTCGCCACAGATTATTTAACAATGCATAACTGAAGTTGGGTGATTCCATTGGTATGGTATCCCCTGTTATTCCACCATGTCAGATTTGATTGATTAGCTGTTTGGATTACTAGGGGAGGAATGGAATAGCATTGAAGCAGTTGTTGCTCTGCTTCCTGTCTCCAGTTTGCCAGATAAATGCTTTTGTGCTATCTGTTCATTTCAGTGTTGTTGAGTGGTCAACATTTGGGGCCCTCATCATTTCGGGTGACTAGTATTACAGTACTATATATTCACCTTTCTTATTGGGTCTCTTAGTGTAGGAAGGAGCTAATATTTGGTTGTCTGGGTATCCCCTCCTTTCTTGTGATGGCTCCTCCACCAACTTTGATAGGATGTTGCCCCTGTACCCCTGTTGTGTCAGGCATTTGATGTTTGAGATACCTCTCAAGGTGGGATGACCGCTTTTAAGATGCAGCACTCGTTTGAATGCCTTTGGCTTAGTTTTAAAAGTCAGCATAATTATTGGTGAGGGAGAATTATGGGGAAAACACCTTTTTCTTCAAAATATGCGCAGCCTGTGAAAGCAGGCTACAGATGACCCCCAAAATTATTGAAATATGATGCAGCCTTTGAAGCTGATCATAGAAAGTTTAATTTGGACAAATATGTTGTATCAGTGGTTGGGTCTCCTCACTCCAAAGATCAGCTCACTAAAGAGCATGTGGTTTACCATTCCTAGTGAACTCTTTCAAAGCACTGATGGGGGTATGTTAATGTCATTCCTTACAACTGGATAGGTCAGTGCCTGAACAAAAGAGTTGCAAATTCGGAAATAAGCTTCAGATACAGGGTTGAAGTAGTACAATGGTTAAAAACATGAGTTCTGAAGTAGAAAATTCCCAGTTCAATATTCAATAAGCATACTCCTCTGCCTTTTTCTCTGAAATATGGAGGCCATAATGGCTTACCTCTTAAACCGTATTCAGGATTATTTATGTAGCTGCTTTGAATACTAGAATTTAACAGGGATGCTGCCCTTCTACAGAGCAGTGCTAACATTACTGTTGCAGCACACTTCTAGCAGTAGGCAGTACTTACTATGGTTGTATGCAGTAGCCCCTCCCCATTCACGAGGGTTTGGGGCACAGAACCTTTCCAAAAGTGGGGGAAAAGTGAATAACTCTTCCTGATCCTGTGATTCACCTCCCAGTCCTCTCCAGAGCTTCCCCACTTCCATTCCTTTTCCTCTGGCTCCAGCATTGGTAGGAGGGGAGACAACCTAAAAGGCTTACCAGTGCTTTTCCCTCAGACAGAAAAGAGGGGAGTTCTGGAGATCTCATTACTTCTGGCAGCCATCTTGAGAAAGGAGCACCTGATACAGCCAGTGCGCAGCAGAATGTGCAACCACATGGCAGAGAGGTCATGCCTTCAGCAGTGGGAGGGGGCTTTGCTCACCCAAAAGGAAAAAATGTCCATTTTAAACAAAAGCCTCGCAAGCCTGGGGTGAAGAATGCAAAGGATGGGAGGAGGAAAATGGGGGAGGGTCAGGTACGTTGCCTCACAAATAATCAAATTCACAAAGGTCAACCCCACAAATGTGGAGAAAGGACTGTGTATGCTTTGTTTCATTCTCCCCATACCATATGACCAAGATGGGCACCTGGAATAGGAGTGGGTAGAAAGTTTGCCAATTGCTTACGAAGCTGCCTTAATCTAAATTGGACCATTGGTGTTATTGTTTACCCTGAATTTGGACTAGTCTTTCCAAAGTGTCAAACATTTTTCTGAGCTCTGCTAGAAGATGAACCTGGGACTTCCTGCATGTCAGGTATGTGATCTGCCACTCTGAGCTAGAGACCGTCGCTTATGGTGTGTCTCTTTGTGAGTTTTCCATCCAGCTGACCCATAACATACCATACTGAACACAGTCTCATCTGATTTTGGAAGCTGAGTGGGATTAAGCCAGGCTAATACTTGCATGGGAGACCACCAGGGAATACCAGGGATCTCCAGGTAGGACTAGCAAAGAATCTTTTGTGAAACCTGGGAGAGCTGCTGCCAGGCAGAATTGACACTATTGTGCTAGATAGACCAATGGTCTGACTTTTGGTTTAAGTCAGTTTTCTGAGTGGATTTTACAAAAGTATACTTAAACTAGCATAGCAAGTTTATTTTGTCCACTCCTTAACATCCCCACTCCCATTTTGTGTATAGAATCATAGGAGGGACCTATGGGCCATCTAGTCCAACCATCTGCCATGCAGGAATACAGAACTAAAGCATGGCTGAAAGATGCCCATCCAACTTCTGCTTAAAGACTTAAGAAGAAGAACCCATGACCCTATGAGGCAGTCCATTCCACTGTCAAACAGTTTGTACAGTCAAGGTTTTCTTCCAGTTGTCTTTGTGGAATCTTCTTCCTTGTAATTTGAATCCACTGGTTTGTCTTCTAGTTTTGGAAACAGCAAAAAGCAAGCTTGCTCTGTCTTCTACATGAAATCCCTTCAGATATCTAAAGATGGTTATCATGTCACCTTTCAGTCTCCTTTGCTTTAAGTTAAACATACACAGCCCCCTTGGTTGTTCCTGGCTCAGTTTCCAGACCTTTGATAATCTTGACTGCCCTGATCTGGACATATTCCAGCTTGTTGATATCCTTCTTGAATTGTCGTGCCCAGAACTAGACACAGGATTCCAGGTGAGGTCTGACCAAAGCAGAATAGAATCATAGAATTGTAAATTGGAAGGGACCACAGAAGCTTTTTAGTCCAACCCCTTGCTGTGCCAGAATACACAACTAAAGCAGCCCTGAAAGATACCAAGCCAGTCTCTACTTAAAGACTTCTAAAGATGGAGAGTCCACCACCCTTCTGTGACTGTCCACTATTGAACAACTCTTACAGTTAAAAAGTTCTTTCTAATATTTAAGTGAAATACCTCTTATTGTTATGTGAATCTGTTGTTTCATGTTCTAGTCTCTTGAGCACACAAAATTAGCTGGCTCCATTGTCTATATGGCATCTCTTCAGGTATTTAAAGACAGCTATCATGTCATCTTGCAGTCTTCTCTTCTGTGGGCTAAACATACCCTTTCCCTTTTAGGCTAAACATACCCTTTGGTCCTCATAAGACTTGATTTCCGGATCTTTGATCATCTGGTTGCTCTTTTCTGAACACGTTCCAGCTTGTTGATATCCTCGGACTGTCGTGCCCAAAACTCGGGACTATTGCTTTCCTTGATCTATACGCTGTACTCCAATGATGTAGCCCAGGATTGCAGTGGCTTTTTTGGCTGCTCTGTCACACTGACTGATTATTAACTTGTGGCTACTAGGGCCCCTTCACATGTACTGCTTTCAAGCCAAGTGTCATCCATCCTACACTCATGTATTTCATTTTCCCTGCCTAGATGTACCTTGCGTTTATCTCTGTTGAAATTCTTTTTGTCAGTTTTGGCCCAGTTCTCCAATCTATCAAAACCATTTAAATCCTATCTTTATCCTCTAGGGTATTATCCTTCCGTCAAATTTGTTATCATTTGATTAGTATAAGTACCTTCTTCTTCGTAGTCTCTGTGCCTCATACATTAGGAGCTTTCGTGCCTGTGCGGTAGTGTTCGGAAGATTCTAGAGCTCGTTAGCTTGGCGAGAACCCCTCCCCCATGCCGGTATCCCGCATGCTCAGCCCGCCGAGCAAGGGTCTCTCCTCAGTTCTTTCTTGTCCGCCATTGTGAACAGAAGGTTATACTCGTTGGCTTGTGCTTTCTATTCGATTCTTGGCGTTTTCTGACTTCAGCTTCGGTATTTTGACTACTCTTACAGTTTTAGGCTTGGCTTTTGGTATTTCTCGACTGGTTTGACCATCTTTTCTGGCTTGACTACGGTTTTTTGGATTTCGGACTGATCTTGTCGTTTTCAGACCTCCCCATTCTCCTTCTTCTCCTGCTGTTATTTTATGTTGGCCTTGTTCAAAAGCTGCGCCTCCTGTGGAAGGAAGGTCGCTCTTTCGGACAAACACAGTGAGTGCTTGTTTTGTTTGGGCGAGGGACACAATGTTCAGGCCTGCCCGGTCTGCTGTCAATTCACCCACCAGACCCTCTGTAACCGATTCGCGAGACTCAAGTCTCCCTGTTGGGAGGAATCTCTGCGTGCCCAAAAGCCGGAGGCACACGGTACTATGGATGAGAAATTGGTACGCCTGACCTCCTCTTCTTCGGCAGCGGCGGCGGCTGCTGCGCCTTCCACCTCTTCAGTACCAGGCTCGGTACCGACCATGAGATTGCCAAGGATCCCCAAGATCTCGGCTCCTTCAGCATGGGAGGACCCTGCAGGCTCGCAGTCCGCCTCCTCCTTCTCTAAACCGCTAACTCCGGCGCAGAAGAAGCGTCCTTCCACTCAGGACTTCGGGAAGGAACGAGAGAAGAAGAAGAGGAAGAGGAAGGAGAAGAGGCGCTCCTCCCAAAGAGAGACTCTCTTACCAATACCTCCGCCCACCCAGCCTGCCGAGGAACCCGAAGAGCTCCCGGAGGAGCAGGAGGTCCTCGAGGTGTCCGACGAGGAGCAGGCCGTGGAGGCCTTGCCCTCGGAGCCGCCAGAGCTCATGGCTGAGGTGACCCCGCTGGATCGCCATTCATCGGCCAACCGCCGGGAGGAGGCTGCGGTCAGACATCGACCCTTGCTCTCTCATGGGCCAGCCTCTGGAAGCGGAGTGTCCCGCTCTCCTGATGTGAGAGCCAGGCCTCCATTCCCACAACACCGGGAGATGCACCTGGAAAGGGCCTACTCCGGGGAGCCTGCATACTCCCCTGCCTCCTACCTTGGTAGGTATGGCCAGGAGCACCCTTGGCACGAGCCGGCGGGATCATACTTCTCGTATTCCCCGTCGTATAGGGACCGATACCATCCCGACATTCGGTACTGGTCACCACAACACAGGTCTCACTCGCCATCCAGGGAGGTCGATCACTCCTACTACGAACGGATGCCAAGCCGGTCGCCACGCCACTCCGACTCGCCCCGTCATCGGAGGTCCCGGGACCACCGTGGCCCAAATGACGGCTCCGGTGATGTCGACGACGCAGGCCACCCTTGGCCCTCGGTGGTGCCCCTGCAGGTGATGCTGATACCAACCACGGCGTCCACCTCGGTACCGGCGCAGCCCGCAGCTCCAACGGTGACCCTGGCCCCACCTGCACGCAAACCGTCGCAGGAGAGAGCAGAGGAGAGGTCCCCGGCTCCGTCTTCTGGGTCCTACGAATCCGACTCTGACTCTGCGGAGTCGACTCCTTCTTCACACAAGTCGCCTCCATTGGCCTTTAGAGAACCTGGCCCTGAGTCGGCCCCGGAAGACGTGAAGCAATTCTCCATGATCCTCCTCCGCATGGCCATGGCCCCGGGTCTGAAGGTGACGGAACCGGCTCCAGCAGCGCAGGATCCAGTGTTCCAATATCTCGAGGCCCGCCCACCGTCGACAGCACCGCTGCCCTTCCTGCCAACGCTGGTTGAGGTGATAAAGCAGCCGTGGGCGAAACCAGCGTCAGCGCAGCTGATACCACACCGGCTGGAGCACTTGTACAGGACGCAAAGAGAGAACGCGGAGTTCCTCTTTAGCCATCCTGTACCAAATTCCATCATGGTGGAGTCAGCCCAGACAAAGGGAGGCAATCGAGCACATACCACCCCACCGGACTGTGAAGGCTGGAAGCTTGATGCCTATGGAAGGTGCTTCTATTCTGCGTCTTCCCTGGTGGCCAGGACCCTGAATACAATGGCATGCCTCACGGCATACCGTCGTAATATACTGGACCGACTCGCCCCGCTGCTAGCTGAGCTGCCGGATGAGTCCCGCGCCGCCGCTACGCAGCTCTTCAGCGAGGCCGTCGCGGTCGCGAATCAACAGATTGCCTCCTCAAGGCACACCGTGGAGGCTACCTTGAGAGTGATGGTTGGTTCCGTGGCCCTCCGACGGCACGCACGGCTTCGGTCTTCTGGGCTACAGGAGGACAGTCATCGACTGATCGAAGATCTTCTGTTCGATGGCCAGGGGCTCTTCCATACTTCAACAGACGAGGCCATGGATCACCTCGTTAAGGCCCATCTGACTGTGAAGAAGATGGGCATTAACCAGCCAGCCCAGTCTCGCCGTGGTTTTGCCCCTAGGTCTTCGTGGGGAAGATCCTTCTCTTCTTCCGCCTACCAGCCACGGTCTCCTCCATCGTCCGCGTCCAGGCCGTCGACCTCGTCCGCCCCACGAAGGCTTCCTCGACGACGCCCATCCTTGTTCTCAAAGAAGTCTTCGTCTGGGACGAAGTCATGATTTTGATGGGATCAGCAGGACACCACCCATACCGACCTTCAGCCTTCCAGCAGACCTTTACCACCAACTGCCTGGCCAGGCACCTCGCCCAGTGGTGGAAGATCACTGCGGACTCCTGGGTGGTTACCATCATCTGCCTGGGATACGCCATAGAGTTCCAGGATATTCTGCTGCGGAGTGTCTACTATTCCACCCCGGCCAGCCCGGTCCTGCTGGAAGAGATCCAGTCCCTCCTGCAAAAGGGAGTGATCGAGGTGCTTCTGCCTTCAGCCAAGAGCACCGGCTTCTTCTCGAGGACTTCACGGTACCAAAGGCGGACAGATCCCTGAGGCCCATCCTAGACCTCAGAGGGGTGAATGACTACATCCGCCCCAAGAGGTTCAAGATGGTCACGCTGCCTTCGATCCTGCCCTTCCTCCAGCGAGGGGACTGGTTTGCGTCCATCGACCTCAAAGACGCCTATTTCCATACCTCCATCCACCCACAGCACAGACGGTACCTGCGCTTCGCAGTCGACAGCACTTGTTAACAGTACCAGGTGCTGCCATTCGGCCTCTCCACTGCACCGCAAGTATTCACCAAGTGCATAGCTCCCGTCATGTCCTTCCTGCAGACGAAAGGCATCTCTGTCTACCCCTACTTGGACGATTGGCTGTTGGTGGCGTCCTGCCAGTGGAAACTCTATCAAGATATTCACCGGACTCTGATCCTCCTCACTCGACTCGGACTCAGGGTCAATCTGAAGAACTCTCACCTCAAACCCATGAGGGTTCTCGACTTCATTGGGGTGACCCTAGATGTGGTATCGGCGAGGGCCTACCTACCGATGGACAGGGCACAGACGCTTTGTCGGGCAGCGTCTGCTGCCTTCCACACTCTGACGGTATCAGCCAGGACAATACAGCAGCTCCTTGGCTACATGGCCTCGACGACCGCCGTAACCTACCTCTCCAGGCTACGCATGCGGCCGCTTCAGCACTGGTTCGTCAGGGCCTTTGGATCCTCTCTGGGACGACCAGTCTCACCGCTACCAGCTGCCTCAACAGGTGCACCAATCCCTGCTGTGGTGGGAGTCGTACCGCCACCTCCTATCAGGTATGCTGTTCCAGGAGCACAACCCCTCGGTCACGGTGACGACGGATACCTCGCTCTTCAGCTGGGGAGTGCACTCCGACGACCTCAGAGTCCGTGGTCGGTGGATCGGACATGAGACTGCCCTCCACATCAACGCTCTCGAGCTGCTCGCCATCTCCAAAGCTCTGAGGGCGTTTCGTCACCTCATCACGGGCCGCACGGTGTTGATCCCCACCGACAACACGACGGCGGTCTGCTACGTGAACAGACAGGAAGGGACTCACTCTACCACTCTCCTGAACATCACCCTCGACCTCTGGGACTGGTGCGTCTCGCTACGGATCCATCCGGTGGCAGTTCACCTGGCGGGGCAGGAGAACACCACAGCGGACGCACTCAGCAGGGACACCTCATCCCACCACAAGTGGTCCCTGTCCAGCGAGGCCTTCCAGATGCTCCGAGACTGATGGGGCGAGCTGACCATCAACCTCTTCGCCACCAGCGAGAACACGAAGTGCCGTCGGTACTGCTCGAGGGCCAGCCGTGATCGCCACTCCATTGGTGACGCATTCCAGTGGGACGAAGGACTTCTCTACGCCTTCCCTCCATTTCCCCTCCTGGGCTGCGTGATAGCGGAGATCCTCGCGGACCGAGTGGACATGGTTCTCATGGCACCGTACTGGCCGAGGCAGCACTGGTTCGGGCCCCTGTTCGAGGCCGCCTGGGGTTGAATCCTCCGGTTCCCGACAGTACCAGATCTCTTCTCCCACTCCAGCGGTCTCATGCTGCACCTAGACCTGCCGCTCTTGGCCCTCCATGCTTGGAGGATATTGCCGTAGACGATCCTGTCATCGGGAACGTCTTGACCGTGGCCAGGAAGGAGTTGACTCGCCGCAACTACCACTACAAGTGGCAGCGTTTTGTGACTTTTGCTGAGGAACGTCAAGAGCCGGTATCGCCTGTCAACCTGCGTACCGTGCTCCACTTCCTCTTGCACCTTTGACAGCAGGGCCTGGCCTTCCCGTCGCTGAAGGTGTACCTCGCAGCAATCGTGGCATACCAACCACTACGATCTCCATCAGCTGCTCTCTTCAGGGACGGTACCGTCAAGCAGTTCCTGAAGGGCCTGCAGCACCTCTGCCCGCCGGTATCACCACCGCTACCGCCGTGGTCGCTATCGCTGGTGCTGTCGCAGCTGACGAGGCCGCCCTTCGAGCTGATGGCGACAGCAGATGACAGGCTGCTCACCATGAAGACTGCTTTCCTAGTGGCTGTCACCTCTGCCAGGCGGGTGGGAGAGCTGACAGCACTTCGGTCTGATGAGCCATACCTCGTCTTCCACAGAGACAGAGTGGTCCTTCGGCCTGACATCTCTTTCCTGCCAAAGGTGGTGTCCAGTTTCCATCTGAGCCAGGACATTATCCTGCCCACTTTCTACCCGGACCCGAGTACACCTCTGGAGCGCTCCCTGGATGTCCATTGGGCCCTGACATTCTATAAGGACAGGACTGCCTCTTATAGACAGACACCGCACCTTTTTGTGTGCTGTGGCAGGCGCCGAAGAGGCCACAAGGTGTCCACCCAGCGCTTTTCCAAGTGGGTGGCCCAGACGCTCCACTTGGCGTATGAGCTTGCCAAGAAGTCTCCACCAGACCTTCTTTGGGCTCACTCCATAAGAGCCGTGGCGACATCTGCAGCCCTCCTGCGAGGAGTTGATCTGCAGGAACTCTGCCGTGTGGCGACCTGGTCCCAACCATTGACCTTCATGCGCCACTACAGGCTGGACTGCCGGTCCCGGACGGATGCTCGATTTGGACGTGCTGTGCTGGCTTCTGTTCTATAGGACCTGCGACCTGACACACCATGCTGCCGGTAAGCTACACAGTCTCCTAATGTATGAGGCACAGAGACCACGAAGAAGAAGAACAGGTTGCTTACCTGTAACTATGGTTCTTGAGTGGTCATCTGTGCCCTCATACATGCCCACCCAACCTTCCCCTCTTTTTCAGGTCCCATTCTACTCGGCGGACCAGAATTGAGGAGAGACCATTGCTCAGCGGGCTGAGCATGCGCGATACCGGCATGGGGGAGGGGTTCCCGCCAAGCTAACGAGCTCTAGAATCTTCCGAACGCTACCGCACAGGTGCAAAAGCTCCTAATGTATGAGGGCACAGATGACCACTCGAAGAACCACAGTTACAGGTAAGCAACCTGTTCTATTCCATCATCTAAATCATTTATAAAAATGTTAAACAGCACTAGGCCCAAGACAGAATCCTGCGATTCTCCACTTGTCACTTCTCTAGAATGAAGAGCAACCATTGGTGAGTGGCTTCTAGGTTCGGTCTGTCTACCAATTACAGGTCCACCTAACTGTAGCACTGTCTAGCCCACAGTACACCAGTTTCTCTGCCAGAGTACGTAAAAAGCCCTGCTGAAATCAAGATAGACAACATCCATAGCAGTTCTACCAACCTTGTAACTATCAAAAAGGAGATCAGATCTAATCTAATTGTTTTGGAGAAATCTATGCTGGCTCTTAGTAATCACAGCATTCCTTTCTACTTGTTTGTAATCTGCCTATCTAATGATCTTCCAGAACCTCTCCTGGAATCGGTGTCTGATAGATTGATTGATTGATTGATAATTGTTCTGTTTTTCTTTTCTGCTCTTTTTGAAGATGGGGACATTTACCTTCCTCCAACCTGCTGGCCCCTCTCCTATCATCCATGAATTCTCAAAGATTATCTGCAGTGGTTCTGAAATTACATTTGCAAGTTCCTTAGAGACTTGAATTGATTTAAAGCAGCTAGGTATTCCTTTACTTTTTCTTTATCTATTACTGCATGATTTATTCTATTTTCCACTGGAGAGGGGAGGAACATCCTGACAGTGGGTTGGTCTCCGCCTTCTCCCTGATAGTCAGGAACATGGAAGCTGTTTCTATGGAGTCCTCCAGGGGGACCAACCCTCTCTTACTTGGTCTACCTTAGTTCTTGCCTCACTCTGGTAAGCATGCTTCTCTGCTAGCTCTGATCTCTCTCTGTCTTTCTGTCTCTCTCTCTTTCCATCTTTCCTTTCCCTTTAGCTTAAAAAAGAGAGAGAGAGGTCTTTATTTCTTTGCTTTGCCTCGCTTTCTATTTGCCTTGCTATTTTTTTTTCTATCCCCTGCTTTGACAGCTTCCACTAGTTCTCTCTTCTTTCCTCTCCTCCTTCCCTCTTTTCACTGTGTCTTCTCCTTCCCTCCCCACTCTGGCTTCCAAATATGGTATGTGGGCAAAGGGAAGGTAGTGGGTAGCACAGAGGAAGGTTTGCGTGGCATGGGAGGCACTGCAGGACTGCAGCACCCCCACCCCCAGTCAGGCTTCAGTGAATGTGAGCCTTTTCTGGAGGGCAAGCAAGAGGGCAGAGGGGCCTAGAAGCTGTGGGTAAAGAAGAATCCATCCTTCTTCCCAGAGATGACACAAGCACCCAGTCTGAATAGGACCAGGGTCTGATGACTAGGAGGTATTAACGCAACAGCCCACTCCCACAAGAAATGCAGGGAGACCACCTCAGCTGCTTCTGAGAACCAATCAGTGGATGAGGATGACAAGGAAGAAGAAGATCAGCATAGCAGTTATTCTGATGCTGAAGAGAGAGCTTTCCTCAGATAAAGACCATGACAGTCTGGTTGTCCCTCCCTTTGCCAGACTGTCCTAGCAAGAAAATTTCAATATCTTGTTAAAGAAGGTAAATTGCTGAGTTTCAGCATGCCTACTTAGACCTCAGAGTGACAAGATCTTGATTTGCCCCAGGGAAGTGGAGGGTGCTTTCTCAAAGCTAGTACCATCACTTCACACATGCCTTTTCCAGCAGACTTAAGGTGATCCATGAAGAATGGGAAAAGTCTGCTGCTAATAGGCCCAGTTCCACTTGCATCAAGAAGTTCAACATGTTTCCTGACAATATAGTTTCTAAGCTGCAGGTCCCATTAGTTGATGGGCCTGTAACTGCCCTTGTCTCATCCTCCTTGTATGTAAAGGATAGAGAGAATTCCTAAGAGCCACAGGGGACCGAAAGGCAGAGGCAGCACTTGAGAAAGTCCATAAAGCAGTCTCGTTGCCTTAAGGACTGCAGCCTCTGCTCTATCATGTCTGCAGCTTCACTCCTGTGGGCCAAGGCACTCATCCAGCTTACTACTCCTGAGCGAGTCAAAGTTAGACAACACATTAATAAGTTTCTAAAAATATTTTGCTGCAGATGCCAGACAGGAGGGCATCCAGTATGCTTGAGAGTTCAAGCTGCAGCTGTGGCAGTGAGATGCCCCATGTAGCTAAAGAATTGGAATGTTGGTTCCAGAGCCAAGCACAACTTTACTTTTGTCCTGTTCCTGGGTACCAACCTTTTCAGTGAGTCGTTGGATCCAGTACTCAAAAGATGCCAAAGATAAGAAGGAAGTGCTCATCCATGTTAAGAAGAGAGAGGACAGGAGGCCTGCTAGATAGGCCAACTCTCTTTTTGTTCTTCAAGGCCAAGCTGCTCCTTGACCCTCCAGGGTTGCTTCCATGACTTCAGAGATGTGAGGCTTCCGTGCCTGTGCCTCATGATTACTGATTAAGTGGGGAGCTTGGCATTGATTGTGGACCTTCAAGCATGGTTCTTGATAGTTCTGTTTCTGTGTGTCACATTTTTTCAAGTATCTTCTTCCTGTGTTTCAGAATTATTACCATTCCCTAGAGTCATCCCCCATTTTCATCTTCAGAAGAGTCTGTTCCACTCTCAAAAACAAGCTTTATCCTCCTGCCCCCGATAAGTTGAAAAGTAGATGCATGGACATCAAGCTGCTGCACCTTCTCCTGCAACAGGGCAATTCACTTGCACTGTATGCCGGTTTAGGACTGTCATATGGTTATATTCATATATTTGTGTCCTAAAGCACTGGATGGATATGGAAGCATATGTATAATAAGTTTTGGTGTTGAGTACTCATTTGTACCAGAGAGAGCCTTTAACTGCAGGTACATCTGTTATCTATAGGTATGTCTTTTTTCAAGCCAGCATAGTGTAGTGGTTTGAGCGTTGGACTATGACCCTGAAGACCAGGGTTTGATTCCCCACTAGACCAGGGAAACCCACTGGGTGACTTTGGGCATGTCACACACTCTCAGCCCCAGAAAACCCTGTGATAGGTTCACCTTAGGGTTGCCATAATTTGGAAACAATAGCAGCAGCAGCCTCTCTTTTCACACATAACAGTGTGGATATCTACAAAGCCTGGCCAGTTTGGAGGTGACATAGAGATCTGCTCTGGTGGCTTTGTGGTTTGCTTTACTCCTGTCCTTGAAACCATTTTCACATCAGAGAATGAGAGAGCACAGTACTGCCTGTGCACAGGTCAGGTTTGCCGGTGTAAGAAATCTAAAGCAGGTTTTTAAAACAAAAAAACCAAAAAAAACCAAGGAAACCCATATCAGTGTATAACTACATGTTCTCTTACATCTATAGGATGAAACACTTCCAGCTTTTCTTTGATAATTGCCTAATACCACTGTTTTATAAAGGAAAAACTTCCCATGGCACTTGCTATCAATCTTTGTTCTTTCAGTTGCAGTATGGATACCATGCTGTGTTGCTGGGATTTCAGACAACGAATCTGCGTACTTAGGAGTCTGAGAGAATGTCACAATTTTTTTTAATAAAGCTTGTTTGAGACCTACCCAAAGCTTTCTAAAATAAAGGAAAGAGAATTGAGGTTATAAGGCTAGTTTTTAATGTAATATTAACACATAAGTTGTGTGAGATTCCAGACTGAAAACAACCTACTTTCCCAAAGCAACTACTTCTGGAGTTTTAAAAGTTGTCTTTCTGTAAGGAATGCCTGTGCATAATTTCCTGTAGGCCAACTTTATTTCATTGGTGCTGCTGTGGGTTTGTTACATGGTTTAAAAAGGAAAATGAGTTAAGAGCTCAACTATGTCAAGAATTCTCTTTCTCTAGCAGGTCAAGTTTTGAGATCTTTACACTCAAACCTGCAGTTCAAGTGGTTTTTAATATGAGTGCCATGTCTCCATTTTCAAGTTTTTTGTATAATCAAAACCAGCTGTTGAATTTTGCCAGACACTGTAAGAGATTGCCAGACACTGTAAGAGATAGTCCTATAAACTCAAACCTTATTTTATGTGTGAGGGTCGCTTAGCTGGTTTTGTGGAAAGAAAATGTTTAGCCACCTTATAAATATACAAAGCCCTGGTTTAATTGCACAGGAAAGACAATATATCAGTTAAATCAATTTTGAAATGTTTCAGTTATCAAAAAGGCAAGCAATAGATACTATAGACAAGAGTAAAATAAAAGGTATTTTGGCATATCCCCATCATAAATCAGGATATGGAGCCTCTGGCCCTTCAGATATTATGGATTACAAGTTCCATCATGCTTTGACCATACTAGTTGGAGTTTGGGGAGCTGGAGTTCAAAACATCTCAGAAATCTATGATTTTCTATCCCAATATTAAATGGTCTGGAAGAAGTAAAACGAAAAAGGATGCCATAGATGTATGCTAAGAATATACTATTATAAAATTATTTATCACATAGGGAGACAATATTCAGAATGGAGACCCAGGCTGGCTATGGATGATGAGCATTCTTATTCCAATAAATTTGAATGGTGGTAGACTGGGGAAGTGGAACAGGTGTGGTTCCCTTACCCCATTTCTTCTATAGGATGTAAAGCACTTTCACAAACACTAGATTATCTGTATGCAGCTAGAATTCTTAGAGTTCACCATTTTGGTCTCCTGATTTCCCAAAGTTGCAGACAACAATATTTCTAGTACTATCTGTGAGCCAGCATTTTAACAAGAGTATAAATGAATTTAAAGCGTTCTTACTCTGTTCTAGGGATTGCAGTTAGTATAGAAAACAGTTTATATCTTTGGCTTCATGTAGACTGGCTTGAAACTACCGGAGTCTGGTAGCTTTTCTATCTATCTGTCTCAGATCTCTTTCCCACCCAGTTATAGCTTGGGAAACTCGGTTCCCAAAAGACACAGGTTTGGGGAGCCAGGAATATTTAATCTGAACTCCTGTCCAGAGAATGCTGTCCTTACATAGTATTTCCCATTACTGTATCTGGGAACTAATTGTTTGAAGAGTCATAATCATAACTTGTTTACCAATTTGGGGATTTGGCTAATGGGCAGTGTTCACCTATATTCACAGATGGATTATTTTCTCAAGAAGTTAGATTTGTTTAATCTGTCTTTTATTTTCTTCTCTCTGTTTTTTCTAAGAAATCAGCTGGGTTGTTTCCTTACTTTGTATATTAACAAGTAAGCTTTTGATTTCTAAAATTCAGAGTAACATTTTCATCATTATTGTCATTATTATTGGGAAATCATAACATATTTCTTGTGATAGTAGACTGCTTAAAACATCTCAAGGACATCTCATAGAAATAAAGATAGTAATGTCACAAAGAATTGAATTTCTTAGCTCTGAAGACAAATATCTCTTTGAATCACCAAGTAAACAGCTTTGTCCTGTTCTGTAGTTTGGATACCTCATCATACTCAACTCCATGTTTTTATGCTGCAGACAAAGGTACCATGATCTGAGTTATTTCTTCTCACAACCTAACAGCCAGTGCTCACACACATCAGCATCAACTTCTGCCCTGTATGAAAGGATAACCCTGACCAGCTTCTGGTTATGCCCCATCAGTATCAAAGTGGTATTAGATCTCTATAGTTGTTTGGATGATTCCTAGCTTTTAAAAAAACTGTGTCTAAGATCAGCTCATCTAGATGGAAGTATAAATTTAACGGACATCCTTGCATTGTCTTTAAAATGCTTATAAATAGCTGTTGGGAGAATGGGAAGGCAATAGATAAGAGGAGTCTTAGCCTTAGGTGCTTGGGGCAAAACCACATATTTGAATAGCAAAGACTCTGATGCTAAGCTGCCTATTTCATGACTGCCTTATCAAAACTTCCAAAAGGAAAATGTCCTGCACAGTAGGAATCAGAATTATTTTCAGCTTCTGGCAACTCCAAGCGTCAGTGTAGCCTCTTTTGTTCAAAATGCAGGTAATATGGGATCTGACTCACTCAGTGCTTGCCAGTTATTGTTAATTGCTGTACCCACCACCTGGAATTCTGCTAGTAGATCAGTTAGATATTGACCAGCCAGGTGATTTGAGGAGAAGGGAGGTGTTCTCAGAAAGTGTCTGTGGGCAGGAGGATCCAGTGGATTCCCTCCTTCCCAATGAGCAAAGCTGAACCATCACTGAAAAACACTGAGGAAAAGCTGTTCCTACTCCCTCCATAGTAAGAGCAATCATTTAGAAAGAGGTACTAGAAGGTGCATGTGCAAGCTCTGTAAACAAGTCCATTCATTTTCAGACTCTTCCTCCTCATTCCCCAGTGCCCATAAAGTTGATCAGACTTTGGCGGTTGTTGCTGGAGCATCCAAAGAAATGCAGGAGGCCAAAAATGGCATCTTGAACTGCTTAGTGGCACTGGCTAAAGAGACGTGCTTGTTTCTGTGTACCAGGAGTGGGACGATCAATAAGAGCTTCCTATATTTCCTTTCCTCTACACAAAAAAGGAGCACAGAGCAACCAGCATAGGCAACAGATTATTTTGGCTGGCTTTTGGAAAAGGCTAACAAGTGCTCTACATCCAACAAGAAAGGAAGCCAGAACATGCAGCAACCAGTGTCCTTGAAATATGGCCCCAACACCAAATGTATTCATCTGAGGGTTTTTTGTGGGGTATTTTGGCAGCATACAGAAGAATACCTTCCCTTTTCAAAGGACCATGCAAAAACATTTTTAGGAGACAATGAGGACTGAATTTGTGGTTCTAGGTGCCACTGAAGTAAGCTCTGTTATCAGGGTGATATTTTGAAAACTCCTTGTGACACAAGAAGATGGAAGGCAACCTTAGGCAATCATATGAGGCTTGGGTTCTCACCATGTGCATGCCTGTAGCTACTTTTCTGTAGACAAAGGCAATAATTTGTTGGGTTGTTATGCGAGACATCTGAACTTAGACCTGTCATCAATAAACTGACCAGAAATTCTGCCCATGTTGGCAAGAATGAGTTTAAATTCTGTCCAGTTTACTGCTTGTGCTCTGTCCTCAAATGTTGCTGCCAGGGGCCACTTGTGACACTTAATGTCTAAGGCAGACTTTATGTACATGATCACCTCAGAGGGGTATGCTGTTTTATAATCAGATAGAGCTAGAGTAGGCAAAATACATCCCATGAGCTGCATGTGCCCCAGTCATGATGTTCTGTGCCTTCTACCCCTCCAAATTTTGAATTTTTACTGAAAGGATGTAGGGAAGCTTTTTCAGTACTTTAAAATATTGAAGTTGTAGGAGACGTGTTGCCCTCTCATGTCTTGCTCTGTGTGTGTGTGTGTGTGTGTGTGCGCGCGCACACGTGTGCACAGCCCCCCAAAGTTGGGGTACTTGTCTATTACTGCTATAGAAGGTAGGTTTGTGGAAATTAAAGACATGAAAAAGAACTTACCTAAGGAGTGGGGTAGAAGACAACCGAGAGTTCTAATTTTGTGCCTTATCCTTTCATCACTATGTTATCATGCAGGCCCAGGGGCAAAGAGATTTTACAGAGCCTTGAAGTGATGTTAGGTCCCAGTCCAAGTGGCAGCAGAAACAGGTCTTTAACTAAGATGAGGGTGGTATATACTGCAACAGTAACTGTATGGGCACACCTTTAAAATTTTACTTAAAAATGGGGAGGAGATTATAAGTGATGTCTAGTATTGTGCACTGTGAGTCGGTGCTACATCATATACTTAGGTCTTTGGAAATTATTTCATTATGTCCCTGAAGTCTCGGTGTTGTATGAAAGATCAGCTGATTCTTCCAGCAGAAGACCACCTTTAAAATGAGAGAGAAGATGTTCCTTATATCCAACCCTCCTCTAGTTTCTACTCAGTATTTTTCTAGTGCCAAGGTGGAACGGAAGCTAGCAAGTGATCTTGGATCTCAGAAGGATAATTTGGTATGTGAAGACGTGAAAATTCCATATAGAAATACTAAAAACAAATCTAGAGCTCATCCTGATGCTGGGAGACCTCCTTGTACCATTAAACATCACAGCTGCTTACATTCAGATATCTGTACACCCAGTTCAAGAAGAATTCTTTTGACTTACCTATCTGAGATTCCACTGTCAGTACAGAGTTTTCCTCTTTGGGGTTTCTGCTGTCCCCTGGATGTTCGCAAGTGTGTGAGTGGTCATTGTAGCTCATCTACAGTGAAGTGTGTGCATGTGCACCTACCTGTCTCTAGATGACCCTCTCATAACACTGCCTTTTTACTGGTAGAAGTTCAGGACATCATGAAGATTAAATTGGCTGACTTCTCAGTTTCATAGTAAACAGGTTAAAGAACCATTTAGAGCAGACTTGTCACATTCAGCATCAGGAAATCATGATAGATAATTGCCTGAGACTCAGTCAAAACACAGAACATACTTTGAGAGGCTCTGTAGTCCTGGTATATGGATTTAATGTTTTCGATGACGCTTTTGGAATCCATGATGGCTTGTATCCTGTGCACACACTTTGGGCCAGAACTGACTATCTCAGAACTTTTTAATGGCTGTTACTTGCCTCTCAAGAAAACCTGGAAATGCCATGAAAGGCATTTCCCCATTGTGAAAAGGTCACTCTGTTGGGGCTATCCCTAGTAATTAATAAGGATAACCCCATAAGGGAACCCCAGATGGTACAGGTAACAACTGATGTGAGTTTGAGGATTTTGTGTTTCACATAGCTTAAATCGACTAGATCTGTTTGTGATAATGGGGCTTTCCATTATCTAGGCTTATCAAAGGGAGATACTTCCCTCTTCAGGTAAACCAAGGGTTAATGAGATGTTGGGATTACATCAAGGGTCACAGGGTGAGAGTTGACCAACCAAAAGGAAAGGGTCAGCATCACAGGTCACAAGGTGAGAATTGACCAACCAAAAGGAAAAGAGGTGGGCATCTTGGAGAGGCTTCCAGATCCTTCCGAGGAGGAAAATATAAAACTTCTGAGAGGCCATGTGGCCAGAGAGAGAGAGGAGAGCTGGGCCAGTGGAGCTGGCAGCATGTTGTGTCTCCTGGACCCCCCCTTCTCCTTTAGACCATCTACGCCTATAACCTAATTGTGAGTAACTAGAAATAAGTAGTTAGTCGCGTTAGGGATGTTGTTATTTTGGGAATTGGCTGATCTTAAGAATGTATCTGTGCTGTTATATCTGTTTTGTAAATTCTTGTAACTAAGTGTACCTGGGAGAGGGGGAGTCTCCCAAGTGTGATATTGTTTATTTGCATGCCTTGATTAAAACACTTTTATAAACCTCCGTTTCTCTCCATTTCCACGCCAGGGTTGGCACACGCTACATAGGACCTCTCACTCAGGGGAAGGGGGAGGTGGAAGTTCCTTATGTGTAGAGATTGGGCAGGGTCCCTCCTGTCCTGTCCAAATGATTCTTAATTCGGGGGGGGGGTGGCAGCATACCTGATAGAGTTGGGGAGACTGCCAGTTGTTCCATGTGTGGAAGTCAGCTTTGGAAGGCTGGCAAGAACCCTAGTAAAAGCACTGGGAGGGAATTTCCAGTCTTGCAAGGCTGGAAGTCAAGTTAAGAGACTGGAAATAAACCTACAGTGTCACACTGTTGTATAGGGTTTTCCCCATTTCAAAGGAGTAAATGCTTCTCCTTAGCTACTGATAGTAGAAACTTTAAGTTAAAGTATACATTTTCCTTTTACCGCTCCAAGCACTTGAGCGTTGCTTTTCCTAAGAACTTCTCTTAAATTGGATTTGGCTCTGGGGCTGATCTTCATCTAGCAGTGAGCATGTTTATCAATTCAAAATAATAACCAGTGCAGTCTCACCCAGAGAGGAGGATGGGAGTTAGAAAAAAACTTGTCATTTTGATCCTGTAATCCCATTCTACATTATTCTCTTGGGTAGAAAGCACAACTAGAGAATTCAGATTTTGAAAAGGAAGTAGGATTGAGAGATAGAATTGCAGCACCAGTGAACAGAGCCAGTGTATAACTTTAATTCGTCTTGTGTACAACCATCCCCAGTCCCTATGTACAGAATTTGAAGTACTGTTTAATCTTGAGCTGAGGCTGCACATTTTGTTTTCTAAAATCAACCTATTCAGCAGTCAAAATAATCCTTGGTAAGGAGAGTTTTCACATCTCTGCTTAAAGTACTCTTCCATCCTTTGCTTGGAACTTTATGACTCCTCCTTTTGTCATCTGATCTATTACCGCCTCCTGGTTGAATATCTCCTATGTTACTATTCAGTAATGCATCACTGAATCTAATCCCTGTTTTGACAGGAGAAGGAGTAATTCTTTTACATTGGCCAACCCATCACAGACAATCTTCTAGTCTTCTGTTTGTCTCCTACTGAGCCTGTCAGTGATATAGAAAGTTTCTAATGGGGAAATTCTGGGTTGGATGGAATGCCTTATGGGGGGTGGGGGTGGGGCTGGTATGTCTGACAAAAAGTATTCAGCCTAGCCTTTTCCTTAACATACATTATTGTTTGGTGTTTGTTTCAGGTACTTGAGACTCTGGCCATTTCCGCACTAGACTCCCTAAATTGCAAATCCCAGGATTCCACAGGATGTTGAAAGTGGAATAATAGCACTATAAGAGTCTAGTGTGGAAATTGCCTCCATGGTGTGGGGGTGTGTGCGCATTACCCTCATGGATTAGTTTTAGAAGTTTGCATGTGATCTTTTCTGTAACTGAAGTTCAGCTTTCAGATCATTTGAATTGTCACTTTTACCTTCTGGGAAAGTGTGGTGGGTTGGATGGGTGAATGCCATCTGAAATGCTGATAACTGAAAATGTTTTATACAGGTAATGTGGTTGGAATTAGGCTAGAAATGGGCTGGGAAAGAGGTGGGTGTCATAACACTCAATAGGTCAGGTTTCTCTAGCTTGTGGTAATGTTGCCTGAGGAGTGTAAGAATTGTAAACCAACATATCTGGAGGGTAGTGGTTTGGAAAGACTGCTCCTGGCTTATGGCTTTACATTCCATGGTTGTTGAAGTAATGGTGACATTAAAGTCCAGAGAACAAGCAGGACTTGCTTGTACATAGCTGTCTCTTCACTTGCGTTCATTAAAAGCGTTTATTATTTCTTCTGCTCATAGCTAGACTACACCATGAGTGCCAGCATAGTGTAGTGGTGTGAGTATTGGACTAGGACACTTGGGAGACCAGGCTTCAAATCCCCGCTCAGCCATGGAAACTTGCTGGGTGAACTTGGAGAGGTCACACTTCCTAACCCTCAGAGGAAGGCAAGAGCAACCTCCTCTAAACAAATTTTGACAAGAACAGCCCATGATATTAAGAATTGAGGTTGCCATAAGTCAGAAATGACTTGAAGGCATGCAACAATAACAAATCTACACCATGGTGGGATTATAGTGGCCTTCATTCTTGTGTATTTGCATTTCATTAAATTTAGGAAATGGGAGTAAACTAAAAAATTTCGACTGGGACAGTCCCTTCCCTGGTGATCCATAGCAGATAGTATTGGGTGCACTAATCTTTGGAAAGGGGGGGGTTCAAATATGTTCAAAGCAAAAGGGTGATAGAGGCAATTATGGGACCACTGCTCAATAAGAATGATAAAATGCTGACAGATCACAATGAAAACACAAAACTGTTCAGTATCTATTTTGCTTCAAGTTTTTTTTCCAAAAGAAAGACTATGTGCCAAGACCCTGATAAGGAAGCCGGATTGCAAATCAAGATTGATAAGGAGTTAGTCAGGTATCACCTAGTTAACCTAAGTGAGTTCAGATCTGCAGGGCTAGATGAACTGCATCCCTTAGTACTGAAGGAATGTGCTGACACAGAATCACTTGCTGTCATTTTTGAGGTACCAGAGGACTGAAGATGAACAAACATTGTCTCTCTCTTCAAAAAAGGCAAAAAAAAAAAAAAAAAACAGCCCTAAGAAACCATAGGCCAATCAGCCTGACCCCAATACCAGGAAAAATATTAGAATGGTTGTACAGAAGTTCATCTGCAAGTATCTTGATGACAATGCAGCAATTAGTAGTAGCTAACATGGGTTTGGGAAGAACAAATCCTGAAAAACGAACCTCACATCTTTTCTTGATCAGGTACTAGTTCAGTAGATGGTGGGAATGCATGAATGTCATTTATCAGGATTTCAGTAAAGCATTGGATAAGATCCTCCAATATATTTTGATTAGCAATCAGACTAATATGTAAGATGGAAATGCCATCAGATGGCTCCCTGGCTGGTTGGAAAGTTGTGTTCAAAGAGTTGTCATCAGTGGCTTTGCTTCAGATTGGAGGATCTCAAGTGCCTGAGGGTTTTGTCTTGAGGTTGATGCTCTTTAATGTTTTTATCAGTGCTTTTACAAGATGTGGTAGGGGGAATCTTTATATCAAATTTGCAGATAATAGAAAACTGGGAGGGGTAGCTAACACTCTGGAAGATAGGAATAGAATTTAGAAGGACCATGAAAACTAGAAGGTTGGGCTGAAATTAATGAAATGAAATTCAATAGAGACAAAAACAGAATTCTGTGTTCAGGCCAAAAAACCCAAATGCGCAGGTATAGGATGGGAGATACATGATTCAGCAGCACTATATGTGGAAAGGACCTTGAGATTATTGTTGATGATAAGTTAAATTAGTGTCAGTACTGTAATGCTGTAGTAAAGAAGGTAAGTGCTATCTTAGCCTGCATTAGGAGAAGCATAGCTTCCAAACTGAAGGAAGCAATGACCCTTCTTGAGAGCCAACCTGGTGTAGTAGTTTGAGAGTTGGATTACAACCCTGAAAACCAGGGTTCAGTTCTCTGCCCAGTCATGGAAACCCAGTAGGTGACACACTCAACCACAGAAAAATCTGTGATAGGTTTTCCTTAGGGTTACCATAAATTGGAAATGACTTGAAGGCACACAGAAACAAAACAACAGTCTCCCTGTATTCTGCACTGGTCAGGACTCATCTGGAGTAGTGCATTCAGTTCTGGGTGCCTCATGTTAAGAAGGATATAGACAAGCTGGAGTAGGTTCAGAGAGCAGCAGCAAGGATGATAAAGAGGGGTGGAAAAGAAAATATATAAGAAGAAGTTGAACAAGCTGGGCATGTTCAGCTGGGTGAAGCAAATATTTGGGGGGGCATGATTGTACTCTTTATATACTTCAAAGGCTGCCAGAAAGAAGAGGGTGCACGTTTGTTCTCTGCTGCTTCAGAAGGTTGAACTAGGTCTAATGGTTTTAAATGACAAAAGGGTAGATTTCAGTTGAAGGAACTACTTGACAATGAGTGCTATTCAGCAGTGCAACCAGTTCCCTAGAGGTGTTTGGGTCTCCATTCTGGACATCTTCAGAAAGAGGCTGGACTGTTACCTGCTGGGGGTGCTCTAGCTGGAGATCCTGCATTGAGCAGGGGGTTGGAACTGATGACCCATATGGCTCCGTCCAACTCTGTGATTCTGTGTCTGGCCACCCTTGTGTGATGCATGCACTCATTCTTTGTTTCACCTTCCCCTCCCCTCTTCTGATCTCAGGTGCCGGATGTGCTCCCTGACGTTTTACTCAAAGTCGGAGATGCAGATCCACTCCAAATCCCACACTGAGGCAAAGCCACATAAGTGCCCTCACTGCTCGAAGAGCTTCGCCAACAGCTCCTATCTGGCCCAGCATATACGCATCCATTCAGGGGCTAAGCCGTACACCTGCAGCTACTGCCAGAAGGCCTTTCGCCAGCTTTCCCATCTACAGCAGCACACACGGTAAGGACCAAGGAAACTATGGTATAGAAGCATCCATGCCGCATGCTGCCAGCATCATAGCATGATGCAAATGCCCATGGGAGAGACTGCTCAGGGCAAATCTGCCATTTACTGCTAGTTTTTCCACCCTTAGAACCCACAGTAAGCAAAGGAACCCCACAATGCGTGACATCTGGTCCTCTGACAAAGGACAGCCTATGATAAGTTGAAGGGCTATTCAGCCACCAGGGGAGACTGAAATCTATAGGTACACAACTGATAGCCTCCCCACACCACCGGAAAATTTACCAAGTAGCAGAATGCCCTCCCCTTATTACTCCAGCCTTGAGCTTCCCATACACACACATCTACCACCATTTACTCCTCTCTCTGGCCTCCTGGTGCAGCTGAGTCTTTGGTCTTTCACTCCCTCTTGTGGAGTTCAGGACAAGAATCCCACTTGGTTTTCCTCCATTGTAGCCAGACAGCATGGTGCCGTTTCTCATGTTGTCCTTGCTAGCCAGCTGGCGGTCATGTCCAACTGCTGCCCCTGCTCCTCCTCTTCGGCAGGATCCACTCCAAGCTCCACACGGCGATTGTGAAGCCGCACAAGTGCCCTCACTGCTCCAAGAGCTTCGCCAACACGTCCTACCTGGCCCAGCACCTCCGCATCCATTCGGGGGTCAAACCCTACACGTGCCGTTACTGCCAGAAGGCGTTCCGCCAGCTCTCCCACCTCCAGCAGCACACACGGTAAGGGCCAAGGAGGCTGGGGGCCCAGCCTGGCCCCCCGTGCCGTCAGCATGCACCTTTTTGGAGCACACACGCCTGTAGCATGCAGGGGGAGGGTGGGGGCATGTGACCACCCCTGTCAGTTGGAAAGATGTGGCCCACCAGAGAGGATGGAGTGGGGGCTGCAGAGGAGACACTGACCATGCCAGGGCACAGGTGGGCAAGTTCTGGCCCTGGGGAAATCCTTTTTTCCTCTCCCCATCCCCCAGGGGGTCACAGAGAGAGAGGCAGACATGGGCTAGTAGTCCCCAAGCCTGTGAGGAAGTCAAGGGGTGGCCGGCTTTGTCTCTAGAGTGTGTGGAAGCTTTCACTGGTGTTTCAAGGGTTTCAAAGGTACATTCTTTGCCCAAGCAGTTTTGGCTAGAAGAGTATGTGCGAGTGTTGGTTCTTTGAAGAGGGAAATCCAATGAAACCTGTCGCTAGGATCATCCTTTGGCATTGTGGAAGGGAGAAAAAAATACCTTACTGACAATTTGGACCAAGAATCCTGTTCTCTTTGCCCTGGCACACTGCAACAAATGACTGCAGTAACTGAGCTTGCCTTTTGCCCATGAGCTGCTTTGTCCTTTCCTTTTGAACTTGCATGCATTCCTTCTTAGCTTAACTAGCTAAGTTGGACCAGGAAGGAGATGTCATGTGAATTCACCAAAGAAGCGGAATAAAAAAGGCTGGAGGAGGGTGGTGCAGCATTTGCTTTTCCAGTTCAGCTGTAGGCCATCTTTAGAACATTTGGGAATGCTATTCTGGTGTGGGTTTTTTTTTCCTTCTCCTAACCTTTCCTTTATGCTTTTCCTTCCTGTGGTAGGATCCATACTGGAGACCGGCCCTACAAATGTGCACATCCTGGGTGTGAGAAAGCTTTCACACAGCTCTCCAATCTGCAGGTAAGCAGATTGCTCTACATTTGCTCCACACTGACATCTGCACATCAAAAGTATATAAGTTTTTTGAGAGCTTGTGACTCATGAAGATTTAAATGCCTATTTCTGACTTTAAGATGTATAATATCAGAGGATGGGGACTGAAGGAATATTACATGGTTTAATTTCATTTGATTTCTCTTCTCTTCTCTTCTCTTCCCACCTCGGTAGTCGCACAGACGGCAGCACAATAAGGACAAACCATTCAAGTGCCACAATTGCCACCGTGCATACACAGATGCCACCTCACTGGAGGTTCATTTGGCTACCCACACGGTGAAGCATGCCAAGATCTACAATTGCTCCATGTGTAATCGGGCCTACACTTCGGTAAGAACCACTCTGCGTTGGGGGAGCAGAAGGCGTCGGAGAATCAGGCGGGTAGTTCTGTCCTGGGGCATTGTTTTGCTGTGGGGGCTTTCCCATTGGATGGTCCGCACAGCTTCTTTGGTGGCTGAAGGAACTGGTTGGTTGATCTGTCTGCATCTGTGCCTCTGAATTTATTTTCCGTCTGTCTTCTCCCACAGGAGACGTACTTGATGAAACACATGCGAAAACACAACATCCCTGACCCCCAGCAGCAGGTGGCAGTGGTCCAAGCCCAAGTGCAAGCCCAGGTCCAGGCTCAGGTCCAGGCTCAGACGCAGGCATCGCAGCAGCAGCAGCAGCAGCAACAGCAGCAGCAGCAACAACAACAGCAGCAGCAGCAGCACTTCCAGGCACAGGGTGGCGGGGGAGCAGGGGGGCCATCTGGTGACAACCCTTCCAACCCCCCACCCCAGTGTTCCTTCGACCTTACCCCTTACAAGACTTCGGAGCATCACAAAGACATCTGTCTCACGGTTAGCACGAGCACCATCCAAGTGGAGCATCTTTCCAGCTCCTAGAGACCTTGGCAGAGGGGAGTGGAAAACTTCTTGCACATAGCTTGTGCCCATGGGCGTTTTTTGTGTGATGGCCTCTCCTCATACAACAGTTTCTAGCCTCTTCTACAGCTTCCCTTTTGGGGAAGGGAATGGGGGTTATATCTATTTTGTGGCCGCTTCTTGGCTTCACCATTAGTGCCTCAACATGGCACAACATCATGTTCTAAAACTGGGAAAGGAAGAGAACTCCCTTCTTGTGAGAGTGGTCCTTCCCTTCAGCAAATATTTGTGGCTTATCAAGGAAAAGCCCCCATTTCCATCTCTCATTACAAGGTGAAAAGGGCACCCTCTGGTACCTGGGAAGCTAGGAGATGGAAGCGGATTCAGCACCGACTGATTCCTGGTCAGTGAAGGCACCCATTTGGGTGTGTGTATAGTGGAGAACATTTGTTCTTCTTGTCCTTTAATTCCTATGAGTGGGGGAGGAAGAATTAATTACTCCAGTTATAAGCATGAAATATTATCCATCATGCAGTACCATGAAAATGGGGGATGTTGCTGGGGCTTACCTCAGCCTAATCAAATACTCTACATGGCTGGGCTGGGGGTGGGGAAAGGTAGCACTCTTTTCCCATCCAAGTGCAAGAGGAATTAGCAAATGCAGGGGTGGGGGGACAGGTTGCAGCTGACACCCTTTTGTGGCTTAACCACCATCAGAATGATAAGCCTGCTGCAGGCATAGAAATATCAATCTGAACCAAAAAAAAAAAAGCAGCTAGGGTAAGAGTGCCAAAATGAACACATTTCCCTCCCTCAGAGAGGAGAAGAGGTGATCTCTGTATCTCTCCCCTCTCCCCCAGTGCCACAGGCTGCAACCCCAGGCTTAAAGGAGACTTTTTTGAGGGGCCAGTGGGAAAGGGAACTCTTGATCTGCTCCTCTCTATCCATCATCCAGATGCTTCCTTCACTCTCCTTATTGCCAAGGCAGACTGGAATGAGGTGGCTGTGGTGGTGACACTTGGAGAGCACGAATCAGAGGAATCTTCCAGAGGGTGGACAGTGGAGAAGAGGAGATGGTGCAAAACCCACCCCTGCACGGAGAGACCAATGAGAAGGGGGAAATCCCCAAGAACAGACTCGAGCCCCTTCCCCCATTGAATTTATATATAAATATATATAAATATATATACAGATAGATAGATATATCTATTCACATCCCAAACCCATCCAGCCTGCTCTGTCCTTGCTGTAACTGTTTCTATCTGTGTTTATAAAATGCATTATCCTGACACACTTTTTATTTTTCATCCTTGATTTGTCCTCTCCTCCCTCCTTCTCACTTGCTCTTTTCGTTTTCAAGTTGTTTCTCCTCCTCCTTTCTTGAATCTTGTGGTTTCTTATTCTATCATTTCAATGTTCTGATTATCACTTTGGTCACCAAGGCAGAAGAGGCATAGAAAAGGCAGCTGGGATTTCTGTGGGGATAAGATCCCTAGCAGGCATGCCAATGCTGCGGGGGGGGGGGCGGGGGTGTTGTTGGGAGGTTGGAAGACTGTGGTGTTTTAAAATACTGATGCATAAAAATAAATAAGTTGAGATGTTTTTCTATGTGGATGAAGGTACTGGCAATTCGTGGCACTGTGCCCAAGGCAAGTGTGTGGGCAATGTATGTTCTTTCCTCATCCACGAGAGATCGAGCCCAGTGGGAGCATTGTGGAACCCTTTTGGTGCAACTGTTCCACTTCCTAGAGTGTAAACACAGCAGCTGTTCAGTAAAGAAAAACACGGAAGTGGACTGATAATTCTGCATACATGGAATGGACAAGAGCTGATAAATATTTCCTTTCTCAATTCTCTTCTCCACACTCCCCTCCCCAGGCCACACACAGACACAGATGAAAGAGTGAATAGACATTGCAAGATTGTGGTTTAAGTGCAGGGACTGTGTTGAATTTGAGTGTGTGCCTTGTTTCTGTGTTAGGCATGGGTATGATTTCTGTGTGTGCATGTGTCCCTGCATTTCATATGTGCACGCTCATTTGGTAGAATTCTGCACTCTCTTCCCCTTAAGGTATGAATTATTTGGTCCCAGTTGTACATGTCTGTGGTCATTGTTGCAAGCATTGTTGGAGCTACAGGAGTAACGTTGCCCTTTTTCTATGCACAAAGCTTGAGCTGAGCACTTGAGAACTGTATACCAGATTCCATGGGCTAGCCACAATCATGAGAGGTAACTAAAGTTGTCTGTGATAATGCTGATTCAGTGTGTTGGCACATGACTTGCATTTCCAACTCCTATTTCTGTACAATTAGCAATATTTCTCCATATCCATGAGAAACATCAGTGGGGGGAAGAGTTGGTTTGGTTGGGTTTTTTTGTGCCAGAATCAAGAGTCCAAGGCTTCTTTCCTTGGTGAGGAGGCTTAAGTCTGTGCATAGATGAAAGCTGTTTCAAGGTTCTGAAAGAGTTGTGTTGAGGACGCTGCTGAAGCCTGTGATATCCCGCCCCTTTCCTGGTTGTTATAGTTGTAATCATCCTTAGGCAAACAGTTTTGAACCCTCAAGACTTTTGTGGGACTACAGCAGAGCAGAAAAGAGTGCCTGTATTGTGGGCATCAGTGGCTTTCTAGCAGTGTCAGATTTATGAAAAATTATTCTCTGTGCAGCTTGCACACTTAGGGAGTAATAAATATGTGCACTGTGACTTTGAGATGGACTCAAAAGAGGCAGTGAGTGTGACAATGCAAATTTGTGTGCTTTGAGCCTTTATGGATCTTATTAGAACTCTGAGCTTGCTGCTTCTATTCCTAGGATAAAATTTAAGCAACTGTAATTCAAGCTTGTTCTCAGTGTTCCAACTGTGAAGAGCTGGTTATGGTGATGAAGGTTAAGAATTTTGCGGTTCAAGCAAGCAAGACCTACAGTCCTTAATCTAGTGTGGGGCATTGGGGTTGAGAACTGTGGCCTCCTTGTGCTTCTCAGTGGGTTTTGAAAGTGACATGTCCCAAGCATTAATGCTCAAGGGAGTTTAGAAGAATTGCATCTGCCTCTTTGTACTTGGAGTTTAGAAGGCTACAATCCATCAGGTTGAACAGGTGTAGACTATTGAGTACTGGGGGGAGGGAGAAAACCCTTGCCTATATGCTTTTGCCAGCTCCCCTCTTCTGCCCTTCCTTGTCTTACTTGAAGTTTTGCTGGTCACCATCCCTACCTCTTTGCTACGCAAGTGAGAGGAGAGATTGGAAAAAATGGCCTGTGGGAACTGCATTGAGAGAACACAAGTTTCTTTATGCAGAATATAAAGCACCTCCACATATAGTGTTAAAAAGTAGCCAATAAAAACACACCAAGTCAAGAAATGCCAAATGTTTTTAAGGCAATGTTTGTGCTGTACTGGATGCTGCTTCAGTGAAGAGAAGAGTACCAGTGGAATTTGGGTCAGTGAATGTTAAGGAGACTATTTCCTGTTTGTTCATACCTTTTGGAATTACCACATCAGTTGAGGGTGGGTAACTTTCAGCTACTCTAAGAACCTCTCATGTTGCATTTCCCAGAGGGAGAGGGGTATTTTAAATTTCCAACCTGAATATTACATTAGAACTTTTTGTATTTAATTTCATTACTTTTTTAAAAAAAATAAATTCCAAAAGCCCTCTTAACCTTCATGGAACTGCGTTTGTGTGTGGTTACATTTTCTTTAACAATTGAGCCATGCCCAGACAAGTGTTACCATTAGAAGCATCCTCCAGCTTAAGTGCAGACTAATAGATATAGATATATATAGATATATAGAAACTCCACATACATGTTGAAGCTCATCTATGTTTATGACACTAGGAAGGGAGTGTGTATTCAGATTTCTCAGCACTTACATTGTCCTTTCATGCTACTTGCACATTGTGTGTATCAGGCAGTGAAAGAGTATGCTTCCTGCCTGCTGTCCACATGGATGGACATCAAACACAAGAGCCTCTCATCTCCTTCCTCCCCGGGCCATGTCTCAGATCTCTCTTCTGGTTTTCTGATGCAGAAAAGTACTAATTTGTTCTGTCTCTCACTAAATACTCAGGTTTGGGTGTAACCTGCTCCAGCTATCCAAATTCAGTTGAGAGAAGCTGAGTTTGAAGAGCTAAACTTTATGTATTATGCAAACATAGACTATATATAATAGAATAGCTAATAGAACAGAAATACAACACAGGTGGGAAATGATAAAAACTAAAGACAGTGACAGTGTGAATACAGCTTGTCCAAATTATCATTTGAAATAGACAGTAAAAAGACCTTTGCTCAGTGCTGTGACAACAAAGCACCAGCAGGTGTCAGACCATTTCCTGTTGGCTTGTGGAGAGTTTCCAAAGATGGGGGCCTGCAGTTGTGGGGTGGGAGACCTCTCAGATTGTCATCTGTCTACTCTCATTTACATTTGAGTGCATATCTGAAGAAGAATCTCCTGAGATCTTGATATACAAGCAAGTTCATGTTAAAGCATATGATCCTGGGCATTGCCCCAAATCCACAATTGAGAATACCCCACACAATATTGAAGATACCACAGCAGGCAAGCAGCATTAGCAGAATTATGTTACTGTTAGATCAACCAATGTCAAAAAGTCTGTTTTATTGCTGGATCTAGGCAATTGAAACATTCAATAATCTGAGCAAAGATAGCGTAAAACACCTTGCTCTCAAAGGGAATATCTGTGCCAGGCTCGTTGTTGTAACGGTCCTTGGGGATCTGGCAGATGTGGCTGCCGGTGGAAAGAGGTTTGCCCATTCAAAATTCATCTACCTCACCCCCCAAAAAAATCCCAGGTCCAGATGATGCTCTTGATAGATCCGTAAACTTGCTTCATCCCATGTTGAGATAGATGCATATGATCTTTGCTTGAAGAATAGCTCAGCAGTGAAATCACTGCAGATTGCCAAAGGTTTCCTTACACCACTTATGGATAGGGTTGCCATATCACCTGGATAGGTGGGTTTTACTTGGATTCTAGGCATGTCACTAAGTGCCTTGTATAATGCTCAGTGTAATGAATAGTACACGGGGGGGACTGCATGTCATTTAAGTATATCAGTTTAAAAGAAGCCAAGATACATTGCAGAATTCAGTAAATAAATAATGCCTTGAATCCCATTTTGGGAGAAAGGTAAGATATAAATTCAATAAGTAAATAAATTTCAAATTGTTTTGCAAACTATAAACGCACCCCTGACTTTCAAACATGAGGAAAGTGAAAGGTGAGGGACAGATTAGAAGAGATGGCAGAGCAGGTCGTGAGAAGGGCAGAATGTAGGAACCTAGGAAAGAATACATTGTAAGCGTTCAAGGGAAGAGAGGGAGTAGGAGATTTGTGAGCAAGCAGTGCTGGCTGCAGACTTCAAGAACCGAAGGTGGTGCAAATGAGGGATGCATTGCAAGAGTGCAAGGAAAGGAGACTGGAAAGAGGAGAGAGAGCAGGCAGGGAGATGAGTGGAGTGTAAGAAGAATGCATTGTGAGGGTGTGAGATAAGGCAAGGGGGAGTAAGACAGTAGAAAGTAGTACAAACACGAGAGTGCAAGAAGCAAGGGAGAGGTACATTACATGGGCATGCAATAAGGTGAGGGAGAGTGAGCAGTGAGAGTAGTTGGTGTAAGGAGCAAGGGAGCAGTGTGTTTCGAGGGCATGATGTGAGGGAGGGAGAAGGAGCAATGTGAGCAGCAGAGCCTAAATCTTGTGAAGAGGTAATTTGTCTGTGACAACATCATCCAAAAAGTTTCTCCTCTTCCCCACCTCTGTCACCCTCCTGTCCAGTTAGGAATAACAGATCAAGAATGTGACCCATAATTTGTTTTTGGTTGACGTATTTTTGGGGGCCTTCAAGTCATTTCCAACTTAGAGAGATCCTAGGACAAACTTAATGAAGTTTTCTTAGCAAGATTTGTTCAGAGCAGGTTTGCCTTTGCCTTCCTCCGAGGCTAAGAGAGCATGCCATGCCCAAGGAGGACTGTGAAATCCTGAGGTGTTCAAGGCAAGGCTGGATGCTTTGGTGTAAATGCCGAGGTTACCCAACATTCTGCAGTATAGAGTAATTGTAGTTTTCCTCATTATAGGGAGAAGCAAGGCACTGTGCCGACAGCCCTCTACCAGCCTTTGGCAACATTAATCAGCTATTCCCTGGTAGATTTGAGGTTTCAGCTGACATGCCACATTCGTAAGGATGTCTCAGGAGCCATTTGTGCCATTTGTTTCTCTTTTAGAAAGCCCAGTAGCCTGTTCTGCACTTCCTTGCACTGATTCAGTTAATCATGCACCTCTGGAAGGTACTGTGGAAAAAAGGAAATGAACCTAGGAATATGTTGGTATACACTGGAAAGCCCTCAATCTGGTTGCAATCTGCTTCCTTACAGTGAAGGTGCAGATATGCCCCATTTACTTTTATTTTTTTCCCTTTGCACCTTTCCAAGATTATACAAATGTTTTGTAGCTACGTCTGCGATGACGTGGGGAGGAATGGAATAAGCTTCAACCCGCCTGACTCCAGTCCTCCTGGCATGCCTCCTAAACCTTACTTACCACTATTCCTAGCAGCGTGAAGTCCTGCTGCCAAACTCCTGCTTAGACTCATTCTTTGTGAAGTTGACAGTGATGTAGACTCGAGTCGACTGACTCGGACTCAAGTTGGACTTCAATTGCTCCAGTGACTCGACTTAGACTCGACTTGCAATAAATGATTCACTGACTTGGCTCCAGACTTGTATATTTTCTGTGACTGACTTGCTGCCCTTGGTTCAGTAACATATTACATTCTTGCAGAAACCTTACAACTTTGAACAATGCCTCCATCACTTTTTGCCTACTGGTCACATGACAATCCCTCAAGCCCAAAGTGTGGGCATATTTCTCAGAGGGGAACAGCAAACAGGTTAGGCAGAGAGCTTGAGGTAGGCTTGAGGCTTGCTTGCCTGCTGTGTATCAGAGGAGACTTCTAAAACATTTTCTAAAAGCAGAAGACAAGACTTGCCCCCAGAGTGCGGGGTGCATTTCTCCAATGGGAACAGCAAATGTCTTAGGCAACAAGCCTGAGGAGGAAGGATCCTTCCTTCTAAAGCTTTTGAAGCTTCAGTAATGGGGAGTAAGAAGGGTCCTATTCCCCACTTCTGAAAAAGCGTCCAGCTTCAGAAATGAGAAGTAAGATCCTATTCCCCACTTCTGAAGCTGCAGTTGGCAAAATTGCAAATGTGGAGGTCAACTGTGCATAAATTGTTAAAACTGACTTTATTCTACTCTGTCCAGAAATTCTGGTATACATGTTAGGGTATAAAGTTGGCTCCCAGACTTGACTTGAAAGTGTCTTCAAGGACTTGAGACTTGACTTGAGACTTGAAGGTGGAAACTCGAGACTTGATTTGAGACTTGGAATAAAAGACTTAAATACGTCACTGGAAATTGGGCAAGCAAGTCTTTTCCTACCAAGGCCCACAGGAACGTATGGTAAGCAAAGAAAGGAAGGCTTTCCTCTGGCAGCGTACTGTTGTCACTGCTATTGCATTCAGTATGTTATTTCCTACATAACAGCAGGTCCTTTCTGCTTGAACAAGAGACCTTCTACTTCAACTGAGCTCTGTGGTAAAGAGGGAGAAGGACAAAAAACAAAATTAAAAAAAAAAACAGCAATTCTTCAATTTAAGGAGCCAGACAGACTTTTAATACTTGGGTGGAGAAAAATCCTTTTGGGAAGAGAATAACAAAAAGGAAATATATCCCAGGGGAGATGAACAGATAGAGGATGAAACTTAAATACACACACACATGCTGCACTTTGGTGATAAAATTGGCTCCTCCTGTGTAAAATTTTTAAAGTACACAGAGAAATAAAGCCTTGTCTGCTCCATGGAAGATTTTATTAAAACGCTGCACAGCAAGTGTTTTGAAAATTTGTATTACTGAATGCAAGTGTTCTCTTTAGTTCTAATCTTCACTTGATTTGTTCACTGACCTCAGCTTAGCAGGCAATATGTCACAATACATAATGATGTATTACCTCATGAGCAACTCTTGCACTTTCTACCTCATGTCTGACCAGTGTTCCAAGTAGAAGAAAACTCAGAAGACAGACAAAGGCATATTGCTAGAGAAAGCTGGTTTTACATTTCTTATGGAGCTGGTGGAAAATAAGAGACAGCGACTGAGTAACATAGTTTAAATTCATGTAGCCCCTGCAGCACACTCACTGGCTTTCAACTGATGAAAAATGTAAGCTGAACTATGGCTCTAATGGTCATATAATATTTGATACATTTTTGAACATCTTTCTTCAGTTTTTGTTTCGATTGAAGGGAAAATTAAAACATTTGCACATTACTGTTCTGAAGTATTATCTCACTTAACAAAGTAGATGTGACTCTAGGCCTTGCTTTTTTAACAGAAAATTTGATATCAGAGGTAAAAATAACATGGAGAGAATAGGGCTAGTTCTCTAAACCACATGCAAGAAAAGCAGTTCAACATGATGCAGCAATATTTTTATAAAAACTAACAATATGCACATGTGAAATGGGAAAATCCAGGTCAGGTAAGCCTTGCACAAGTAAAGAAATAAACATTGAACCTTCTGCAGTCCATTTGAAGGATTCATCTAAAAGAGATCCAGGGATTGCTTTTTTTCTACCAGTCTCCACTTTTCTAATAATTTCTATTCCATTTTAGTGGCTAAAACTATAGATTTACACATCTTTTTTTAAAACATGCTTTGGGTAGTTGGTGAAGCAGGCTTTCCTGCTCTTTCCTTTTTCCTCCTCTGTTTTGCTATTCATGCGTGCTCAGTAAGGTATTTTGGAAGTTGCTGAAATTTACCTTGCCTGTTGTAGGCAGGCGCATAGTAGGATCAGCTAAAGGAGAAGCCCATTCTTTCCCAACTCAAGTTTTATTTGCTGTGCTGTTTAACACAGATATGCTGCAGCAACCCAACAGTGAAAGTCTGTGTGTCCTCAGCCCTCCTTCATCACCCTCCTAATGCCAATGCTGCTTTAAAAATTCCAGCTAGCCAGAGGATGAGGAAGAAAAGGGATAGTGAGTATTAAAAGCTTTTGTAAAAAGTATCTTCACTCTTGGGGGCATTCTTAAATGAAATATGCTTGTATTGTTATCAGGAGCAAATGAAAGTCATAATATGATAATCTTTGAGTTGCATGGCATTCTTTGTCACGTTGGATGTCAAATGTTGACATGGCATCTGCAATCCCTCTGGACTGTTATGACAGCCTTAAGAGCAGGGGAAGGAAACCTCAGAGATTTCCCTAGCTGGCCAGTTGAGAGAGGAGTCCCAGCTGTTACCCACTCCCTTCCCTTTTACATTCTCTGTTGCCACTTACAGCTGTGCTTTGCTCTTCCACTTTCCCTCGTCTTCCCCCCTCAAAAGAGGAGTGGAGATTTATATTTGCCTTATATCCTACTTTTCAAATGCCATAAGCTCTTTTCATTCAGTGGCCTCCTGCCTGCACGTGGCCTTCTAAAAATGTAAATAGCACATAGTGACACCACCACCTGAATAATATCAGAAATTTTACAGGAAATTCAAATCTTCTGAATACATAAACAAACGGGATGCAGGTTTGTAGGAGAGCTTAGTAACAAGAGTTTTTAAAGGTTTCAGGAAATTTTCCTAACACTCTGTGTAGCTCAACAGAAAAACTAACTATTAAGGAGCAGGTATGAAATATTAAATTTAAAATCCAGTGAAACAATGGGGGTGGAGGGTGGAGGCAAGAGCATGAATCCACACACACACACACACACACACACAAGTAATTTTTTTAACACTGCTACCTCTTCTAAATCTTGGGGCTTTGAATCTTTGATGGTGAAATGTTCCATTTTCCAGATGGTTCTGGATTTTAAAATTTTTAACAATGTTATTGCAGATGTTCGGTGTTTAAGAGATCAACCTCTGAATGTTATCAAACTGCTAACGGTGGGCCCCTCTGAATTTAGGTCACAGGAGCGTGGTCCATTTTGGGGGGATGGTTATAGATACACAGAAATGTTGTAATTGACATTTGTTTTTAAGAAGGAAAATAAACTATAGGACAGCTTCTTGCATTTACTGCATCTGAATCACCAGCACCAGAATGTTGCCGTGGAAACCTACTGCGGTTGCCAAATCCTATGGTGGCAGCAGGTGAACAGGATCAGAAGAAGGGATCGGCCAAGCAAGAGAAGGCTTGTTAGAAGATCAACAAATTGCACTCCACCATGTTAGTAAAGATGACTGCAGAAAGAAAGAAGCAAAATTTGATGCCACGGACATGCCGAGGTGGTGGTGGAATTCCACTTAGGATAAACAGGGATGCAGTATTGGCTTTCTTAGTAAGCAGCATGAGTGAGTGTTTCTCTATATATATTTTTAAATAATTGCTTCTATTTGGGGTCCAGCTGAGACCTCTACCAAACCATTAGTAAGGACCTCTCACTGTGCAGCAAAAAGACCCTCTACAATTCTTTCCTCAACACACCATCCAGCAGAGCTATTCCTAGTGGTGGGATCAGGCTTAGGGAGGCCAGGATTGGAACTCTTGGTTGACCGCTGTGATAATTTTTGAACACTTTGAAGAACTAGTTGCTTGTATTTGCTTAGACATCACAGTTATCACAGAGTCTAGAGAGGTGTCCAGTGAGCATTGGTCAGTTTTCTCGGAATGAGTTTCAGTTGTTGCAGCTTGATGATAATGTGGAGGAAATGCTTGAATCAGTCCATCTCTCCATGTGCAAGCTTGAGCCTTGCCCATCTTGGCCAATAAGAGTTTGCAGGACTGGGGCGGGGGGGGCAGTGTAAATGTGTCATTATGTTAGTGGGAAGTGTCTGAACCCATTTCAGCCTAGTTTCAGGCCAAGATACAGTACTGACACAACCATTGTTGTCCTGATGGCCTACTCCAAGGAAAAAGAGGTGGAATGCTGCTCTGCTGATCTCCCTGGATCTCTCAGTGGCTTTTGATGATCATGGTATCCTACCAGACCAGCTCCATTGGATGGGAGTAGGAGGTACTGTGTTACTGTGGTTCTGCTCCTGTGTGAAGGCTAGTTCCAAAAAGTGGCACTAGGGGACTCCTGTTCAACCCTGTGGCCATTGTACTGTGGAGTGCCACAGAATTTCATCTTCCCATGCTGTTTAGTATCTCTATGTAGCCACTGGGATAGGTCATAAGAAATTTGGGGTGGAGTGTCATCAGATGACACTCTACTTCTTGTTGTTGGAGTTGGCTGGGGCTCAGCAGGTGCTGGACCACTGCCTGGATGCTGCAATAAGCTGGATGAAGGCCAATAAACTGAAAAGAAATACTGCCAAGATGGAGGTTATGTGGATTAGTGGTTCCCAGCCGTGGAAATGAGTAAGCTCCCTACTGCAAATTGGGTTGCACTCCCCATGAAGGAGTAGGGGCATAGCTTCATAGAATCATAGAAATGTAGAGTGAGAAATGTAGAGATGGCCCACAGGGGCCATCCAGTCCAACCCCCTGCCATGCAAGAACACCCTCAAAGCACTTCCAACAGATGGCCATCCAGCCTCTGCTTAAAAACCTCCAAGGAAGGAGACTCCACTACACTCCGAGGCAGCGTATTCCACTGCCGGACAGCCCTAACAGTCAGGAAGTTCTTCCTGAGGTTCAGGTGGAATCTCCTTTCCTGCAGCTTGAATCCATTGCTCCTTGTCCTGATCTCTGGAGAAGCAGAAAACAAGCCCTCTCCTTCCTCTACCTGGCATCCCTTCAAATATTTAAACATGGCTATCATGTCCCCTCTTAACCTTCTCTTCTGCAGACTAAACATACCCAGCTCTCTAAGTCTATCCTCATAGGGCATGGCTTCCAGGCCCCTCACCATTTTGGTCGTCCTCTTCTGGACTTGCTCCAGTTTGACCATGTCCTTCTTGAATTGGGATGTCCAGAACTGGGCACAGTATTCAAGATGAGGTCTAACCAAAGCAGAGTAGAGTGGTACCAGTACCTCCCTCGATCTAGACACCATACTCCTATTAATGCAACTGAGAATTGCAACCACATCACACTACTGACTCATGTTCAGCTTATGGTCTATTAAGACTCCTAGATCCCTTTCACACATACTGCTACCCAGCCACGTGTCCCCCATCCTATATTTCTGTATTCCATTTTTTCTAGCTAAGTGTAGGACCTTACACTTATCTATGTTGAATTTCATTTTGTTAGCCTTGGCCCAGCTCTCCAATCTGTCAAGGTTATTTTGAATTTTGATCCTGTCCTCTGGCGTATTAGCAACCCCTCCCAATTTGGTGTCATCTGCAAATTTGATGAGCATGCCCTCTATTCCTTCATCCAAGTCGTTGATGAAGATACTGAACAGCACTTGGAGCAAGACAGAACCCTGTGGCACCCCTCTAGTCACTTCTCTCCAGGATGAAAAGCAGCCATTGGTGAGCACCCTTTGGGAATGGTCAGTCAACCTGTTACAGATCCACCTGACAGTAGCCCTGTCCAGCCCACATTGTACTAGCTTCTTTGCAAGAATGTCCGGGGTAACTTTGTCAAAAGCCTTACTGAAATCGAGATATGCTACATCCACAGCATTCCCTTCATCTATCAAGCTAGTAACTCTATCATAAAAAGAGGAAGATTAGTCTGGCATGACTTATTTTTTGAGAAATCCATGTTGACTTCTTGTGACTACTGCATTGCTTTCTAAGTTATTAGAAACTGACTGCTTAATGATCTGCTCCAGGGTCTTTCCGGGTACTGATGTCAGGCTGACCGGGCGATAATTATTTGGGTCCTCTTTTTCCCCCTTCTTGAAGATGGGGACAACATCTGCCCTCCACCAGTCTGCTGGAACTTCTCCTGTCCTCCAAGATTTCTCAAAGATTATAGCAAGCGGTTCCGAAATGACCTCTGCCAGTTCTTTTAATATCCTAGGATGCACTTCATCTGGCCCTGGAGACTTGAATTCATCCAGTGTGGCCAGGTATTCCTGCACCACCTCTCTACCTATTATGTGCCACATTTCCCCTGCTTCCTCACCTGCTCCCCAACCGCCAGGTTGAGTGCTTGTATCCTTCTGGGAAAAAACTGAGGTGAAGAAGGTGTTGAGGAGTTCTGCCTTTTCTCTTCCCCCTGTGAGTAATTCGCCATCTTCTCTGCACAGCATCCCTATCGTCTCCTTTTTCCTTTTGCTGCAGACATATTTTAAAAAGCCCTTTTTATTGTTTTTAATGTCTCTGGCCAGCCTAAGTTCGTTCTGTGCTTTAGCCTTTCTGACCTTCTCCCTACATCTCCTGGCTACTTGCTTAAATTCTTCTTTGGTGGTTTCCCCCTTCTTCCATTTCCTGTACATGTTTCTCTTAACACTTAGCTCAGCTGAGAGTTCTTTAGTCAACCATTCTGGTTTCTTCAGATGCTTTCCATTTTTCCTCCTTATTGGCACAGTTTTAGACTGTGCCTTCAGTATCTCCCTTTAAGGAACTCCCATGCCTCCTGAACTCCTTTCTCTTTTACTATTCTTGGCCACAGAATTCCAGCCAGCAGCTTCTTCAGTTTACAGAAGTCCGCTTTTTTAAAATCTAAGATGAGTGTTTGGCTACACTTATCTTCTCCTTCCTACTGAATGCCAAATTCCAATAGGGCATGGTCACTCCCCCCTAAAGATCCAACCACTTCTACCTCATTAACAAGGTCATCCCTGTTGGTCAAGATCAGATCTAGAATATTTGATCTCCTTGTTGCCTCTTCCACCTTCTGGACCATGAAACTGTCGGTAAGACAAGCAAGAAACTTGCTGGACTTTGCTGTCTTGGTAGAGTGTGACTGCTTGAGAATACTTTTGGATCCATCATTGCCACTAGAAGCCTTGGAGAACTCTGTGGCTCAGAGTGCTTGGTGACAGCTTTGACTAGTTCACAAGCTATGGCCTTTGCTGGACAGAGATAACTTAGCAACAGTAGTCTATGCAGTGGTAGCTTCCCAATTAGACTACTGCAGTGTACTATATGTAGGACTGCCCTTGCAAATAACTCAGAGGCTGCAGCTAGCACAAAATGCAGCAGATAGACTGCTGACTGCAACACCATTCAGAAGCCATATAACACTTGTTTCAAAGGCATTGCACTTCTGGTTTGAATTCAAGGTGCTGGTGATAATATTTAAAGCCCTAAATAGCTTGGGACCCCAATACTTAAGGAAGTATCTTCCCCTATAAATGCCTACAGGTTGGAGAGGTCTTCTTCTGTGTTCCAATGGTGAGGCCAATATGTTGTGGGAGGACATGGGAGAAGGTCTTCTTTGCTGTGGCACCCCAGTGTGTTACAGCACGACGCACACCCCATGATTGGCATGGTTTAATTGGCAAATAACACTAGCTTGGCACTATATTTATCAGCATTGATATAAATGATACCTGAGGTGACAGCAAGGTCATGCTAGAAGAGGCAAATGACTGACTGTAAATGTGACATAGCAAAGCAAGTCACCCACACCAACCTCTTAGGCAGGAGACCCAGTCATTTCCAGGACAATAGTGTGGCTGCTCTGAATACAACAGGCATCAAACAACAAGCTGGATTTTCAGATCTGAAATGGAGAAGTTCCCACCAAATTGTGATTGTCTTAACCCTGGTCTCTGTACACCTGGACATTTCCCTATTGTTTCCCCACCTCTCCACAATACTCAGCTATTATAACAACCATTATCCCCTTGTCACTCGAACACTAAACCATGAGTCATAGAGTTGGAAAAGACCACAGGGGCCATCAACCCCAACCCCCTGCTTTGCAGGAGCATACATCAAAGCATTCCTAACAGATGGCCATCCAGCTTCTACTTAAAAACCTCCAAAGAAGGGTTTTTGCGCTTCAAGGCAGCATATTCCACTGCTGGACAACTCTGACTGGCAGAAAGTTCTTCCTGAGGTTCAGGTGGAATCTCCTTTCCTGCAGCTTGAATCCATTGTTCCTTTTCCTCTGCTGCAGAGACTAGGACAAGCCCACTCCCTCCTCAACATGACTTCCCTTCAAATATCAATGAACTCTGCCCAGACTTTGTTGTTTGTATTGCAACTCCCATTGCCTGCTTAGCTGGGAGTGTGAGTCACAATCATACCCATAGGATATTTTTCAGGGACAAATACCACTGATTTTAGGCTCTCCAGTGCAGGCTCTTGCCATTCCGAACATCACTCTGTCCATCTGATTCCTGAATGAGAACTGTCCTTAGGTTCTTGTCTAAGCCACATCACTGCTTTCTCCGCTTCCCTCTGGAGTGGTAAATATTGCCTGAATCCCTCAACATCCTCAGTTCCACTTTCTTCCCGTCCCTTCGATTAGTCGTTATGTGATTGTGTGAGTGTTTGAGCTTTTGCATGCTTGTGTGACTCTTGATAATAAACCACATTTTAGTTTACATTTCTATTCTCCGGCTGGTACTTTCCTGTGTGAGCCCATAAATATTGGTGGACAATATCTCGCAAAGTTGCCCCCTTCTCACAGCTCTCTCATTTTTTAGCTAAATTATTCCCCACTTGCAAATGGAAGTACTGGCATCGTGGGTGGGCCCTTGAGGCACCCAAAGTTTGGAGTAACATACCCTCCCTCAGAAGCCCCACTGACACTAATGCTGGTATTAGTCTGGTGCCAAGACAAAACTTAGCTTTTGGGGATCTAATTAATTTTATCCAATTTGTACTTCTGCAATAGTCAATACTATTTTAAGTACTTTTAAGTGATTGAATGTATTTTTAATCTTTTACCATTACTGTAATTGTTATTTATTATCCTAAACACTCAGATATAGAGCAGGAGTCAATAGAAAGAAAGGCAGACCTCTTTCAGTTTCCTAGACTATCTGCTCAGCCTATGCTGATCTCCCTTTTCACTTGCAATTGATCTCTTAGAGTTCTGGATGTCACCTTTCCTGCTTCAAATTAGCTTCCTCCATTAACTTGGCTCCATGAGCAAAGCTAAGTGGGGCTCTCTAGCTGTTCTGCTTAACTAATTAGTTGGAACTAATTACACTGATTTAGTGTATTTCTCCTAGTAAACATTTGCGTTCTTACTTTCATTCAAAACAAAGTTCCATGTGTCCCATTAGTTGCGTACCCTCCAAAGTTTTACAGATCAGAACTGAGATATATGTGGTCTAGCAACATCAAGGTATGATCAAGATGGAAAATGTTATTAATGAAAAAGATCATAGAGGCTAAGTGTGGCTGTAGCAGTTTGCTTTTGCCTGAATCTACTGGGATGGGTAAGATTCTGTCCTCTGATAAGTTGAGTCCAAACTACTTTTACACTTTGAATTTGGTTTCTAGCAATTGAACAAGCAGAGGACAAAAGGAGAAAATAGAAGGAGGAAAGAGAAACAGAGACATTTTAAAAGCAGTTCAAAAAGTGAGATTATAGAATATTTATTGGAATTGGCTCTGCCATACTGTCCCCGGGACAACTGAAGGGTATGTAGTTGGGGCAATACATTGTGAGAAGACATTGGAGGGGACCTTCTCTGCTGTGGCACCACTGTTGTGGAATGTCCTTCCTTTGGAAACCTGGCACCATCACTGGTATCTTTCTGGCACAAAGTAAAAAACATGGCTCCATGGTTTTAAGTCATCTTACACTGGTTTAACTGGTTTCAAGCTGTCTTGGTTTAACTTGTCAAATTGTTGCGTGTGTTTTAGTTTGTTTCATTTATTTTTCCTACTTTGTATTGTCCTCAATTAGTTAAGTTGACATTGTTGTATACACCATGGGATCTTTAGATCAAGGAGGAGATATAAATATTTTAATCAATTAATAAAATGTTATTTTATTCCAGATAAAAGCGATCTCAGTAACCAATTTCCTATCAGAGGGGGATGAATCTACAGCCACATCCCAGGGTCACTCACTTTGCTAACATAAACACCTTCCATTCTCTCCAGAATCTTCTACCTTGTCATCCTCCCTTTCCCCTATTTTTCTATACTAAGTTCTACGTAAAGTTTGCTTTTCCTTTTTTTTATGCACTATCTTGATATCAAAGCCTTGCTTTCTTCCTCATTTACTATCTTCCTGCAGCCACTCCCTCCTTCCTATCTTTAGTACTAATGTTTTATTATACACCCTTTTCCGTTTCTTTCTCCCACTACAGTTTTTCTTGGAATCAAGATTTTGGGCCTTTCCGCACTACACTGTTATAGTGCTACTATTCCACTTTCAACATCCTACGGGGTTTGCAGTTCAGAATTTGCAGTTTAGGGAGGGGCTTTTAGAATTCTCAGCCAGAGAGCTCTTTGGCCTCAATAAATGACAAACCCCAGAATTCCACAGGATGTTGAAAGTGGAATAATAGCACTATAACAATGTAGAGTGGAAAAGCCCTTTATCAGAGGCAGATCTTTTTAAAGCATGGTTGCAGAACCCCTCGTGGGAGGGCACGGTTCCTGAACATATTTCTGTTTACCACTGAATAATCCTAACTGGCAGCCACTTATTAGAGGAAGGACTCCCCATGCCAGAGACTGCAAGGGGGAAGAGGTGGAACAGGAGTAGGAGGAGTCATTATTTGGTTTTCAGCCTGCAGGAAAATGTTTCTTTTTTTGCATTAGGACTGTAGAATTCTGCCTCCTTCCCACCAATCTGACTTCCAAATCAATTGTGTTCCTCCAGGTTCTTGCCAATAAGATCATCTAAAGTTCCTGAGGGTGCATGTGGCCTGAAACTCACAAAAACCATGCTGAGCAATGCAGAGAAAGAGCTAGACCTAAACACAGTGGTTGTATTGATACAGCCACTGTACCTGATGCAGTGTGACCTTGCTGACAACACAATGCACCCCCACACCTGCATAAGACAGAAGCATCACATCAGTCATTGGTTACCTCAGAGCTAGCCAAAACAGCAGCTGGGATCCCCTGAAATTTCAAGGCCAAGCCCAGAGATGGTGGCATACATGCACCCATCATGCCAGCCGGAAGAAGGCAGCAGAGCATGGGGAGTTTGTTTTAGAACTGGTTCTGTAACTTCTGCTAGCATACCCAGTCCAAGGAAAGCGTAATATTTAATATCAAAAAGTTATTAAGCCAGAGGTTCAACAGGAACGTGGACATCCGGGTCTATAAACCGAAGCATTTTGAGTGAGATCAGACCAACGTGCTCCCAGTCACGTCTCCAAGAGGGAAACCTCGGAAAGGCACACACCATGGACCGATAGCAACATTGACACCTTGGGGGAAATTGAATGTCCTCCGGATGAGACTATCACAACAGCAATAAAGATAGAGAACCAGGTCCATCTGAAATGCGGCTATTAGCCTTTTCCAGAAAAGGGTCTGCACCTAAGACATACGGCGCATTATAATTGAGTCCCCTTTTGGGGCTCTCTTTGGAGAACTCCCACACTTAACTAGCTGCCCCCTTGGCATTCTGCTAGTCAAGAGCTCCTCTAAGTTTTCTTTCTCCTTCACTAAGCCATCTTTGGCTTGTTTCTTCCCAAGCCGCAGTCTACAGGATCCGGTGCAGTATAAACCGCTCTCTTTCCCTCCACTTTTCCCGATCTTCATACCGTTCCAACTCATCCAATTCCTTGTGCACTTGTGTGAGTGACTGCTTTGCTGTGTGTGGGGATATTTTGCCAAATCTACTAAATAAACTACTGATAATTGGACATTTGACTTGGCTCTTGTGTGGTCTGATTCTGTAGACATAGGGTTAAAGATCTCGCTGTGTTTCCTTGCCCTCCACTTTGCTAAGAATTTCCCAAATCTTTGCATTTTTGGAGCAAAGCCGGATGTCTCCCGGGGAACCCCAGAAGTCAAGGTAACAGTTCTACTAGGGCTTTTTCAAAAAGTAAGTGTGCAAACCACAGCAGCCTCTGCTGTACATCCAGAGTCTCTCTTCCCAGTTCCCTTTCCTCACTCTGGCTTTCTGGTGGATTTTTGTTGTGCAAGTGCAACATACCTACTGACATTGGATTTGAGCGAGCCCTTGTGCCAATGGGGAACTGGCAAAAGTGGCAGAGTGGGATTTAAGGCCATCTTGCAGAAAACAGGACTTTCTTATCCACCAGTGCTGTTTGTCCTGAGGGTTGTTTCCTTGCCTGGAAAGAGTGCAACACCCTGAGACTTCAGCTAACACCTTGAGACCTGGCAAGACCAGTTTCTTCTCAACAGAATTCTGCTTGCAGAGTGACCTCTAGAAAGACAATTTTTCTAACACAATGACCAGCACAGTTTAGTCAAATCTTAGTACTTTTACATTCTATTTAATTTAATGGGATTGTAAAGCACAATAGACTTTAAATTTGACTGGATGTTATGTGCATTCATAGTTAAAAATTATTCCAGAAACACAGAATGTTCTATTACACATCAGAATGAAATTACCATTCAATTAAATTTCAGCCATATAGAGAGTTTTGGTTGGTATCTGACTGTAACAGAAAGAGTAGCAAATTATCATTTGCTGTGCACAAGCTAAGATGGCACTTTTCCCTAATAAATCACCATCCTTGTTTTGTGTCTTGCAGAGATCTTGGGGATGTCCTTTAAAATGTCATTGTGCTACTGAATGCATCAGTGGAACAGGATAGCTGCTTTTCTGTTCTTTTAATTTCTATTGAATATTGAACATTCAGTAACATTTAATGCTTCAATTCCAGTTATTCTAAAACAAGAACAAATGGATCCACTGTCAGATGAGACGTTCTTTTTTTTTTTTAAGGATTGATTTTAAAGAAAAACATTCGGCCAGTTTAACACACCTCCTGCAAACGCCAGTGTGTGAGGGAAAAAATTGCATCATAAGTGAATACATTGTCCATAAGGGGGAAAAGTGTTCTTGGCAATGTGTCATAGTGGAAGAGGAGACCCTTTTGTATGACAATTAAGGTTGTACTGCAGTAAACTGAATAATGTGGAAGAAGGAATTATTTATTAATTAGTATAAGAAGAATACTATTTCTATCTTTTCCTTTCAATCAAACCCAAGGAAACAAGGAAAAGAAAAGAAGAGGAAAGGCAGGAAGAGGAAGAAATAAGCAAGGAATTGGAAGAAGAAGAAGAAAAAGGTCAAGGGGTAAAGAAGAAGAGGAGGAAGAAGGTACAGAAGAAATCGCAACTGAAGAAATTTAAATAAAACAGAAGAATACAAAAAAGAACTAAAAAAGTAAAAAAGTAAATAAAAAAGACTATCAATAGAGGAGAAAGAATAATAATAATAATAATAATAATAATAATAATAAAAAATTAATACAACAAACAAAATGTCTCTAAAAATAATATCCTGGAATGTAAAAGGACTAAACTCAGAATGTAAGTGTCGACAAACATTTCACCATCTAAGAAATCCAAAGCAGACATAATAACTTTACAAGAAACGAGAATTCGAGAAAAAGATAGCAAATATCTAAAAAATCCAAAATTGGGTAAATATTTCACAACAGGATATCACAAAAAGAAAAGGGGAGTAGTAATATATATAAAACCAACCTATAACGTTGAAAAAATCTTTGTGGACCCAAATGGATATTATATTGGACTGGAAATCACTTTACCAAATTACAAATTACTTACAGTAGGTGTTTATACACCGCAAGAAATAAGGAAATTTTTTTTAAAGAAATACAACAAAAAATAAATAAGTACCTGAATGAGAGATGTCAAGGAAACATACAGATCATGGGAGATAGGAACGCCGTAATCAATCCCTTGGAAGACAGAAAATCAGTGAAACAGATAAAAAAAAACCCAAGGGAAACTTCCAAGGAGCTTTTTCAAAATAATGGATAACTTTTCCCTAATAGATGTTTGGAAATTTAAATATCCTGATGAAAGAGGCTACACATTTTATTCAGATAGACATCAATCAATGTCATAATTGACTTATTTCTTCTGTCAAAGAGTTTACATGCAGAAATACAAGACATGGAGGTTCAACCAAAAACATACTCAGACCACAACCTGATTAAATTAAGACTGAAAACAAGATAAAAAGAATTTGCATGGAAACTTAATGATTAATTGTTAACAAATATACAATACGTAGAAGAATTAAGGGTGACCTTGAAAAGGTACTTAAAAGAGAATGACAGTGAAGAACTAACTCCGAAAATAATTTGAGGCATTTCCAAAGCCATTTTGAGGGGGCATCTTAGGCCATATAAACAAGAAACAGAAAACAGAAAGAATCACGAAAATTTATAATGAACTTAGAAAGAAAAAGATTTAGAAAATGATCCTACAAATAAAAAATTAAAAGATGAAATTAAACTGCTTCAAGAACAGTTAAAACACACACACATGCAAGAGATAGAAAAGAAGATAAAGAACTGTAAGTTAAACTACTTTGAAAATTTCAATAAGCCAGGAAAATGGCTTGCTTATAGATTGAGAAAAATTAAAGAGAAGAAGCAAATTACTCAATTGAAGGTAGCTGGCAAAATTTATACAAATCCGGTTTCAATTAAAGAAATATTTTATAAATACTTCACAGATTTATACAAAGAAGATACAAAGATGAGGACCACTAAATACAATCCTATTTGGACAATCAAGAAATATTAAAAATAACAGAAAAACATAAGCTAATACTAAATGAACCAATCAAGACAGAAGAGATTTCCACTGCTACAAAAAATTTAAAAACATCAAAAGCACTGGGGCCGGATGGCTATACAGCAAAATATTATAAAACATTTGAGCAAGAGCTGTTGCAACCTTTATATAATGTGTTCAATCAAATAACAACAGAAGGAATTCCAAAAACCTGGACAGAAGCGAACATCGCTCTAATCCCAAAAGAAGGGAAAGATTTAACATCACCTAACAACTATAGGCCAATCTTACTATTAAACATAGATTATAAAATATTTATGAATATAGTAGCAGAGAGATTGAAAAAAGTGTTGCAGTCTATAATACATGAAGATCAGAATGGGTTCTTGCCAAAAAGACATCTGAGAAACAATATAGAACAGTGATTAACATAATGAAGTATTTTGAGAGACACAACAAGAAAGATTTGGCAATAATCTTTCTAGATGCTGAAAAAGCTTTTGATAAGGTTAAATGGAAATTTTTAATAGCAATTCTGGAAAGAATGAGCTTTGGAAACAATTTTACAAGATGGATCCAAGAAATATACTCACAACAAACTGCCAGAATTATAGTGAATGGGGAAAAAAACCAAAGAGGTAAAAATAAAAAAGGGAACTGACAGGGCTGTCCTATTTCATCTCTTTTTTATTCATTCTGATCTTAGAAATATTAAATAACAAGATAAAGAAAAGACCCAGTATAAAAGGAGTAAAAATAAAAGATCAAACATATAAGCTTTAAGCATATGCTGACGATCTATACTCTTTCTGCAAGAACCATTCGAATGCATTGATAAGCTGTTAGAAATTATTAATAATTTGGAAAAAATGCAGGTTTTAAAATAAATACAGAAAAAACAGAGATTCTAACAAAAAACCTGACCCCAAGTAAAGAAGAACAGCTGGCTAAAAAGTCTAATTTTCAAATCCAAAAAGAACTAAAATATTTAGGTATTTGGATAATGAAACAAAATAAAGAATTGTTCAATAACAATTATAAAAAAGCATGGCAGAAATAAAAAAAGATTTAGAAAAATGGAATAAACTGCAACTGTCTCTTCTCGAGAATTCGAACTGTTAAAATGAACACCCTTTCCTAAAATGATATTCTTATTTCAAAACCTATCAATTTAAAAAATGATACACCATTCAAACAGTGGCACAAGGACCTAATGACATTCATCTGGGAAGGAAAAAAACCGAGGATAAAGTGGAAAAATCTTATAGATTTAAAAGAGAGGTGGATGCAATTTGCCAGACTTCAAACTATATTACTATGCTGCAGGTTTAACCTGGATTACAGATTGGATCAAAGTACAAAATTCTAGAATATTAACGTTGGAGGGAGCTGACAACAGGATGGGCTGGCACGCCTATCTCTGGTATGAAAAAGCAAAAGTAGACAAGGAGTTCAAAAATCATTTTATAAGGGGAGCTTTATTAAGAATATAGATGCAAACAACGAAAAAGTTATACAATAAAATTCCAACATGGATATCTCCCCAAGAAGCGTTCTTTGGGAGATGGGTAAAAACACAGAAAGGGTGGTTAACATATAAAGATCTATTGGAAGTTGGAGAATCAACAATCCTCAATTAAGAACAAGAGAAAAGATGGGACATAAGTTAGAATGGTTTCCATACAGACAATTGCATGAAAGATATAAAATAGATTTAAAATTAGAAGGATTTAATCTCAGACGAACATTGAACAAATTGGAAAGAATCATATTTGGTCAAGCAGACCATCTTACAGCAAAATTTTATGGTTATTTGTTAAATATTAAATTAGAGGATGAAGTAATAAAGGTTACAATGATATCGTGGGCTATATTAATAGGACATACAATTGAACTGGAACAATGGGAAACATCTTGGAAATTAACACACAAATTCACTTCATCCCAAAATCTGAAAGAGAACTATATAAAAATGTTTCACAAATGGTATATAACACCCGCCAAGTTGCAAAAATTGTATAAAACAAAGCAGAATAAGTGCTGGAAATGTCAGGAGAAAACAGGTACGTTTATACATATGTGGTGGAGCTGTCAAAAAATCAATAATTTTTGGAAAGAGCTAAATAAAATGTTCTCTGAAATCTTTGAAATCCAAATACCTCTAAAACCAGAAATATACCTGCTTAATGTGGTTCAAATGGTAGATTCAAAGATTTCAAAGAAATATTGGAAGGTCTTATTATGCCTTATTACCACGGCTAGACTGATAGTAGCGAAAGATTGGAAAAATACAGAAATCCCCACAGTAGAACAGTGGATGCTAAAAATACTAGAAATGAAAGAAAATGATCAATTGACTGCAAAAATTAAGGAGAAATCCGAGGAAACAATGAGGGAATGGGACCCAGTAACAAGGTTTCTTCGAAGGAAATGGGGTAGAACATTTATTGAATAAGGACAAACCCGATACATTTGATTTTGAAATTTAAAATAGAACTATGGGAAAAATAAGGCATAGGATAGAGCTAATACAAGTGTAAATGTTAAGAAACTTGGCAGAAGTATGTGTTTGTATACCTATAAGAACTCTGTTTATATGTATGCCTATACATGCCTATACATAAAAATATGAATGAGAAAGAATCTCTAAAATCAATGACGAAGGGATTGCAGAACATAAAAGGCAATAATGTGATATAACGGGGACTACATAAAGTAGGAGGAACGATACTGTGAAACAGAGATTTTTATTGACAGAAATACGGAAAGGAAGTATAAGTAAAAGGTAAAGGATCATTACACCAAGAAATGGAGTTAGTAACTAAAGGAAATAGGATTTTTTTCTCTCTTTTTTTTGTTTTGTTTTTTGTTATTTAGTTTTTATTCAAAAGTAAATGTATGTAAAAATCATGTATGTAAATGTAAGGAAAAAAATGGTGTAATATATACATTTATGTACTACAAAACAAATTGTGAAGACAACAGTGGAAATTTTGTTGAAGTCAGAAAAAGAAACAAAAATGAAGAAAAGATCAAAACAATGAAGAACAGATTGTAATAATGAAGAAATAATGTTCTGTTATTTGATTGCTGATTCTTATTTAGTGCCTATTAACCTTGTCACAGTTAATGATAAAATTTCAAATGGTTCCATAAAAACAGAATGAACACACAAAAAAAGGTTGTACTTAGAGTAGACAACTACAGTTGTAGTAGTGCACAAGAATGGCACAGTTCTCAACCACGAAATCCTGATTGCAGAGTATGTATGCCTCTGCTTCCACTGGTAACATTGCTGGGATGCAATGTTCCCTACCAATTATGCCAAAACCAAAATCAGAGTAGTAGAATGCAGTGGTACCGGCAATGTAGCATGATAGGTGCTAACCATCAGTGTGCTGGCATCAAATGCAGACACTAACAATGGCAGAGGAGTTATCTCACACTCCCTCCAACTATGTCTACAAGTATGTTTACCAGGAGTTGTCTATAGCTGTGCTTCTTAAGATTTCTTAATGGGGGGACCATTTGCTCCCCCTGTGTGTGATTATCGGTACCTTTTTTGTGCTCACTAGCTACAGTTGTTTGTTTGTTTTTCTTTCGAAAAAACTCTCCAAGCACCAGCAACAAATATCTCATGGACCAGCACTGGTCCATGGACCACCATTTTGAGTAGCACAGGTCTGTAGAACCTTTAGCTATGAAGGCACAGATTTCCTGAGATTAGAACATGGGCGAGAGGTCTCTCATATCCAAAAGATTTAGAGCAGTGGCTCTTAATCTTTTTTTTAAACCCCAGATCCACTTTAAATATCTTTTGTTGCAGCAGAACTCTGTTTTCCCTGTTTTTTGGGGGTCCCGGGAGGGACACCTAAATGCGCTCTCAATTATACAAGTTGGGGAAATTAGTCAAGGAGCGCAAGCTAGCAAATGCGAGAGGCAGGGCAACGGAGCAAGATCTTTCACTCAATTTCTATGGGGTCAGGCCAAGTCAAAGGGGCAAACAGAACTGAAATAATAATTGTTGTTTTTATTAAAATACAGTCAAACAGTGTATGCAACACACTCACGCAGAGAACTGAAGAAATAAAAGTTGGAGTTGGAGAGAGGGATTTTTAGAGGAGTCGTTGGTTTGGGTAATACTACACCTGTCCTGAAGCCCCGGGGAGTCTGCAGCAGAAGTTTGGAGATATGGAGTCTCAGTGCGTGGGACTAGGGGAAGGCTCGCCAAGCACAGCGGCAGCAAGGCTGGATGGAAGTAGGGAGCGATCCAAAAAAGCTCACAAAGTCAGGGGTTTTATGGGGAAAATGTAGCCACAGGCTAGTCCGTACTTGGGGAAAACAATGAGACAAAGCCTCCGAAAGGTCAGAATTTAGCATGATTGAGTTAGGTCCGAATTGACAATAGAGTAGACAGTATGCAAACGCAGAGTGCTTGACAGATGAGGATTCTTCTAATCAAGCTGCCTGCTCGGGGCAGGGAGTTCTTTGTAGGTAGCGTGCATACCTGATGAGGGTACTTGCCGTGAGGTCTCCTGAAGCGGCAGTTTGGCTATTTCTGGCCAGCCTGTATTTGTTTTGAATATTCTGGTGATTAGCGACCGAGACTGTTTGCGTGCTTGTCCGGGGGCCTCGCAAGCATGTGAGAAGGAATGGGTGAGGAAGGCTGAATTATTGATATCAAAATGATATCTAATGTCAGCCCAAGTGCGGCTTAGGAACTGCAGTAACAACACCAAGACGTAACTCAAGACTTAAACTCCTAAAATGCATCAAATATTTATACAAATGATGTCTCTGGCTGGCAAAAGACTCCTGCTCTTCGAATTCAGTGTACAATCATCTGTCTGTCTTCCTTCATTTGTTTCTTTCTGTTTTAACTGTAAAAGCTCATAACATTTCTTCAAGCATTTATGGATGCCCCAGAGGTCCATGGACTACAGGCTAAGAACCACTGCTTTGGAGAGTTTGGAGATCACGTTGAACATTTTGTGAAGGTGTGCAATACAAACACCTAGAGGGCTTTTAAAAGAGGGATATACATTCACCTGGAAACCACCATGGTGTAGTAGTGGCTTGAGCGTTGGACTACGACCCTGGGACTAGGGTTGAATCCCTTCTCAGCCATGGAAGCTCACTGGGTGACCTTGGATGCTTCACACATACTGAGCCCTAGAAAACCCAATGTTAGTTTCACCTTAGGGTCACCATAAGTTGGAAATGATTTGAAGCCACACAACAACAACAACAACAACAACAACAACAATTCATCCACCTACTTCTCAACCAACTTGCCAAACCTGCCCCCTCCTCACACCAGTCACCCCTATCCAATTACTTCCTTTGACTATTTCATCCTTTTTCTCAGAGGTTTTTCTTTTTTTAATATTAGACTGATATGATGTTTCCTTCTGTTGAGTCAGATGAATCATTTGACCCAGAGCTGTCTGTTCAACTTGAGATCAGCTCTTCAAGGCCTCTGCCAGTTTCCTTTCTGAGACAAGGGAGATAAGAGGCTGAATGTTAAGTTTTCATTGACCTGATATTACAAAAGGTTAAACTTCTCCAATTCTGTGTACGTAGGAGGTATGTGAACACTATGGCATTATCTGTGTCATTTCCTACTTCATATCTAACCATGCGGATACCAGCTATTTTGTTTTCTATTTACATCTGTCCAGTTCTGTCTGCTTTGCCTCTTCTGCTGATGGGGCAGAGAGGGGATTGCTGAAATGCTTTCCTTTCACAGATCTTCTAGTTGAAAACAAAGGGTCTGCCTTACATTACTCTGCCAGCTAAAGAAAGAGTCCAATGGTTCTGCTTCAACAGAGTTGTGTTGGCATTTCAAAATTCTCTCTCTCTCTAAGCACATACACAACACATGTTCCTCCTCTCACAACACACCCAGTCTGTTGCTCTAATTTCCATTTCAATAGCTTTCTCTCTTCTGTCCTCTCTCTATTCACCCCTCTTCATGCTCTTTTTAGTCTTTTTATCCTCTGCCCGAAAGGAGCAGCTGGCCAGCCTGAAATAATGGCCTCCTTTTGAAATTCCCTCCAGGCCATCCCTTCCACTATTTATTGTGTGCAGGGCAACCTCCTACAACCACCACACTCCTCCCTCAGAAACATAAAAAGATTCCTGTAGCTTTTCATTGGCTGCTCCTATAGAAGGGAAAGGAGGCGAACTACCTTTTGCAGACAATGTGACAGCTGTGTTGGGGATGTCCTATAAATTAAATGGAGGGAAGAAGGAGGGAAATTTGAAAATATTGTTGGTGAATCAAGATGAACCCTGAGAGAGAAGACAGAGAAACTCTTCGGGCAAAGATGCAAGCAGCAAGAGGACATGGTTGGAGGAAGCCAAATCTAGAGCAGCCAAAACGTCTAGTTTACAAAAAGGTGAGATTTAAAAAAATATATATATATATATATCTGCAAGTAAGAAGTGGGAGGGGGATGGAAGCTAGACTGGAAAGAAGTGCCTAATGCGGTTTGACTGCAGAGCTAGCTGGGAGAAAACTAGTCCAAACTATGGAACAGACTCCTGTAGGAACTTCTCTTCTGCAAACTCTGTTAAAATGAAAAGGAACTGGCCTTGACCAAGGCTATCTTTCATAGCTCTCATTTGTTTCCATGGGAAATGTTCAGAAGAATATCCCCTGGATTGTGGGTTATATTAAACAGTAGAAGGGGAAGACAATGACATTTGGATTTTCTGATTTACACACCTCAATGTCTTGGACTGGTTGGGGTAACTGCTCTTCTGTTCTTATTCCCCACTTTTCTGATTCAATATGTCAAACACCTTCTCAGTCAGGTCCTCTATTAATGTTGAAATTCTTCATATGCAGATCATTAAACCACTAATGGAAAAAAAGCGAAGGGATCGCATTGCCCATTCTCTAAATCAGCTAAAGGCTCTCTTACTAGATGTGCCCAACCAAGGCAACAAGGTAAGGACTAGAATGGCTATCTCCCTAACACGATGACCCTTCCCACTGGAGATGAGAAGTCATGCATCGTCAGCCCTCAGTAAATGTCTAACAATGCAGGCTTAAAGTGGATTAGCCAATCCAGAGATCCTTGAGAACTGTAATTCTGTGACCTAGGCAATGGAAACATGGCGATTTTATGCATATTTATTCAGAGGTCCTACTCAGTGGGATTGCAAATTATCTTGACTCCTGCATTCCTCCTAATTATCAGTGCTGCTGCTACTCACCTTCTGTCTTGCTCCCACAGAGCAAGATCCCCTAAGACCCAGAATGGAAGGCATCTCCTTCCAGGCTAGCTTCATTCCTCATCCCACTTTTTGCTTGCAGATGGTTTTAACAGAAATCTCACCTTTTTGTAAACCAGATGTTTGGGCTGCTCTAGAAGGGCTGTCACACAAGGAAATGTTTTGCTGCCAGGTGATTTGCAGCAGCAGAACAGGACAAATGGGCACACAGAGATGGGGTGGGGAGAGAGATGAAGGGAAGGAATCACAAACACATACTCAGATGCAGATAGAGACACACTCAGACACAGAAATACACAAAGGCACACAGAGAGGCAGATGGAAAGAGAGAAGAAAGAGACAAACGCAGAGAAACAATGATGGACCCACATATATATGCACAGGCAGGGATAAGCACATATAAATGTGCATGCACAGACATACAAACTGAGATACATGTCCACAAACAAGAAGGCAGAGAACCACACCCAGACACATCCAGAAAGACGGATGGAAACACCCAAGCAGAGGTGTATATGCATACACACACAAAAAATTGCAAAGAGGGAAGGATGGAGACATATGTGCACACAGAGGTATATGCACACAGAGAAAGTAACACACCAAACCAGAAAACAGGAACATTACTAGTCTTGGAAAAGGTCCTAGAGCAGTGGTTCTCAACCTGTGGGTCCCCAGATGTTTTTGGACTTCAGCTCCCAGAAGCCCTGAGCATTGACCATAGTGGCTGGGGCTTCTGGGAGCTGAAGTCTACAAACATCTGGGGACCCACAGGTTGAGAACCACTGTCCTAGAGGATTCTAGGAATTTTTAAGCCATTTCCACACTAGACTCTTATAGCGCTATTATTCCACTTTCAACATCCTATGGAATCCTGGGGTTTGCAGTTGGCAAACACCAGGATCCATAGGATGTTGAAAGTGGAATAATAGTGCTATAACAGTCTAGTGCGGAAATGGCCTTAGTCCCCCAAAGTAATATTTCCCTGTTCTCCTCTGATCCCATTAGATACGTGGGCAATCAGTGTGGAAGAAAAGCAGGATGGATCATTTGCCATTTGGTTTCTCCTCCCCAGCATTTTGGTTATAGTTTTGGACAAAAAACTACAATAAAATATTGTAAAAATGCAAAAGTGGAGGGAGAGAAGACACACTTTTAAAATTAACTGATTTATTTCAACATGAGCTTTATTGAAATTCAGTCCACTTCTTTGGAAGACTCTGAAGAAATCTTTTTTGAAATCCATGGAAGTTCATGCTGAAATAAATCAATTACTCTTAAAGATATGGCTAGATCCCTTTCCCCTCACCCCCATTTTGTTTTTGTGCTATAAGAAACTAACATTTCCATGAAAAATAATAAAATCTCACTCAGTGGAGTCAATTTGTTTCTAACTAGCATTGTAAAAGTGCATGGTTTATAACATGCCACAGTTCTAGGTTTGAAACTCTGCAAACTGAAATGTGTAATTAAGCACAAATTTGAACCAAGATTGTAGTTCCCAGTATGGCAACTGCTGGGGAAGTCATCTCTGAAAGGTTCCCTCTCCTGATTCCCAATTAATCAGCTTATATTTGTTATGAAGCAAGGAGGAGACAAGCCCCACTATTTCAGCTTGCTTCTAAGTCAGGGTTTCTCAACCAGTGTTCTGTGGAACCCTAGATTTCATGAGAGGTAGTTAGGGGTTCCATGAGAGATGATGAATGAAAATAAAATGGAAATGTTAAAGCTGTACATATAGTCATTTTTATGCAAGGGTCCCCTGAGACCTGAGAATTCTTTAAAAGAGTCTTCCAGGGTAAAAAGGTTGAGAAAGGCTATTCTAAGAATTATTGGATGGAAACCACTGGGTGACCTTGGACATGTCATGCACTACCAGCCCCCAGAGAATCTCCTGAAAGGTTCACCTTAGGGTCTTGGAAAGTCAGAAATGACTGGAAGGCACAATTCCAACAACAACAACAACATTCATTTTTAGAGAGCCACTGTGGTATAGTGATTTGAGCATTGGACTGTGGCCCTGGAGATGACGGTTTGACTCCCTGCTCAGCCGTGAAAACCCACTGGGTGACCTTGTGTGCGTCACACCTTCTCAGCCCCAGAAAACCCTGTGATAGAGTTACCTTAGGGTTGCTATAAGTTGGAAATCACTCAAAGGCACACAACAACAACATGTATGCTATTAACGCACCTGCCTGCTGTGTGTAGGTGGGAAGTATTTTATTCTGGGATAGACTGAAGCTGGAATCACCTCCATCCTTGATGGATTTTATTTTCCTTTAATTGAAAGCCTTAACTGGCTTCCAACCATTTTCGTAACAGGGATTCCTAGCTCCTCTGTGGAACAACAGTTCTCTATTGCTTATCTTGGGGACTGTTAACATGGATCAATTTTGCAGTGGAAACATACTCCAGGTCCACTGAGCAATCTTTTGCCTGGAATTACCAGCTGCCCTTTCAGTAAATGAACTCTTTCTACTATTCCTCTCCTTACCACCCTCCCTCTAAATCTGAAATCTATTTTTCTTCCCTAAGTCTTTCTCCAGTTCTCGCATGGACAAGGCAGCTCTTCTTGAAATGACTGTGAAACGGATCCAAACCTTGCAGCTAGCAGGTGAGAGTTATAGATGGGAATGGTATAGAACAAGGATGGAGATACTGGGGGTCCAATCCATCTCTCTGAGGTTCCCCAGACAGCAGCTCCCCTTCCCCAGAATACCATTGTTGGGTGTTTTTCCCAATTCTAAAAAAGATAAATGCTTGTCTTAAGGTTTAGTTACTGGGAGTAAGAGCTTTGGCCCACCAACCACCATAGAAAACCTTGCCACCCTAAACTTGCCTGAAATTGAAATTGGGCCCATAGGCCGAAAGACATTCTCCACCTTTGGTCTAAAATGTGTCATGCAGCAAGGAGTGATAACACTGGAAGCTGTTTCATATGGGAAGCTGAGTTTTAGGTAGGAAAGGGTTTCCAGTTTTAATGCTTGATAGACTTCTTGCACCTTCTGAGAAAGTGGATTTGCTCTTTCCTCTTTTTGGTTTTGGTAAAGCTTTCTTCTGCCTTTGAGAAACTGAAAAGAGAATGGATAGCCTAGATTAAATGGCACAGTTGAGTGCTCTTTCTAGAGGTAGGTTTGAGGAAATACTAAAACTGTTATGGAACTTTTACAAAAACATGCTTATTTAAGGTATGTGAATGCTTAAAATTTCTGAATTATAATGGCCAAGCTGCTATCAGCAGTGTTTGGTTAAAACTGGCAGTGTGAGAGATTGAAACTCGGTGCCAATTCAGGGGTTTGTAAGATGAAAACATACATGCAAGTAGATTTGTTGGACTTTGTACGGTAGGTAAAAGCCATTGTTCATTCAAATTGTATAATTTTCTTAATTCTAGGCAAATTCACATTTCCTTTTTTCCTAAAGGTATATCATCATCTTGGATTAGTACTGGTCAGGTGGCTCTCTTATAGGATGTAAGAAGCTGAGCAGTTTCTTTGTATTTGCGTTTTCTTCACACAGTGGCAGAGGACAGGGGCTTTCAGACAGAATACTCGTATTGTGCCTCCTTTGTTCAAGCCACCATCTCAGAGAGACAGCAGTACCTAGAAGCTCCCAGTCAATCAAGTCCCAGTTACGAAACCTTCTCACTTATAACTTCTCCACCAACCTCCGACCAGGAAAAGATCTCAAGCTGGAAGGAAAAACTGGAGGCTTTCCCCAGGCTCCAGTGTTCTGGAAGACTAGTCCCTTCTGTGGTTCTGAGAAAAGCAGGATCTCAACTATTCTGGAGACCCTGGTCTACCTGAGTCTGTCTTTCTCTCTCTCTCTCTCTCTCTCTCTTTCTCTCATTCTCTCTCTTTTTTTTAACATGACCAAAGGAAGGCATAGAAAAAGTATCCTCCCAGTACTGGAGCCTCTAATTCATTAGGCAGTTGGAAAATACTGTCAGAAAATCTTGTGCTTCTCTATGTGCCTTCTTGTTTTTGTTGTTGTCTCTTAAGCTTCACTACTTGTTTGCACACAAGTACATTTTTCTGTGTTTTTTCACAGTGTTGCTATTTTACACTGAATTTAATGTTGCTCATGTATTTTAAATAAAAAAGAAAAAATTATGTGTACATTTTTATATTGTATAATGTTACAACATTTTTCAGCAACTATAGTGTGTAATATTTCTGTTAGTGGATCAAACAACTGCAAAAATCAGAAACAACAGAGATTTCTTTTGGACTCTGAGAATCTTTGCATGTGGCATTGATGTGAACACTTCAAAAAGGTCTCCAGTCTTTTATATTTCCAATGTTTTGCATTTCCTTCTCACATGAAATACAGGTTTTGGTTCCCATCATTAACCAGAAAATGTGCACATTCCTAGTGCAGAGGCAACTTCTGAAAGTGGAAGTACAAAACTTTGGGCAAGCCAGTAATGTGAGAGAAATAAGAAGTTCTCATGGTTCCTGTTGTCTCTGTGTTAATGTCACATGCAGATTAGCTCCTAGGAAAGTGCTTCTCAATATTCTCAGCTTCCAGAAATCCCAGCCCAGGAATCTGGGAGCTGAAGTCCAAAAATATCTGAAGGGCAAAACTAAGGGCCACTCTCTTCAGGGATATATCCACATCATAGCCTTAAAGTGGTTTAAAAGTCATTGCATTTTACCCAGAAAACCATGGAAATTACATGATTGCAACTAGGAACAATGGGCAAACTACAAATCCCAGGGTTCTATGTGGGAAGTCAGGCCAGTTAAACTTTTAAAAGCACACAGATCTGTAGTATAGTTATGGCTTTATATGCTGGCACTGCTTGTCACAGTGATAAAGTAGCACGGAGTTGAAGCCAACACTACTTAACCAGTATGTCATCCTGTTATGCATTTGCTTTGAACAAAAGACTTCACGAGGCTTTGATTTATGCACTGAGTCTGCAACTGGGTCTTATAGAGAGATAGTTCAGAAGGAAGGACATGTTACTCTGATTTCGGGGGTCCCTTGGGGGACACCTCTATGTGCTCCATGTGATGGGGAATGGAAACTAGCCAGAGCACAAGCAATAGCAATGCGAGAGGCAGGGTAACCTAGCGAGATCTCTCACCCAATTTTTACGGGGTCAGGCTGAGCCAAAAACCAAGCAAAATTGTCTAATAAATGATTTTATTAAAAATAAAGACTTGTGCACGTACGCACTTACACACTCACTCAAGACCTAGCGAGAAATAAAAAGAGAGGAAATTGGATAGGGGGCTTTGGAGGGTTACAGCTGGGGAATATTGCACCTGGTCCTGAAGTCCGGAGGTCCAAGACAGCAGCAGAGAGAGAGATGAGACTCAGCACATGGAGGGCTGAGGGGATAGCTCAACGGACAGAGTGACGGTCTGCTGGGAAGTCTGGACTGATCCAAAGAGCAGCTCAAAAACCGGGTCTATTTATGAGAGAAAAGGTACCTGGAGGGCTAATCCTTTCCTGGGGAGAACAATAGGTGGAGGAGGTAGAACAAAGCTCCAATATGTCAACGTTCTTTGCATGATTGGCTTTGCCGGGGTTGTCAAAGCCTGGGCTGTATGCAAATCGTCCTCGCTTGATGGGCTGTTTGTCAGATGCATTAATCCCTTCAAGCCGGCTCCTCGGGGCTGAGGACCCTTTGTGTAATTTATGTTTTACATGTCTGGAGGTCTCCTGGGGCTACGTGACTATGGATTTACTGGCCTGACCAGGTTTTTCCTGTTTTCAGCCGTTAAACCACGCCTGCCTATGTGCTCGTTCAGGGGACCTCTCAAGCTCGTGGAGATATTTTTAATATTAAATTGTAGACCCCAGGATAGAGTTATCTATCACAATAACAGACAATTTTTTTAAAAAAACCTTTCTGTACTATTTTCCTTCATAGACACTACACAATTATGTAATATTCACCTCAACAGCTATAGCCTGGTGGTAGGAAGGGGAATATGTGCCCTCCAGATATGGTTGAACTGCATTATTATTTCTCATATTGACTATGATGGTTATAGTTGAAAGGGCTTTTAATCCAGCAACCTCTGGAAGAACAAATGTGCCTCAGCCCCACACTTTAGGAACACAGACTGCTGCTTTAGACCAGGGGCCCACTGACATTACACAATTACAGCACTATTATTCCACTTTAACTGTCATGGATTGGCAGTCTGAGGATAGCCATTTAAAAATTTCCATACAGAAAGCTCCTCTAGGGCTTCATCAAACTACACACTCCAGAATTCCATAGGCTGGAACCACAGAAAAAGTGGAACAATAGTGCTACAAATGAGTAGTGTGAATAAGCCCCAGTTCACTTTAATTGTTCACAGGGTCCACTAATGTCTAGTCTGGTTGGCAGTGCCTCAGAAGAGTTCTTCCACATCATCCCCCACATTCAGATAGTGTTGTCTAAGGGCCTTTCTGCCCTACACTGTGATAGTGTTATTATTCTACTTTCAACCTCCTGTGGAATGCTGGGATTTGTAGTTTACTGAGGCCAAAGAGCTCTGTGGCTGAGAATTCTAAAGACCCCTCCCTAAACTGCAAACCCCAGGATTCCATAGGATGTTGAAAGTGGAATAATAGCACTACAACAATGTAGTGTGGAAATGGCCTGAGTATTCTGATCGAGCATTCATTTGCAAGAGTCATTCTGTAAATCCAATGCTGTGTACAAAAGGCTGACAACGAAGCTGAACTCAGACTCAACTACCCTTAACACCAATATATTGCTTCCTCCAGAGTCTCACAAACACTTTCAACCTAGTCTAGCACAGATTTTTTACTTTTTAAAAATGTTGATATATTTAATTGAGCAACAGCAGGTGCAAAAAAAACCCTTTCTTCTGAACAGGCACAGAGGAATGTAAGGACTGAATACTTTATAAGGCATGCAAAGTTCCCTTTCTGAAGGTGGACTTTTTTTTAAAAAAAAAATCTTTTTAAAAAATATTTCTATAACACCTCCCAGCCCAGAAGGGCTCTCAATCCAACAAATGAAAGCAAGTAAAAAATCATTTTTAAAACACACTTATACAAGAGTGGTAATGGTAACACTGTTCTGCTCTCTATTGTATTCTGCATTGGTTAGACCTCATTTGGAATACTGTGTCCAGTTCTGGGCACCTCAATTCCAGAAGGATATCGACAAGCTGGAGCATGTCCAGAGGTGGGCGACCAAAATGGTGAAGGGTCTGGAAGCCATGCCCTACGAGGAGTGGCTTAGGGAGCTGGGGATGTTTAGTCTGCAGAAGAGAAGGTTAAGAGGGAACATGATAGCCATATTTAAATATTTGAAGGGTGCCCTGTCTAGGAGGAAGTGGGCTTGTTTTCTGCTGCTCCAGAGACTAGGGGCATTTCCACACTAGACTGTTAAATAGCGCTATTATTCCACTTTCAACATTCTATGGAATCCTAGGGTTTGTAGGCCCCTCCCTAAACTGCAGAGTCCAGGATTCCATAGAATTTTGAAAGTGGAATAATAGTGCTATAACAGTCTAGTGCAGAAATGGTCTAGGACAAGGAGCAGTGGATTCAAGCTGCAGGAAAGGAGATTCCACCTGAACCTCAGGAAGAACTTTTTGACAGTCAGAGCTGCCTGGGAGTGTGGTGGAGTCTCCTTCTTTGGAGGTTTTTAAGCAGAGGCTGGATGGCCATCTGTTGGGAATGCTTTGCTGGGTGTTCCTGCATGGCAGGGGGGTTGGACTCGATGGCGGGGGGGGGGTCTTCCAACTCTATGATTCCATGAAATTAGGGAAATGGGAAAACATAGGCACACAGGTCCTTCCCCCATTTTATATATTTCTCTGTACATATTTTATATATTTCTATACATATTTCTATTGCGGGAGCTGGCTAAGAGGAGGCCCTTCCTTCCAATTCGCCACCCTCTGGCCACTCCCTCCATTTTTCTATCCTACTTCTAACCGGCTCAGGAGGGTTAACTACCATCACTAGGACCCAAAACGGGCGGAAGTGATTGGTAACTAAGGCGAAAGACCCTCCGCGGAAAACGGGAAGTTGATCGAATTAAGGGCGGAAGTGATGCCGGGGGAGGGGTGGGGAATGGTTTGTGCGCTTGGCTGAAACCCAAGATGGCGGCGGGGATGTACCTGGAACACTACCTGGATAGTAAGAGCGGGCGCGGGCTTCGGGCGGGGTGAGGTTCAAGTGAGGGAGTGTTGCCGGGTTTCCGAGAGACGAATCGCTTAGAGCCAACGGCTGCCTCCGTCTGCCGTCGTCCCGGGGCGGCTGAGGAGAAGAAAACCTATATGTGTGTGGATGGGGCTAATTCACACGTTAGATATTTGATACATATTCGAGTTTGACGTAACGGGTCTGTTAACGCTAATGCTCTGACGAGCGCACTTGCGTGATAACGTTGGTTGGCAAACACCCATGTGCTGGATTATTTAGGTTTATGCTTAGAAGACCTTGCAATGTGTTAAATGGGACATTTCCAGCTAATAAAATTTCTAATGTGTCACCTTCATCCTTTTCCTCTTCTATTTTTTCCCCCCTTCAAACCATTATTGAAAGAGAACTTTGGTAGGGACCTGCTTGATACTATCTGATAAAAACGTAAATATTTTTTGACAGCTATGCTTTTGCAGGGATGTGAAGTGTTTGAAAGTTCTGCTGCTTCCCCATCTCTGTATATTTGCTTGTTTCTAATTAAAATGTTACTGAACGCTACAGTACTGATAATGCTCGCAGAGTATAGAAACAAAATGCTAGCATGGTGCTTTTTCAGATGACTATGTGCATGGGAAAGCATGGAGAACGTGTCTGTGGATATGATGTATTTCCTAAGTATACCCACAAATATGGGTGTACCCCCCAAATAATAGAAAACATGACTGAGGCAAACATGCATTCGTAAGCTTGGTAATCAGAAAGCCATGATTGTTCCTGCAGAATGTGTGTACAGTGGGAAATCTGGATTTACTGACATATCATGATATAAAACATGATTGAGGTAAACATGCATTCATAAGCTTGGTAGTCAAAAAGCCAAGATTATTCCTGCAGAATGTGTGTACAGTGGGAAACCTGGATTTCCTGACATATCATGGGTGGAATAGACCTTTGTTTCTTTTATCACATAGCTATTAGAATTTAAATGTTCTAAAACTGATTCTTAATCTTTTCTTTAGTGGAGATCAACTATAAAGATAATTTGTTGCCAGGGACCCCTAAGGCTTATCTCAAGATTTAAATATTTAAATTAGGCTTAAATTTTCAAACATTTATTTAAATATTCAAATATTTTGTTTATTTATTAAAGGCTTCTGAAGACTAGGAGTCAAATCCCCACTAAGACGTTGGGTGACTGTGGGCAAGTCACATTCCCTCAGCCTCAGAAGAAGGCAAAGGCAAATCTCTGAACAAATCTTGCCAAAAAAGACAACCCTGTGATAAATTCACCTTAGGGTTGCCATAAGTTAGTAGCAACTTGAAGGCACAGAACAACAAAGTGCCACTGATGCAGAGAGGTTCTTTCTAGCAGTTATGTCTTTCTCCTTTGAAAACTGACTTACGATGACCCTAAGGTGAAGCTATCATGAGGGTTTTCTTGGCAAGAATTTTTTACTTTCACTGTTCTCCAAGGCTGAGAGAATGTGATGGTCCTGAGATCACCCAGTGAGTTTCCATGGCCGAGTGGGGATTAAAACACTGGTCTCCAGAGTCTGCTGCTATGACTCTTTTGTCAGGGGTGTGGCAGTGTGTGGAGATACGGGCACCGAAACTGCTCCCTTGTTTGCTGCCATGTCCCTCAGTCCCCACACGCTCTGCTGCCACATCCCTGACAAAAGGGGCACAGCAGCAGGTGTGTGCGCACGCTCAAACTGTTCCCTTGTTTGCAAACAAGGGAGCAGTTCCAGTACGTACACATACATCCAGCTGCCATGTCCCAGTTGCCGCCGCTACTGTTGGTATCTGGCAACAGGGCTTTGCAGACCTCCAGTGAGGGCTCTGTGGACCGCAGGTTAAGAAACGTCATTCTAAAATTATCTCTGTGGTAATTTTTTCTGTTCAGTCCATGTGATGTAACAAAGGATGAATGATTATTTTGGAAGATCCCACCTCTGTTTCATGGTTTCCTTTTTTTAGGTATTGAGAATTTGCCATTTGAGCTACAGAGAAACTTCCAACTCATGCGAGATCTTGACCAACGAACAGAAGGTTAGTTGGAAGCAGTATTGGGAACAGTGTGACTGCTGATTTGGAATGACTGCAATGTCATCGTTATTATATTTGAAGAACATGTGTCCCTCTCTGTTAGAATCTGCAATTGTGCCAAAGTTTTCTCCATTGGAACTCTTTGTCCTGCCTTTTATTTCAGATCTTAAATCGGAGATTGATAAATTGGCAACTGAGTACATCAGCAATGCACGGACATTGTCTTCAGAGGAGAAACTGGGGCTTCTCAAGCAAATCCAAGAAGCATATGGGAAGTGCAAGGAGTTTGGGGATGACAAAGTGCAGCTCGCTATGCAAACATATGAGATGGTATGAGGCATAGCAAGAGGGGTCCATGGGTTTGATGACATGGGATTTGATGAGTGTTCTTTTTCATTCATGCAAGAATCTTCAAATAATATGAAAAGCCTCCTCCTTTGGCCTAGTTCAAACTGAGGTACATGTACCCCCAGGATACAAGCAAGGACATTTAGGGCACGTGAAAATAAAATGGCAGAAAAAGTATAATGTGTAAGCCATTCTTGGATGATGTCATAACATGATGCAGTTCTTGATTGCTCACATTGTTGGCATTCCTGTCCAAGAACCTTAACAGAGAGAGGGGAATGTAATTGTAGAGATAAATAGCAATAGCAATATAGCAATAGCATTTATTTCTATACTGCCTATCAACTAGTGTTATCTAAGCGGTTTACAATGTATTTTAGCTAATTGCCCCCAACAAGCTGGGTACTCATTTTACCGACCTGCGAAAGGATGGAAGGCTGAGTCAACCTTGGAGCCTGGCAGGATCAAACTCACAACCTTGTGGTTGCAGTACTGGCATTTAACCACTGCGCCACCAGGGAAGAGTGGTACACAAACTGAACTTCCAGCTGCCATTGGCCCACAAACTTTTAAAAAAAAGAGTTTCTCACATGCATATACACACAGAGCCTTCTATTCAAGTTGCTATGATCCTGGCCTTGCCCATAGTAGATGGCTTCTTGAACTTTGCACACGCGCATTCTTCTCTCCCTCTTCCTTATCTCCCTCTCCGTGACGAGAGAGTGCACCTGGTGAAGACATCTGATTCCATCCGGATTCCGTCTCAGGGAGGGATGCAGAGCACCAGTTGCTCCTTCCCGTATCTTTGACTAGGATAGACTGGATCTCGAGATCTGAGAGTGTGACTTGGTGGGTGATAGGGCCCAGGCAGAGTGGCTGGCCTGATACTCTGCCTTTCCTTCTGTGGATATGGGGACATCTCCTAAGAACTCACAGAGGCTTTCTGATGGAGGTTTTTTCCCCCCTCAGTGGCGGTGGTTGGGATATAATTTATGAAATGGGCTGCCAAGGGGTACACAAGTGAAAAAAGGCTGGTGAGCACCAGCCTGGTTGGATTCTTGTTCCTGGTAAGCATTTAATACTACCAGTGTCTGAGATCCCCCCCCCCCGGTTGTCCTGGTTGCTTGGGACATTAGAGTCATATTGCTGGAAAAGACTGCAAGTGCCATCGTAGTTGTTCTGTCTTTTAATATGTTTGTAGGTAGATAAGCACATCCGGCGATTAGACACAGATCTTGCCCGATTTGAAGCTGACCTGAAAGAGAAGCAAATTGAGTCAAGTGATTATGACAGCTCATCCAGCAAAGGCAAAAAGAGTGAGTTTGGAATTATAGTTTTTGTATGGTTTGGTTGGACTTTAGAGAATTAGGAGGACTAGAGGGTTGAGAGGGCCCACATCTGTGAGAGTGGGATTTCAGGGTTTAGGATACAGAGTGAGGTTGGTTACATTATAGGGATATTGATTTTCTAATAGCTGTCATTACTTTATCAGATTTTTGACTTGGCATCATAATATATGTTCTTCTGGCAAAAAGTATTCCACAAAAGAATGTATTATGATGATAGGTCAAAAACTTGATAAAATAATGGCAGCTTTTGGAACATATGAGTGTCCTAGATCTTCAGATCTCTAAAAAGTAATGAGAAGGACATACTGGACATGAGATTGCTATTTGTGTCAGAGAAAGCTATAGAGTCCAATTAACTAGAAAATTTAAGAGAAATAAATGGCTCTACAAAACTTCTGTAAATCTGTCCCCCATCCTGGTATCCTCCAGTTATGCTGGATTACAGTACCTGCCACCCCCAGCAATATGTGTGGAAGGCACTAGCCTGCAGAGTGCTGCTGTAGATGGATATACCAGACCCCAGAGTGAATTTTAGTATTGAAGAATATACTGCCAGTGCCTGCTTGACCTAAATTTGACTTCATATAGAGGACTTGGGAGTTTTTCCTCTTACTACCAAAGTTGGATGTTTACCAGTTGCTTCTTAGAAGTTTCTGTTCTCATATAGAGAAGCTTCTATTGCTGCCTACAGAAGCTTTTTTTATCTATAAGTAGCAACTTCTCTCCCCATGCAGTGGTAACTCTAAAAAGGAGATACTCTCCTTCCACACCTCTGTAGCCCCAAGTAATAAATATAATGATATAATATAAAACATGCATATTTTAATGGTTATTTCCACACAATTAATATTTATAGTTGTGCCTCTAAAAAGGCAAAGCAAAAGTAAGCATTTCCAAGTACATCACAGAAGTTGTTCAGATACATCAGAAATTGTACTTAGGAATGTGACTGGACTATTAGATGTCAAAAAGGTTGAATAAATTCCTGAAGGTGAGTATCAGATAAAGTAAACTAGTTCTTTGTATCATATGTCACTGAGAGAAGGGTGATGATGTTATGACCAAAAAGGCGCAGCAGAGTAATTTGCAGCAGTATTTTCCTGATACATCAGTTTAACAAAAAATAAAAATAAAAAACAGCACCTTCCTTGAAATCTAATATGAAAAATTGAGTTGTCTTTGCATGTTTGAAAATTGTTGCCCTGGAAATTATTTCTATATAGAAAAGCAAAACTTGAACTGCTCTTGATGATGACTAAATTGGAAATGATTACATCTGGTTTGGTGAAACAGGTATGGTTCCCCACCTCTGTCTCTTAAAAATGAGGGATTGAGAATTCTTTGCCATTTGTCAGCTAAATCTGTATCTGTTTGGAGGTCCTTCTCATCACCTGTTGGTTACCAGGGGTCCAAACGTATGATCAAGGGTATAATCCAAACAGGCAGATTTAGCATCAGCACTTCAGTTAAGCATTCTTAAGTATTAAGTGTTGGAATCTCAGGATTTTTATATTGGAAGATAAGCAAGCCGTTTAATATTTATTAAAATTAACAGCGTGTGTGTGTGTAACCCTAATCTTTGTTCATAAATGATAGGTTCGCCTTAGGATTGCCGAAAGTTGGAAATGACTTGAAGGCATACAACAAATACATACATGTGCACACACACACACACACACACACCCCTTAGGGAGGAATATGGACTTTTTATCATCTAGGAACATAACTTACCATTTACTTTATTTTCCATGTAAAGTGTTACACATCTTTTTTCATATTTGTAAGGAATTACACATACTTGTAAGGAATCTGTCAGGAATGCCTTGTATCATCTTTATCTAGCATGCATTTTTATATTTAATTCATAGAGGAACTTCATTATTTATATGTCATCTCTGCATAAAGCATGCAGGTATAAGCAGTAACAGCAGTATCTGTTACATGCATCTAGATAAGAAATGCAGCCTAAGAGCAGAGTTCTTTCTTCCTCTTTCTTTCCAATATTTTATTAGTATCTATCAGTCAGGAACAGCATTATCTGCATAGGTTCATTGGAGGCTATGAACGGCCTGACTTTCATCTCTTAGGAGCTGAGTTTTATACTATCTCCAGCCTTTATCTGTCCAATCAGAGATGGATTTCACTAGTTTTTCCATCCAGTCAGAGATGAGATCTTACTGGCCTTTTATCTGAGGCCACCTGATGCCAGTCACTTGGGAGTATCACCAGGCACTGTTTTCTGATCTGCCACCAGATTGCATCAGCCATCAGATACTAGTAATATTTTTGTACTAATGCAGTACAGCTTCTTTGTTATAGAAAAGTTATTTTTACACTGTCTCTCAGTGTATTTGCTCCTTATCACTTTGTTTTGAGTTAGATTAGTTTCATACAAGGAACAATCTGCTAAGCTCTTAATATTTTGTTGCGTAACACAAAAACACCCTACTTTTTTCTTTATACAGACACACTTATTTCTATAATATTGAGACTTCATGAGCTTAAATTTTGCAAAATATTGTCCCCAAATTAGGCCTTATCCTATAACAATGGCCCATCTGGTGTCCTTGTCTTCTTTCTTCCTGCTGGAATGAAGCTCTGGAGAGGCTTCCCAAAATGGAATATAAGTTCTGGGCTAAAAAAATTGCTCCCAGCTATTATTCCTCAGATAATATATTATAAATATCACAGAATGGTATGTGAAATTTAGTATAAGTTAGTGTTAAGTGATGCACATTGGAGACAACAATCTTAACTCTCTGTATACTAATTGAGTCAGAAAGAACCAATATTGTAGCCATAGTACATAATACAGTACAGAAGGATTTAAAAAAAAAAACATTGTCAGGTTAGGGTTTGTTAGGACTGAAAAAAATGACCAGTGTTGTAATCCACATGTACAAATCTGTGATGAGGTCTGTTTGAAATAGCATGTCTCATCTCAGAAGGAAAGTGTTCAGAGAAAGTAGCAATAGTGCAGGCATGGCGGGGGAGGGAGTAAATTGGTTCAGAGGCAGCATGCCATTTAATATTAACTGCTGGGGAACAACTACAGCAAGGGCTATTGTGGAATTCCAGGAGGTGTCTGTCACCTATTGTGGGAGGCAGGATGGTGCACTAGGGGGAGCCTCGTGTACACAGTACAAAATAGGTTGTTAAGGTAAGGTTCACTTGGCTTTTTTTTTCTTTCTTATAAATGTTCTTTGAAGGTTTTTGAACAGAGGCTGAATGGCCATCTGTTGGGAGTGCTTTGACTGTATATTCCTACATGGCAGGGAGTTGGACTGGGTGGTCCTTGTGGTCTCTTCCAGCTATGATTCTATGGCTTAATTTATGCAGCTTGCAGTACATGGAACGCAAGCATCATGACGGTCATAACACTGTTCATATTTCTAGCTGTTGGACAGAGATGAGAGGAACAAGTTATCTGAAACAATTGATGGTTTTCTCTACAGAGAGTTAAAGGGATTGTGTGTTGTAAAGGTATGCTAGTCGAACAAATAAACTCCATATATCCTACAGAGAGAAATTTTATTTGCTACTCGCTTTCTATATTGTGTTGCGCAGAAGGCCGGGCGCAGAAAGAGAAGAAAGCTGCCCGTGCTCGCTCCAAGGGGAAGAATTCTGATGAAGAGGCGCCAAAGACAGCACAAAAGAAGCTGAAGTTAGTCCGCACGTGAGTGACTGAGAAAATGTGGGAGCCCTAAGCCTGAATAGTTCATGTCGTGAATTTCCCCAAGATTAGGTCTCCTCCATTTTACTCATTTCAGTGCCGTCTTGCACTTTTTTAAAAAAAAAATTATGGCTAGAAACGCTGGTAGACTGGGGTAGGGGAGGGAGGTCAAGATCTCATAGATCAAGTTGTGAGGAATGTTAGCCTGGCAGATCTTGATACTGGAGTGAAGTGGGATTGAAGGAAGGATTTTCACCTGCAGAGATTTCAGCATGCAAGAGATTTCACTGTGCAAGTGAAACTGCTCTGAGTGACTGTCTTAACTGTGTTTTCCCCTTGAAGCAGCACAGAATATGGGATGCCTTCAGTTACCTTTGGCAATGTGCACCCCTCTGACGTACTGGACATGCCTGTGGATCCCAATGAACCTACCTACTGCCTCTGCCACCAGGTCTCCTATGGGGAGATGATTGGTTGTGACAACCCAGATGTAAGAGACTTTTTCCTTGGGAGAAAAGAGTGGGAGTTGGGGAGTTGTGAAATAAGATTGGTAAATGTTGTTTTTCCCTCTTGTTTACAGAACAGTAAATAGTTGCAAATGTGAGCGTATATACGACCATTTGAAATTTTTGCAGAATCCAGGATGCTAAAACTAAGTACAAATTGGCAAAATGATACATGGAAAATATACAAACTTCTTCAATCAGTAAATCACTCTTAGTTTGATGTTCAGTTTTGCTTTTTAAAAGCGAAAACCTGTGAGCAAACTAGACATGCAACTGTTATTTTGCCAGGACTAACTGTTAGTAGATCCTCTGGCAGTGATGCAGTTTGTAGTTGAATTTCTTTTCTGCTGTTACATACTGGAAAGGGAGCAGAGCATTATTTGAAGAGCACAATATAACCCAATTGCTGTTCCTTGTGGAGCAGCATTCCCAGGAAGTCCCTCAGACTTGTAACTTCCAAGGACTCATCAGTTCTTTCTTAAAATACAGAAACTGCTTGATTGACTGCTGAGGAATTCAAGCAAAGACAAACACATCAAGCATTACATTGTTTGTGCGTGTGTGTGTGTGAATGAATGAATGAATGAATGAATGAATGAATGAATGAATGAATGAATGAATAACATGATGTGTGTGTGTTTGGGAGAAAAACCATTAAATATATTTTCAGCTTCTAAAGATGCAGGGAAGCATGTTAGTGGACGGGTGGATGAGGAGTTTTGGAAGTATGGGGCCAGTGGACAATGGAAGCCATGTAGTAAGATAAAAATTGGATACCAGTTGTATGAAAGAGTAGCTATAGCAACCTGTCAGGGAGATACTGTTGTGTGTTTTGCTGTTTATGACCTGTAAAGCCCTTTAGGTCTTAGTTCAAGCTATAAGATAGACTATCTCCACACATGGGTCTGCCTGGGCCCAAGGATCCTCAGGAGAGGACCTTTTCTTGGTCTCACCACTTTCATGGGCACAGCTGGTAAGGATGTGAGGTAGGACCTTCTTAGTAGCTGCTCCATGGTCTGGAACTCCATTCCTTGGGGAGGCTGGAATGGCCTCTTCCTTGTAGTCTTTCCATCAGCAGGCAAAAACTTTTTTTCATTCCAACAGGATGTTGAGGGTACTTTACTGTGTTTATTATTTTAACTGTTCAGTTTTTAAAACTGCTTTCTATCATCTTAATTGTATATTTTAAATTGCTTTTCAGTGCTAGTAATTTAGTTCCATTTCAAACTGCCTTGATTCCCAGTTTTGGGGAAAAGACAAGGTGTAAAATTACTAATGGTAGTGGGAGTAGAAGTAGCAGTAGTAATGTTTTTATACTTTCCTCTAGTGCTCAATTGAATGGTTCCATTTTGCTTGTGTGGGCTTGACAACAAAGCCGAGAGGGAAATGGTGAGTGACCAACTCTCTGTACACTTGATAGATTTCAATGCCCAGCCTACTATTCTCTGAGGAATTTGAGATGTGAAATTCTGAACTTTGGTAGAGGGACAGGCAATAGCTAGCCATTCAGAAGAGCTAGCAAAATCCATAATAGTACAATGTTTTCTAGTGGGTGCATTGCCAGTTGGAAACTGTAGGTTTCCTATTAGTGAGGGCTAGGCTGCCCAGTGTCTGAGCTGGAGACCAGGCTCTGCCCTTACTGCAAAATTTGTCACAGTTGCTGTACCTTTCCCCTTCACATTAGTATTAGAAGTGGTCATTCATTCATACAGAACGAGTAACTGAGGAATGAGGGCCAGCGTGGTGTGTTGGTTCAACTTTGGGAATCCCTGCTTGGCCATGGAAACCCACTGGGTGGCCTTGGGCAAGTCACACTCTCAGCCTCCGAGACAGACAAAGGCAAACCCCCTCTAAAAAAATGTTGCCTAGAAAACCCTGTGATAGGTTCACCTTAGGGTTGCCATAAGTCAGAAATGACTTAAAGGCACACAACAACAACAACAACAGCAGCAACACTTGCGATGTATTTGATGACAAGATTGGGTCATAGTGTGGCCATTGAGAATCTTTTTCTTCCTGATTACATAATCCCACCCTTTCATCTGTATAGTCCTATTCCTGGTCCTTTTTCTTAGTTATGCTGGATGCTTGGCTAATCGGATCTTCAGTTTATACGCTCAGCTTTTGCATGACAGATGAGGAAGCTACAGTTAACTATATCTTTTTCTTATCTCCAGACTGGGACACAGTGGTTAATGGCTTCTAGTCAAGACAGAACAGGGAAGATAGTTTTAAGCCAGGACTTTATATTCTGCCTTTTTGGACACTGTTGATCAGTGTTTTTCAGGTCAGACACAAAGTATATTCTCAGGGCTTAGATATTAATATGTATGGAATCCCACAGTGAATTTCTTTAGTTTGTGCTAACCCACTTGCTCCCACTTAAAGATTTCCGAGACTCTTAAGACTGAAGAAAAAGTGACTGGGGATCTCCTAGATACACACACGATTTAAAACAGGGCTGGGAAACATGTAACCCTTGAGATGGTGTTGGATTGTAACTCCCACGATCCCCTTGGCTCTACTGGCTAGAGCTGTTGAAATTTGAAGTTCAATGACATTCAGGAAGTAATACATTCTCCATCCCTGTTTTACAAGATAGCATGCACTGTTTGAGAACCAGTGTGATGTAGTGGTTTGAGCATTGGCTACAACTCTGGAGACCAGGGTTTGAATCTCCCCTTGGCCATGGAAACCTACTAAATGACCTTGAGCAAGTCACACTCTCTTAGCCCCAGAGGAAGGCAAAGGCAAACCTCTTCTAAACAAATCTTGTCAAGAAAATCCTGTGATAGAATCATCACCTAAGTTGGAAATGACTCGAACACACACAGCAACAATGCATTGTCCTGCAAAGGCCTCGGTCTACAAAGAGACTTGTTTCTCTTTGTAGAGGCCTCAGTTTCTAGTTATATTTCTTTTTTTGGATTTCTCTTTACTAAACTCTATATTCTGAAAAAGCCTCACAGATTTCTTACAAGACCCATAACTTAAGGCAATCTATGAATGAGGGCATATTAAGATATTTCAGTCCTACAGATGGAAAATGAAATGCCACTCCTATTTCTACTGATAAATTTTCTTTTTTTTAGTATAATTTTTATATTCAAAGTATATAAAAGCATATATTGACACAAATATGTATATCATTATTATAATTCTTCTGTTCTCCCCGCTCCTGTTTATCAAAGGTTTCCAGTTGAATCTATCTTCCCTTTATACATATCTTATCAAATATCAATACACTGAATCCAGACATTTACAAATTTAGCGAAAGCATTACCCTTTTCCATTCTCTTTCAGAATTTTGAACCGTTTTGTTCTTAAGGGAGTTAGCTAATTTTTCAGTCCTTACCATATCAATTTCTGCTGATAAACTTTCTGATGGCAAATGCTGTTTGCCAGTGGGACAGGCAGTACTGAAAAGTAGTGGACTTTCCTTCATTGGAAGCTTTTTTAAACAGGAGTGCTTTAGCCATGGATTCCTGCTTTGGCAAAGGGTGAACTAGATGATCCTCTCCTTCCAGCTCTATAGTTCACCTGTTCTCTGAACGTAAAGCACACTCCAGCCCTGTCATTCAGACCGAACTATCTCCCATCATGCTGTTCTTAACAGTGCCCACACTCTGAAATGGTGTCTTACTGTTCTTAATGGTAGTGCCATTTCTGTATGTAGATATTGTCTGTTTGTTAAGTACACCCAAGTGATATGACTTGGTTTATTTTGCATGTGTGTTAGAAGTGTCTTAATACACAGTTCCTTTCCTGTAATACTGTTTGTCTGCCAGTTATGTGACTTTTCTCTCTGCTGCAGGTTCTGCCCTCGCTGTTCCCAGGAGAGGAAGAAGAAATAAAAATTACATCTTCTAAAGTCCTGATACTGTTGCCAGAGTGTCCAACTCTGTTCCTGGACTCTAGTGCTCTTTTCCCAGTTCCTGGGGCCTCATAGTTAGGGGGTCTCACCCTGGGTGTGAAGAGTTACCTGTGAATGGTTTGTACCTTTATGATGGTCCCCTTTGTGTGTACTGAAACACTCACTGCTTGCCCTTGAGGGGGAGATGGGGTAAGCCCTCTTCTTTTCTACAGCCTTGTAACCTTCATAGGTTTTGGAGCCTGTATCCACTAAAGGAAACCAAGACTTATTGGTGGGAGAAGGAATGGTGCCTGAATATTTAATAGAAGAACAAAATACTCCCTCCAGATATCCTAATCTGCATCTCAGAAGATGGGCAGCCAGCCCCTTATCCAGTAAGTGGTCTAAGAAGATAGGCTTCTTATTCTCCTCCCGCCCCCACAACATTCCATTGTCAAAGGGAGAGGAATGGTTTAGAACCAGCTGGAACATGTCTCATTTTCTTCATGGGGAAAGCCTTCTATATGAGGTGAGAATTCCCTGTTTTGCTGAATAAAATGTTTAGGGATGCTGTCTGTAAAAGAGGCCAGCCCAGCTCCCTCCTCTCTTGGTGGTGCTTCTTTTTGGGGAAAATCCCTTGTTGTAACATATGGCATTAAATAAATAAAGTCAATTCAACAAGCTTTGGAGTGATTCTCAGTTTTGAGTAAATGTGAACTGATGATCAGCAATTATTTCTTTGATCGAAGAAGAGGTGTCCTCTTACATTCAGTATTATCTGTGATAATTTTGTTCTGCAAACATCTCTATACACTTGCCTACGACCTTTTGAAAAAGTTACTACAGTAAGAGACCAAGAGAAGAAGAAGAAGGCAAAAGGAAATTACTGCAACAAACAAACAGAAAACATCAGTGAAGCAACTGGGTGCCAAGCAGTCATAAATGAGGTAGAATAAAATGTTTGAGAATGAGTTGAGAAACTAGAAGGTATGTAGCAGGGGACACTTAGATCATCATTGTGGACATGAAATAACTGATGCATGTCAAATGATCATTGGAGGTCTTTGAGTGTGTTTCTCCACTCGCAGCACTGAAGGTAAGATCTAGTGATGTATTAAAAAGCATCAATGTACAATGTCTTAAAATACAGCAGGCACTAAAAGTAACAAGGGTGTAAAACAACAGTAACGAAGCACAAGGCAGGATTTGTAAAAGTATAGAAGGCCAGGGAGAACGTCAGTATCTCCCTAGAAGATTAGACAGAAACTAACTGAAATTTAAGAGGGGAAAGAATTCCACAAAGTATTACAGCTGAAAAAGTTCTGCCTATGTTTTCCTTCTACTTTGCCTCTGAGGACAAAGATGTTTGAATTTGCAGATGACCTATTGCTCCTATAGGTCCAAGTCAAACAGGGATTTAAGTACCATCACTGTGAATTGTGCTTGTCATTGGATCAGTAGCCAGCGGAGCCCTTTCAGCATGAATGCAGTACCTCTAGGAGTGTAGAATATAGCTAGATTTAATTGAAGAAATTGATGGTGAAGGTGATGGATAATGTTTAATTGTTCTATCTTCCAGTTACTCTGTCAAGCTGCCTTGGCAACCCTTAGTAAACTGGTTGATTTTACTGCAATTAGCTAGAAACTTGCATGGGTTATCAGGAGGTAGGTAAAAGTGTACACTTCAGTCTTCAAGTTGGGATCAAGAGTAAAGAGTTAAAATAAATACAGTAATCTGAATGATGAAAACCTTATATGGCCCTGGACCCATTTTGGAGTTTAGATTCTGTTACGTTCTACTGTTCTGTGCTGGATGCAATAGTTCATAGAGTTACTTACTAGTATACTAGAGGATCCTTAGTTATTGGAACAATGTTATCACCTGGCTTGCATTTTATGCTGAAGGACACTCTTTCGTATTGTATGTATTTCCAGTTTAAATTTATACACGGAAGTTGATCTAATGGCATCAATAATCACTGTGTAGGGCACAATGAAAGCAAAATGTGCAAACTCCGATAAAAGCTTTGATTATGTTAGGTACCGCTAGAGAAAGTAAACCTGTCAAATATGGGGAAAGCATTGACCATGTTATCCTGAATAACGATAATTTACAGAATATAATGTTTCTCAATTGCACCGTGTCACTTTTGTGCTGCTCTCCCTCTTCATTCTTTAAACCCTCTCAATTCCTTTTGTACATCTCCTGCTGCTGACTCCACCTCCCCCAAAAAACTTGATACCAGAGGATAAAAAGCCAAATATGTCGCCTTCCCATGAATTAATATGGGGTTAATCCTCAAGCCTCCTGCATAATCTTTCCTGTCCCCAGAATGTATTGGAGCCGAACAAAAGCTTATCTATACCGTTACGGGGCTCCATCCCATTCATTTCAGTGAGGCTTGCAGCAAAGGATTCACAATAGGCTATGCCCTATTTGTCAGATTTGGTGCTGCCCTCAATGGCAGCCAAAGTCCAATGCCTGGGATAAGATCTACGTTGCCTCTTTATATGTATGCGCCCACTCTTCCCCCACTTAGGCTCCGATCACTCTCTTGCAGTGGCTTCAACTGTGAGGTCATTGTGTTCTCATTCCAACAGCTTCTGACTTGGTTGGTCTTTGAAAGGGGATGATGTGTTGATGGGAAGTGGGATGACCTGAAGTAAAAGCGGCAGAATGGCCATGCTGAGACTCAGGCCCCTGCCATGGGCTCTCCTGGTGGGTAAGTGACTGACCCATTGGTATCCCAACAGGAATCCTGGCCAATTTTCAACTTCCATTCATTTACTTGGACCCATATGCCCTTTAACTGCCATTGCCCCAACTTTGTTGGCAGCAGATTTGATGCCTGTGCGTTATGACCAATGAGGATGTCAAAATAAAGCTCCAGAGGCTCATAAAGCAGGTTCAGAGGCCCTCAATTGAGCTACCCATTTAGTCTCAAGAACATTTCCTAGATATTATTGAACCAGTTTATGGGGTAGAAGGCTGGTGGCCTGAGTGCTAGCAAAGAGACCAATTTGAAAACAACCCTGTATGTCAGAAGATGAGCTATAGCCCTGGGATCTAGAGGTGTGGACAAGGCTCGTACAGAATTACTGAACAGGGATGTTGTAATCTCACTTGCCTTCATTTATTTTGACGAGATCTTTCTGTTAATATAGCTGACAAAATTCCTGCTATTTTAGGACAAAGCTGTATTTTGAACCAGGACACATGCAGAATTGTGTTCCTTCCTTTCTCCTTTGTAATATTGCTATCTGTCAGAGGTTCTTCAGGCAAAAATTCAATCCCATTATGTTCCTGTATTAAAATCTTCGCAGTAATTTCTGTCACGTACTGGGCTCAAAAAAATTAATCATTTTGAGGGGCAATTAATGCCCAACCCCCCCCCTTTTATTTGAAATTTTTATTCTTTCATATTGAACAGCAAAAAATATGTTAATTCTACTGTGGAAGTATTCATTGGTAAATTAGGTTTGAGAAGCTTGGCTTATTCAGTGGCTTCAGAATATATATTTTTTTAAATTGCGTTTCTGTTTTGGACGATAGATGGCCCTCTTCTGCTATACTTCTAGGAGGAATACCTTGGTTGTTCAGTACCTGAAAGACACAAATTTTAGTGGATCTGAGGCTTGTTTTTTTGGAGTGGAACCTTTGTTCATGGCCAGGTTAGCAGCCTGAAAGCCAGAAAAAGGACCTGAGATGTCTCATTCTTATCTCCTCCCTTTTACAAAGCCTGTGTATGAAAGGATCTCTCTTCCGCAGGGCTGCATTTTTAATTTGCTGTTAGCAGTTAATGGCAGAGCTTTTCAAGAAAGCCTTGGATGTGACTGTTCTTCATGGGCCATAAGCTGTTAATGGGATAGCCAGGGTGCTTTTCTTTTTTTCTGATTAATATTCTTCCCTCTTTGTCTGCTTTTCTTTTAGGGCTCCTGGTCTTTCTGACAGAGTTAACTCCAAGCGTTTTGTCCTCAACCACAGGCACCCCTCTCACAGAGGACGAGTATATAGTCTTTTTCTCTTCTCAGAAGCCCATGTGGAAGGCGAGCCTTGTATGTCAGATCCGCCATAGCAAAGGTTGCCATGATCCTAGAATAATGCAACTGGATCGGTTTGAGAATCATGGCAAGATCCCAGTGGGTATGTGCAGATCACTGGTGCACACTTCAGATTCCCTCCAGCACCCTTTTGTGGTGAGAGACTCTGGTTGCACTTTGTTTCATGCATACATGTATATTTTCACAGCTTTTCTGTGGTCAAACAAAATCCCCATATGTTTGTGGAGTCCATAAGGTAATAGTCTTCCATTTTTACAGGCCTACACTTCAGGGGTTAGAGTGTTAGTTTATGGCCATTTCTGCCCTACACTGTTATAGTGCTATTATTCCACTTTCAACATCCTGTGGAATTCTGGGGTTTGTAGTTCACTGCGGCCAAAGAGCTCTCTGGCTGAGAATTTTAAAGGCCCCTCTCTAAACTGCAAACCCCAGGATTCCATAGGATGCTGAAAGTAGAATGGTAGCAGTATGACAATGTAGGCCAGAAATGGCCTACATTCACCCTCTTCCATTCATTCAGTGTTTCCTCAAAGCATATACGTTCTGCAGTTTTAGAGTAATTTATTATCTCTTCAGAACCCTAGGAAATGAAGTTTTGTTTTCATCAACTTTTTCTCACTGTCTTTCCTAGCTCTGCTCAAAGGAGTAGCCACCAGGACACTGACCTGAACAAGTCTTTAAGAATCTTCCCCTTTGTCCCTTGACTCCCAGTGCTGCAACTATTTGCTGAATTTATCTATATCCCCTCTACCCAACCCCATACCTGGGTTTTACAGCTTGCAAATGGTCTCTGGGAATGTTTGTTAGTCTGCAGCAATACATTCAAAATTTTGGAGGAAAATGTTTATAAACTGAAAATCCTCCTTTTTAAGGAAATGTTTTGAAGTTAACATTTCAACACTTATTTGGTGTGTACACAATTCTGCCCCAGGGAAGCTTGTGAAAATAGGCAATTGATTGTTCATTGCCTTAGTATGACCTCTTTTCTCAGTTCAAAAGCTGATGCTCTTGTGTTGCCAGTATTAGGTGTTAATCTTGTTGCTTTTCTTGCGTGATAATAATTTTCATCTTTTTCTTCCAGGTCCCATCTGTACTAACCTTCCCGAGAACACACATTTTGAGAGCTTTTGTCAGTTTGCACAGTTTCGATGCTTAAATCATAAATTCTATGCTAAGGTGAGAAGGAAAGAACTATTAAGTTGTTGGTGCTTCGAGGAGACCAGAAGAAGCCTGGAGACTTTCACTAGTCTCTTTAGACAGTCATGGCAGGGAAAATAATTTGGTTAAAATTAGGGAGAGTGAAGACTTATGTATTTAATTAGGTATCCTTCATAAATTGCACCCCTCCCCATAGTTTGTGCATAGCAAGAGTATTCGTTCAAAGGCTGGAATGAGAATTCAGGCAGGGAATGACAGAAGGGCAGGCAAGCAGAGATGACTGGACCAAAGTAGAACACAGTATAAGCCAGGTAAGATATTACTGACTGTTGCCTAGGCCAGGGAGGACTCAGTGGCCAGTCTAAGAGGCAGAATCATGCTGCGCCTTGAAAGAACAATGCAACTTAATTCTCCTTCCACAAGGGGCACCAGTGTACAAACAAGGAAGCTCACGCACAACTGAACATAATGCAGGAACTTTGAGAACTGGGGTATTACCACTGTGACAGGTAATTAGGAGATGATGATTGTTGCAATGATTTTAGATTGATAGCTGCCTGTCTCCACTAAATATTGACAGCATAGTAAGGGAAGGGTCAGGTGGGCAAATTTTGTTCTAGAATTATCAGGATTATCAGATCACTCATGTTGTTGCCTTAGAAGAAAAGAGAGGAAGGGAATAATTAGGAATCCATGTTTGAGAGAATACTAGGTAATGGACTAGAGATGAGTGGAAGACAGAACTGTATAGGAGAGTAAAAAGAAGTATGGGATGAAATTGTATATGCAATGTTATATTTATCCAAATTCTTCCCTTCCACCTGAACAGAGGATCCCATGCCCTAAGCCTCAGCCAATAGAAGAGGTTATTGTCCTCTCTTCAGCTCCAAGCAAGACACCAGCCATATCTCTGAGTGAGATTTCCCCACCTTCTCCTGAGATGCGTCTTCATTCCAACATTGATGCCATTTTGAAATACGCCTTTGCAGTCTCAGGTGAGGAGCCTGTGACCAGGGAGACCACCACAATTCCGGACAGCGAGTTGGAAACCCTCCAAACCACCACACAACAAAGTCAGCCAGAGGATTCCACTGCTAATGTTGTCACAGTCACTGCTGAAGCACTAGTCTCAGACATCAAAAAGGTTAAAGGCACAGCAGGACTCTCAGACACAGTGCTGCACCAAAGCATCCGCCGTCTGATTGGCAAGGCATTCTCACTGGAGCAGTCCCTGAAGACAGGCAGAGTGCAAGCAGCCAAAAGCATAAAAATAGATCTGAAAGATCAGGAAACAATTTCAGAGACCAATCCCAAGGGCAGGTAAGGACAAAGCCCAATGTAGTGTCTAGCAGAATATCTAAGACCATCTTCTCTCATATGTGTTTCATTCCTAGGCCACGGGCAGTGGCAGGAGAAAGGAAGACCAAATTACTTATTTACTCTTTAGATTATCATTATTATTGGATATTGAGTTATTATTAAAGAGGTTGGTAGCCATTTTCAAGAAAAACAATCCCTGCAGAATGAAGGGGAAGACCAAGACTCTAGGTCAGGAGGAGTGGGAAGCTCCAAGTGTTGTTGGATTCCAGTTCCTACCAGGCCTGTTAGGTGATGATTGATCATGAAAGTTGTAGTTTAATAATACCTGGAGGGCCAAAGATGGTTCAGACCTGAAGAAGATGCCTCATACCACTCTCTCTTTTATCCTCCCTGTTGTTCCCCTTCACTATCTCATTTGCCCAAAATTAAGAAGTTAAAAATGCCAACAGACAAAGCACTACCCAAACATACCATACATCTCATTGGTTTGTATTTCTTTATATTTTAAAATACTTCTGAATCATCCCTCCACTCAGAGTGCTAAAGGCCATTTGCAGTAAAACCATCAGCAGAAAAGGGCTGCAGTCCTAAGGGCCAGAGACCTTCTTCAGACATCCTGGCCCACAAGGGCTTTAACAGGTCGGAAGGAACCAGCACCTGCTGTATACCTTTTAAAAGCCATTTGTGCAGTTGCTAAATTGCATGAATAGTGTCTTTGTTTCACTTGGCCCTTCCTCAGAGCAATGAGCAGAACATCTGCCTCAATTCCTCCCAGTAGATCTGTTCAGGGAACCATTCGCATTCACTAAGAAAGAGCTTTTAGCTTTGTTTTGTTTGACCTCTCACAGTGACCAGGCTAGCAAACACCTTGTGAAATTAATTAAAAGAGAACATGTTTTCCATGCCACCAGTCACAACTTTAAGTTTTAGGAACTGTCTGCCCGGTTACAATGGATTTGATCAGCTTCTTTCTTCCTCTCTTAATCCCCCTTTTTTCTCCCACCTAGGAGTTCCCTCAAGTCAATTAAAACAGCACTGTATCTCAGAAATAATTTTATGTAATAAGAATACAACCAGTGATTACAGAAGCACAACATAGGCCATTTCTGCACTAGACTGTAATAGTGATATTATTCCACTTTCAACATCCTATGGAATCCTGGAGTTTGCAATTTAAGGAGAGGCCTTGAGGAGGGGCCATAGACTTTAATCAGGAAACACACAAGACTCCAAATAATGAATGGGGGCGGGACTTAGATGGTGAGAATTAACCCTGTGGACTTACCTATGATTTATTAGTTTTAAACCCCATCTTTCTGTCATGATGGGCTAGAATGATAGGTTCATATAAAACAAAGTACAATTAAAATAGAAAACAAATAGAAAACACAGTTTTAAAATGCATTAGTGAAAGAGAGTTGAGCACCATGTTGATTAAAAGTGACATAACAAGGCAGCTTAATTGCTAAAGGGACCAAAAGGTTCTCACCTGCCAGTAAACGGAGAAATAAGGAGCAGCTTCACCAGCCATCATAGTACAGAGCAGGACTGCGTAACCGATCTGTTCCTTTTCCCATCAGCTCCTGGTTCAGGTGAAAATCTGTTCCCACAACATGCAGTGGAGTTATCTGTGAATAACCTTTTATAAGTATCCTTTTATATATATATATATATATATGTATGTATGTATGTATGTATGTGTGTGTGTATATATACGTGTGTGTGTGTGTGTATTAGAGTACATACCAACTTTCCAACATACAATCTACACATAACCACTTACAAACATACTACTGCAATACATACAATATATACAAATAGTACAATTACTACATACAATTACATGATTATAAACAAAGACGTAAAGAACTTCCCCCTTGAGTGAGAAACAGCCTTATTATATTCTTAGAATATCATGAAATATACCTCCCCGTATAAGAAAGGGAGAAACTAATGTTCTGAGTATTACAGATCTATACCAACTTCTGATTATTTAATAGTTATATAATAACAATACCATTATTCACAGTATATTCTTATTGTCTCACGTATAATATTAATGGTATTTCTTCCTGTCCCTGTTCTTCAAAGAAAAACCAATCACATCAAAACTTCTTCTCCTTCTTCCCTTCCCTTCACAATATTACCTGGAGATTACCATCAATAATTTATAATTACAAGTATTAACAATAAATTGCATCATTCCTACTTATTCTTTGAGGATATCCTGTGTTTTGAAATATAGCATTTAAAACACAAGTATCCTTAAAGTACAGTCTCCATTGTTCATGAGGCTTTACGTAGCTGAAAGAAACTGCATTAACTTTTGCATAATTTTTTGGAATTTGCTCCACTGATGTTAATTGGCAGAAGAGGAGAGAAGAACCAGAGGAAGGGAAAGGCAGAAACCTTTCCCCTCACCCCCTCCTCCTTCTTGCAGAACAAGACTGAATTTAAACAATTGGTTGTCTAAAAGTTAAGAAAAATTCATTAGGAGCTCCAGGTATTAAATGAATCGTGTATTTGCCTACTGACAAAAAATAAGGATGTTAAGGAAGATTACAACGAGCAAGGTGGTATCAAAAGGTCAAACAAACAGTTCTTGAACTGGGCTTTGATAATAGGCCAGGTTTTCTCTTTTAGAATCCTCCCAAATAAAAAAACACTACAGGTCTGATAGGTTACCGTGTTAATTCTTCCTGGAGGGTCCCATTTTCATGATCTTGGCATCTAATTAGGAAAACTATGATCTCTTACACACTGCATAGTTACAGCACTTTGATTCCATTTTAACTGCTACCACTATGCCCTGTGGAGTCCAAGGATTTGTAGGTTCATGAGGTGTTTAGAATTCTTTTCTGGAAAAGTCCAGGAAGAGAACTCTACAAATCGCAAGGGGTCTATGTCACAGAATCATAGAGTTAGAACAAGCCATCAAGTCCAACCCTACTCTCAATTCAGAAAATTCAGCTAGAGCTTCCGCAGCAGGTTATTTTCCCAACTTCTTTTTTGAAGATGTCCAGAGAAGGAAACTCCACCACTTCTCTAGGCAATTGGTTCCACCGCCGAACCACTCTTACTGTCAAGAAGTTCTTTCTAATTTTCAGTTGAAATCTGTCCACCTGTAACTTCAAACCATTAGACCCAGTCCTACTGTCTGGAGCAGCAAAGAACAGGCCTGCCTCCTCCTCTCTGTGACAGAATTCATAAGAATTCATGCCTTTTTCCCAGCCTTTCTGTGGGGGTAGCTAGATCCCCATAGACACATGTTCCTTAATGGCAATTAGTCTCGGTAGTGGTGAATTAAATGAAAGCTACCATTTTCAACAGTGAGGTATATTTTACCTAAAACCCACGTATACTCTGGTGTAGATATCTGAGATAGCCCAGACATGATCTGCCTCTACTTTGAGGGAAGGCAGGCTGAGGGGGAGGCACAAAATCAAAACAGTTTTCCATATCAACTCTCACAGTTTGGTTCTTTCATTCTTTCCTTGGTTGCATCAGCATTTTAGCTCTTGACAAGAACGCAGCTCTGGTGATTCTGTGCTATTCAGTCTTGGAAGATATTTGCGTAGCCACAGCTGTTAGCAAAGCCTGGCGACAAATGGAGACCAAAACCTTTGGCTATGGGAATTCGGTAAGCTTCAGTTCTGGATGCCAGCCTAGCTTTCCCTCCAGCAGAGTCCAGAACTTGATGGACTTGGACATCTCTAACCCCAACTCAAATGCTTCTGTCCCTTTCTAAAGTATCAACAGATGAAAGGCTGGGGACAGTTAGATCACATAACCTCTACTTTGGGTTTAGTCATAATACAAGTGACTCCTGGAACATGAGAATGAACATGTTAGGAAGATCAGTGCCCACTCCACACCCAACAGTGACTTACCGAATACCTCACAATATTTTGAGGTATTCCCTTTTCCCCCATCTGAATTTTGTTGCAGTCCTTCTTATTTGCTCCATCACTTTCCAGGTATGTGACAACTTTGGCCGACGCCACACAGATCTGTGCCCTGAGTGTGCATTCTGCTCACTGAAGATAGAGCAGTGCCAAGGGGCCTCCAATCTGAAACGCGTCCACTGTGATGATGGGACGTTCACAGACTACATCAATCCTGGGATCTTGGCCCAGCACCAGGCCATGGTCCCCAGGGTAAGGTAAAGCTTAGGTTGCTGAGGAATTGAAGAAACATTCCTTTGTGGACAAGTTTCCCTGTGTCAGATCCCCCTTTCACTATTTTTGCCATTAGGTCTCCTCAGATGAAACTGAGTATTATGGGATCGAGGCATATGGAGGCTTGCAGACAGAGTACTGGTGTGGTCGGCTGGCTACCCACGGCTGTGATGACTATCGTGTAGCTCTCTGGTTGCAGTCAGAATATTCTTCCTTTAAAGGCGGAGATTTTCCAGACAAGGTAACCATCAGCTGCCCCTTGCCCTTTGTTCGATTGTTCCTCTCATTTCCTGCTCCTCACTTCTATCTGTTATTTCATTCTTCCCAGATCTGTGACTCTGAAGGAGTCGAACATCCCACTTACTGTGCTTTCAAGAGCAACCAGTGTCAAGAGTACAGCGTCAATAAAAAGAAGGTGAGCAGTAGACCTTCCCCTGGGCAGCCCCATCTTTGTATATTAACTCTTTCATAAAGGGGAGGATTGTATAGAAATACAATCCACTGACTTCCTTTACTCACCTTTTTATTCTGTGCTCCTCTGGGAACTTCTTCAAAAGTCAGACTGAGAAGAGGAACCAATGGCACCTTCTGTATTGCATGAAAATCTCATCATACCCATCCCTATTGAGAACTTTCCACTGTTCCATTGAGAGGAGGCTTTCAGGATTGGCTTGCTATATGCAATCCTCCTTCCTTTTCTTTTTCCCATTCATTCATTCATGACTTACATGTCTTGCCTTTGAGATTTCTCCTCCATGGACTCTTGCTGAAGTAGGGAACAAGACAACAATAAAACAACTTTTAAAATTTACATAGTAAATAACTAATGTGCACAGTATCAAATAAATTAGAATCTCATCAAGCCAAAATCTAACCTGATATCAAGAAGGAAAAGAAAATCTATCATAAAAATCCTGACAGAATGGAAAGGGCTCCGCTGCCTATGCTTAACCAATCTACAATGTGCAGCTTATGCTACAATGGCATTTTTTTACAGAATAATTACCACAAATCCAAGACTGTACTAAAATGGAAGAATATCACAGACAACACTGCAAAGCAGTGAGTTTGCAGTGACTTCTCCAAATTTTCTATAAAAGCTGAGTGACCAATCGTGTCAGACTACACAGAAGGTCTGGAAGATACTGGAGTAGACCTACATATGATTTAGGTGCCTCCAAAAATGGCTGGTTAGTATCTTCCTCTTCTGATGGTGTCAAACACACCATGTTTGAGTCTGATAATATAAAGTGTGTCAGTTCCAGTAGCTTTTCTCTGAGCAACTGAGTTTGTTACTGCTTTAATTGCTACCTGGAATAGGCCAAAAACGTTGGTTATATAGGATACCGCACCTCTAAAGTTCATGTTTTTGATATTCTTTTTAAAATATATATATATTTGATTTAATGGCTCCCTGAAATGGGAAAGTCAAAGCATATGCAAGTCTATTCTTTTAATTCAAAAGAAAAGTGAAGGGCAGCACAGGCCCCCTTTTTTTGCTGGGTCATACTCTTAATCTGTTTTAGTTATGCATTTATAACCAATCGTTGTGTTTCCCACCTCCAGTCCTTTCTTTGGTATGTCCACATTCTGCTACTCCACTCCTCATCCCTCTGTGCAAGTTTCTTCTTTTTGAAGGGCTTCTAAAAGACATTGAGCTGCACAGGCTTCTAGTTTTGAAGGTGACTGGGCCATGGTGGACACTCCCCCCTCCATTTCTTCCTTCTCACTTTCATTCCTGTTGCCCATTTATTTGCCCTCCTCCTCTGGTCCTAATCTGTGCTTTTGTGCAAAGGGGAGAGTGCAAGGTAAGTGAAGCATGCGGCTCTATCTCACTCCCTATATGCTCAGATGAAGTAGTCAGGGGCATCAAGGAGAAGGAGGCTGACACAGAGTTCTCTCAGCAAGTGCCCAGTGATGACTTTTTGTGGTCCCAGCCTGGTTCCTGAGTTCCCCTAGGCCAGTTTTGGAGCAGACTCATTCTTCAAGAAGTCACCTGAAGTTCTTTTACACTTTTTTACACCACAGTTCTTTTACACTTTTGTCTTCAGGTGTTTCGGACAGGATGTCTTAAAAATGAGATCTACCATTTGCTCAGCAAGGATGAAGGGGAAGATGAAGTGCAGCTCTGGAGTGAGAAATTTTCAAGCTTTGCTGATGTGTGATTGCACGGAAGGGTAGCTGCGACAGAGAGGATGGGGGACAGAAAAAACAGTTTGTGTTTATGACTCTCATTTTATGGATATTTTATATTGCACGGACTCTTCTGTTTAAGTACTACACCCTCTTGTCCATTTTGCGTGGTGATTTCACTGTAGACCCTCCAGCTGTTAAATCTGCGTCACAAGGATTGCACAATTTAATCGTGCCTTTTGAGCAGCAATTGTCTTTTCAAAACTGGGCTCCTATAAAACTCTACAACTTATAGAAGAATCTAAAAGAGGATGGTAGTTGTAAGGAATCCTAGTTCGCTCTCCTGTGATCCTTATTATCCCTCATTCCCATTCGTGAATTCATATATGAACTATTTCTGTATTATATGCTTTGGTTCCTTATTCATAAAGAGCCTTTTCCAGGTACAGTTAGCTTGCATTTCTGTTTCGATGTGTGGTATTGGAGCGGGTCAGCCTGCTGTGGTAGCGCACCCATGTTATCTAAAATTACAGTTACAGTCTGAGGTTAATCTTTGGGGGGACCAGTTCTTCCAATTTGCAGAAGAACCCAGCTGATTGGCTATTCTTTGTTACATCTAAACCAGCCTCTGTTCACCCATGGTGTAAGTACTTTCAGGGGTCTTTTTTAAAAGCAATATCCCTTCCATAAATAAACACAACAAATAAACCAGTAAACTCAAGTTTAAACGGTAAACAGTCATACTGCTATTGTTTTAAGTTTTTGGAGAGGAGCAAAATAGACAACTCTTATCCTCTTCTATACCGAATAAATAGTTCTGTTTAATGTATCACAAATGTGGAGGAACTGTTTTGTTCCACAATGAAAGTGAAAGATGCTCCTGTTCAAAGGAGCATCACTATCCACCCTGAGAATTTAGCAGCACAGACCTACCTCGCCAGAACTTATATTCAGGTGTGCATGCACATACAGAGGCACCCCACATCACTTTAGTAAAGTTATTTTATTCCTACTGTGCAGAAAGTTTAGCTGAGTACATCCTAGAGCACAGCAAACTAAAGCAAAGTTTATCACTTGACATTCAAGAGTTCAGCCCCACCTCTTGGGCTCTGGGGAAGGAGTCTCCCAAGCTCCCTTCCTGTAACTCACTTGCTGCCTTTACTCCACTACATCAGTTTCCCTGGCAAGCTTCCTCCCCCTCCCCCTCCCCTCCCCCTCCTAGCAGCAATGGTGTGTTTGCACCAGATGCCGGCAGTGTCTGCACTTGACTGAGCAACAGCAGGAAAACTTGCAGCTCCACCTCTCAGCAGCTTCTGCCTCAGCTGTCTGGAAACCTCAACCACAACACAGAAGTTCACAGTCATCCATGGCAGGGAAAGTCCTGTTGCACTGACGTCCTGCAACGTCAGTGATCTCTCTATATGGGTCCCAGGTGCAGAAATTGGGCTGGCCAGCAAGTAGACCAAGTCATGAGTGGTATCGGGCTTGAAATGGGAATTCTTTGGCATAAGCAGCTTTGGTGATCCCACTTGCTTCAGATGCTCCTCTGTGGCAGATTTTTCTTTCATGATGTTGCCTGTTTTGTGAAATGGCTGTATGACCTTCCAACATGTGCAGACTTCACAGGAGCCTGACACCCCATGACATCTGCACTCTATTTTTATGTGGGACAAGGTGGCCTAGAACAAAGAGCAAGTACTGTCAGGGTGCTATAAAACGTTAGCTATCTTTGTCAGATACACGAAGTAGTTTCTTACAAGGAAAAGAAGAGGCTTCAGGAGAGGCTTTACATGAAGGGCCTTCTGCCCTACACTGTTCCAGTGCTATTATTCCACTTTCAACCTCCTGTGGAATTCTGGGGTTTGTAGTTTACTGAGGCCAAACAGCTCTCTAGCTGAGAATTCTAAAGGCCCCTCCCTAAACTGCAAACCCCAGGATTCCATAGGATGTTGAAAGTAGAATAGTAGCACTATAACAGTGTAGGGCAGAAGGCCCAAAGACCTTGATAGAATCAATCTGTATGTGCAGCACCATAAAACTCTATTTCAGCAAAGGCCAGGAATGATTGTAATTATGTCTCTCTAGAGCCATTTTAGTCTCTTGCATCAAAACCAGGAGAAAGGTAATGAATGATTCCAATAAGTTTGATAAGTACTCAGCAGTAGTCCTTAGTTCAGAAGCAGGAATAATGCAGCCTTCCATATATTATAGGACTGTGGTTCCTAGCATTCCCTATCACTGACTGTATTGGCTAGAGTTGCTGAAATTTACAGTCCAAAAATATCTGGAGGGTCACACAATTCCCATCTTGGTCTTTAATGGCCACAGGAATTTTGCACTCATTTCTGCTTGTACAGCAATGTGTCACACTTACTGTTCTCTACCTTGGGGATGCAGAGCAAAATGAAGGCACCCTCTTTCTGGCCTCTTGCATTGGAATGTGGAACAAGGGCTATTGAGAGGCTGTTTTTGCCCAGGGATCAGTGCTTCCATGAACCAAGATGAGGGCCTTAGATCAGGGGGTGGATTTTTTTCCCCTTCACCAGTTCCTAGTGCCAGGACATCGACCTGCTTGCTCATCCAAGAGTTAAGAAAGAGTTAACAAAGAGTTAAAAATTGAGGAGGGGCCCAATCTGTCCCTTCCACCTAGTGGCATTGCTAGGCTGCTTGACATCTAACAGCCGATGATAATTTTGCTGCCGCAAAATCGTTCCATTGCCTCACTCTGAAGAAGGACCCTATGCCAGGAGATAAAGTGTTACACCAAAGCATGACCTTCTGTGATGCAGCTTGGTCTCAGAGTGTTGTGGGGGGATTGAAAATTGACCAGCCTCATGGAACCAGAAAAGGTAGGTGCACTACAGGGACAGCACATGCTCATCCATGTTGGGCAGGAGGAGCGCTTGAAGTCTACTTGCTGCCTCATTTTGGGAACTGTATTCCAAAATAGTACCTTTCCAAGCTCTGGGCAGTAGAATATCTTCTGCTGACTCAACTCCCAGAAGCAACAGAACAGCATGGGGAAGATACAAGTTGGATCTATCTAACAAGTTCAGAAAGAGCAGGCCCCACAGGGAACTTATTTCCCCTTCCCGTCCCCCGAAACACACTTCCCTCTGTCATTTATCATGCGATGCAGTTGTGAGAAGAAGTGAGAAGTACACTGGCCTGTCTGTCTTCCTTCCCTAACCCCACTACTATTGGAACAAAGACTACTGGGGAAGCAGCAGTAATAGAAGTCCAGCCTGCCCCATCTGGAGAAGGAACAGATGGATGAATTTCTTCCAGCATTATTAAACATTCTATGCTTCCTTTTTCTATAGTGCCCTTTCTAGTTCCCCTTGTGTGTCTTGCCATTTTCATTTGCAAGAGCAGAGCTCCCCACACACATCCTCATACATCTTTAATTATTGAGATGAGCCACTTAGGCAGACAAAATGACTCCTCCAGCTTGACGAGACTCAGCCACAATGAGGCTTGTGCTGATACGCTCCGCTCCCCTCCGTCTGCACTGCCACAACCACTAGAGGGGAGCGTGTAAGCTCTTGCCTGAGCTGTGTGGTTACCCATGGGTTGAAAATGGCTTTTTTTTTTCAATCCAGGGTTCACACTACCCACACAGTCAGTTCACGGAACTTGATCAGCCGTAGCTACACAGAAATGGAAGCAAGGCTGTTTTTGTGGTTGCACAAGAAAAAGAGAGAGGAGAAGCAGACCAACCCAAGGCTCACTGTAGCCCACTGTTTTCACACTGAGTTATGACATTGCAACTGATTTGATGGCAGGTTAAAATCTTTTTGTTTACCAAGACATCTTAAACTCAGGTTGTCTTTTATTGCTTTGTCTTAATGACATGTTCAGTGCGTTCTTGTCTCAATTATTATTTTAATTATATTTGTCCACTGTCCTTTTTTTTTAACGAATGGTTTTAAAATGTTACAATAAATAAATAAAGAGATAAAATGGACTGTTCATACTCTTTCAATATTTGTCCCAGTTTGTTATCTTGGGAGACCAGGGCCCTTTTCACATGGCATTTGCTTCCTTTTTCTATAGTGCCCTTTCTAGTTTGCCATGTGAAAGGGCCTCCAAAGTGTCACGCACTTGCGAGGAGCATTTCAGATGACGTCCTTGCAATCGTGCGATGCTGTTGGGGTTGGCAGGTGCCGATCGCGCACTATTTCATTTTCAGCTTGTAGATGAAAATGGTGCACGAAAGCGCATCACTCCAGGACCCAGCATGCACTTACCGTGTGTGCAGAGCCTCCGGAACCGCGGCACTCACGCTTCCTCAGGAAAATGCCCGGCTGCACTGCGGAAGGAAGAGGCGGAGCCCTCATGTTGCCTGCCAGCCGGCAGGCAGCAACTGAGGAGCTGAAGCAGCGGGAACATGAGAGCTTCGCGCAAGAGGCTGCTTGTGTGATCCCCATGCCCCAGCGCCGAGAAAAGGTAAGTTGCAGAAAGGGGTTTGAATATCCATACCGAGGCTGCTCTTTTGGGAGCAGCCCAGGACTTCGTGTCCTCCATTAAGACCATGGGTCTGTCCCAAGTAGTATATGGTAACATCCATGTTGCAGGACATATTCTGGACCTGGTTTTCTGTGCTGTGCAGGATGATGGTGATCTGGGTGAGGAAGAACTTTCTATAGTTTTGTGGTCATAGACAGCTCACTACCTGGTGGGGTTTAGACACACCAGGACTTGGAGTGGGAAGATGAGCCTGCCCCAGGAGGCTTATAGAGCTGGATGGATCCCTGCCAGCTCTTGGGGAATTTTCTGTTGCTTCAGCAATTGATCCTATTGAAGTTTTGACTGATCTCTGGAGCAGAGAAAAGGCCAGGGTAGTGGACACAATCACTCCGTAGTGTTCCCTCACACAGAGCAGAGCCAATACCCCACACCCCAGGTTTACTAAGGATCTGGTGGTGATGAAATGAGCCAATGGGAGACTAGACTGTCAATGGGAGAAAATTCAGATGACTGATGATTGTCGAGAGCCTACTGGAACGTGTATGCCGTGGCAGGGACACGGTTCTCAAGTGTGTGGTGGCCTCCCTGCTCCAGAGGTTCCTAGATGAAACAGATTATCTAGATTCATTCCAATCTGGGTGTCAGTCCTGGCTAACAATGGGGAAGAAAAAAGAGTTCTCATGACACCAGTCATGACACCAAAGTCATAGCCCAGACCATTGGAAAATAAAACCAGCAAGCCAACTGCCTTCTTGAGATTTTACAAAGCATTTCTGAAACATTTGCCATTTTAAAAAAGAAAAGAAAATGCTGAATGTAAGAAGCCATGTTAAGTGATCTTCTGCGCTCTGTATTCATTAACCACAGAGCAGCAATTCTCCCCTGTCAGAGAAAGAAGGAGGATATCTATATACAGCTCTGAGGTTGGATGATCTAGCAAATCACTGCAGGGCAAATGTAAGAGCTCCTCCAACCCACCCAGACACATGCACAATCTGTGAGCTACCAAATACTAGGAAACACCAGAAGTATCTTATTCAACATAGCCTAATTTTTTTTTTCCTTCTGCTTACATTATCTGCTTTCTACTGTAGACTGCTCTTTCCCTCCAGGTGTATTTTCTATTACTTTCAGGGCTAATACTGTTATCTTCAGAGCAATCACACCCACACTCTTCCTGTTTATCTCAGCTGCAGGCTCTGGTCACAGCAAAAGCAGTCCCAGCTGAAGATATGGCATGAACAAAGGCTGACTCTTGGGTACCTGCACTAAAGAATAGAAATGTAGAGGTCTATATATGGGTGTATATATGTGATTTTTCTTTCCAGGCCTAAATACCCTCAAGGCACCAGATTCTGTCTGATCTTTGAAGCTAAGCAGGGTCACTCCTGGTTAGCACTTGGATGGGAGACTGCCAAGGAATGTCAGGTGCTGCAGGCTATATTCAGGGGAAAGCAATGGCAAACCACCTCTGACTATTCCTATGAAATTCGTAGGGTCACCACAGACAACTCGCACACATGCACATATATAAACAAAGCCATACCTGAAGAGTGAATTGCCTGTCCCAAAAACTGCCAGGAATTGCAATTTACTTTTTAAATAGGTTGCACTGCTATTGTGATGGGCTTTGGCCCACAGGACATCCAGTGCATTGGACATTGGAAATCTTCTGCCACAAAGAAGTACTTCCATCCTATTAAGTCCTGATATGGAGCTGCTCAACTAACTTTGTTTTGATAAACCAGTTTATCAAAAGTAGACATGGGCCTCCAGACACTTAGGCCATTCCTAGACTGTTACAGCGCTGGTATTCCTTTGAGGCCCCTTCCTAAACCGCAAATCCCCGGATTCCATATGATGTTGAAAGTGGAATAATAGCAGTATAACAGTCTTGTGCGGAAATGGCCCTACCTTTTTGCTTCTGCTTCCCATCCACCCCTAATTTGGCAGAAAACTTTGGCCTGTGGACCTATTGAGATAGTTCACTTCTTCAGTAGCAAGGCCAAGAGCCACAGCCCAAAATGGAGTGAGGAAGATGAAACAGCAGCCTTGATCCTCAGTGGCTAAGGTCACTGGGGTCAATAAACATTTGCTGCTCCGCACCCTACCAGTGCCTCTATGTGGTACCCTTTTACTTCTTCCATTATAGGCAATGAGGCAATTGTAGGCAATTGTAGGCAATTACTCCTATGGAGAGAAAGCCTAGGTACAGCCCTAGAGAATGCTGCTGGAATGAGAGCAAGCCCCACCCTATGCTCCAGGGATTGGGTGCTCTAGCCCTCAGATTCTAGGATGCTGCTACGTGGATTCCATGAGTTTGTGTCTGTGCATATTTGCATATACATGCACAAAGTCTTGTCTCCATGAGGATGTACTTATGGCTATGTGAACACCCCCCCAAGAGGGCCTTGCAATAAAAAAAAGCCCGCCCATAATAGTAAAGCAGGTGTCTTGCAAGTGCCGTATGAAACAACTCTCTCCTCCCTGCCCCATCCCTTTTCATCCAATCTTTCTCACTGTCAGACATAAGAGTGTCACAAAGCCACTTGCATAGTGAAACATCATAGATTCTGAGGTAGTGGAATAATAATATAGAGACTTGGTTGTATTCTCTTAAAGCTCCATCTCAGATTCCAAGAGAATGAGAACAGCCCTTCAGCAAGGCCTTTTAGAAGAGCAGCTGAGGAAACACCTGCAAGTTTCCTGAAGTTCCTTTCTTTCCTTTTCTCCTACATTTTTTTGCGTCTGGGACCACAAAAGAAAGTCACTGAAGTACAATGTGAACCAAAAACTTTACAGCATATTATCTATTTACCCACTTCACGACTTCAGCAGAGCTACTTAACTGCCATACACAGAATGGTGTTTTCAGAATCCTCCTATGAAGCCCCCCAGGTTAGAGTCCAGTTTAGGGTTAGTGTATTTAGTTTGGATGACAGACCTTATTCATGATGTTAGCACCGTTTATTAGCCTTACCTTGGAAGATATTAGATATTGTTTGATATCATAATTCGGTCTCATTTTGCCACCCTTGTGTTTGTGGGGCCCCTGAACAAGCACAGAACTAGGCATGGCCCTTAATTGCTGTACATTCCTTTCTCCACCTAGGAGAGCCAGACTCAGCCAGATCTTGCTTTAGGAGACCTCCCTAAACAAACACCTCATTAAGGATGCACACTAATACAAAAGCCCCCTGCCCCAAGCAGGTAACCTGACGAGCTAGATGCTTAACCACCCAGGCAAGCTGCATCTGCATACTGACCATTCCGTTGTCAATTCAGACTTAACTCAATCATGCTAAATTCTGACCTTTTGGAGACATTGGCCCTTTTCGCACAAGCTTTCTCTCGCGCAAGAGCCCCGTGAGCCTTGCGGGAGTGGGAGCGTCGCTGCGCACGACGCACTCCCACTCACGCGGCGCTCACGAGGCTCAAGTGGCACGAGCGCGTATTTTTTTATTTTTGGCTTGAAACCAAAAATAAACTGCGCTCGTGCAATGCTCGTGGCAGCGTCCCGCACTTACCTGAAGCGCGGTGCGCCGTCACAGACGAGCTGGTCGCGCTTCCTCCCCCAGCGCCGCCTACAGCTCCCAGGGTGCGCTGTGGAAGCTGGGGGCGTGGCTGAAGAGCGCCGGTCGCACAAGAAGAAGCCAGCTGCGGTAAGGAGGAGCAGGGGGAGCGGCGGCGTTTTGGGAGAGAGTCTCGCGCGAGCCGCCCTCCCCCGTCGCGCAATCATCAGCGCTGCGAAAAGGGCCCTAGTCTCGCGCCCAAACCTCATTGTTCTTCCCAAAGTACAGACTAGCCTACAGTCATATTTTCCCTATAAAAACCCCCAGTTCCGTGAGCTTATTCGGATCGCTCTGGACTTCCATCAAGCCTTGCTGCCGCTTTGCCTGGGTGAGCCTTCCCCTCAGCTCCAGTAGCTGAGACCGCAGCAACCTCGGATCACTCTCGAGTTCCAGATCACCTTGCTGCTGTTTTGCCCGGCGAGCTCCCCTCAACGAACCACGCTGAGTTTCTTCTCTCCATCTGCAACTTCTTCAGGACTACAAGAAAGGTGTCATATCACCCATTTCCCCTGAAAAACCCTTATTTCCTATTTCTTAGTTAGCTGTGTGGTTGTGTTGTCTTACGTGTTTGTCTCTCCTTAATAAAACCATCATTTCTGCTATTTTAAAACTGTCTGACTGCTTGACTGACCTGACACCATACACATTGGGTTGCAAGATCCTGCTAAGTTACCCTGCCTCTAGCTAGCTTAAGTGAGTGCTCCAGTTAATTTCCCCATCTTTGCGTTATTTGTGTTTTGGTTATTTGGGCGCCCCTCCCAGGACCCCCAGCAAACAGGGTAACAATGACAACTGACTTTGTAGAATCATTTCCTCAAAATCTGCAGCTCCTGCAGAGTAGAACAATTCTAGCAATGCTCGTGGAACTGGTGCTGGCACTCCTTGAGAGTCACCTCAGCTTCTCATTTTACAAAATCCATGGGTTCAAAATGCCAGTGGGAGATCTTTACCTGTTCCTCTGGCAGGCCCTTTAGCCCTTCACAGAAACTGGGATCCCTGAGAGGCCCTTGAAAGGATGGCTGTTTGGTCAGATACCTGTGGAAAGGGAAGAAAGCATTTGAGGGTTAACAATGTTTTTGAAAAGCTTTTGGAAAAGAATTGGCCCTTCTCAGCTTTATTTTTACCCACTGACACAAAGGGCCAACAGATTTCTGCACGTTGCCAGAAGCAGTCTTATTTTTGCTGAGTGGGGACAAGAAGAGGCATCCATTTTAGACAGCAAATGTTGGCTGTTGTTAAGGTTGGCAAAGTAAGAAATCTGGCTAGTCATTTAACGTGTCCCATAGATGCTGAAGGGATCACTCAGGATGATTTCTTAATGGATGGTGTTTGTATATTTAGTGGGCAGTGGTTGTCATTGCTACACCAAATGTGAATTAGGGCAGCCCTGCTTAGCAGTCCCACTGTGGAGTAACCCCTCTCATAAAATCCACAGATAGCAAGCGTAGTCCCTACACTCCATCTTAAAGCAGCTATATGAGGTTTTGGCAACTTGAAAGTAAGGTAAATTTACAGCCAGGTCACAAAAAGGACGTGAGGTGCCAAAAACAGTACAAAGCACAGGTGGAGGCTATCCATCTTGCCACTTGCCCAAAGCTCCTGCCCTCTGCTTCACTCTCCTTCCCCAGTTCTCCTGAAGGGTTACGCCAAAATCAGTCCAGCAGAATGGAAGGCAAGTCTTTCTGCCCACATGGGAGCCATGAAGTAGTCGTAGGCCATGTCAGCAAGCTTCTCATGCCTGGAGAAAGGCTTCATCCCAGAATGGCATCGTTATGGTACACATGCTAACACTTTCCGTGCCAAACTGCAAGGCATTTGTTGCAAAGTCCTGAGATTGCTGCTCCTGTCAGGTCACCCTCAAAAAGAGGAGGAATCGACACATTGCAAACAGCCTCTGGATCAGTGATTTGTTAAGATGATTCTTCCAAGTCCACTCTTGAAACAGAAGTTTTATATTTTCCCACTCATTCTCCTTTCTTCAGTCCTTCATGCCACATGCCTCAGTATTTCTAATGAACAGAGTGGCCAACTGGGGCAGTAGCTGGGCTCCTTAAGCACTCCAAAATCTGTCTAGTCTCTGTGGGCTGTTGCCTAAGGACATAGCAATCACAGCTCCTTTGAGTCCTGCTTTTCAAGGTCCCTCTGGCTCTTTCCAACTATCAGCCTGATTAAGTAAAGCTCCAATCTAGGCTGGTTCTGGAAAAGACGGGAGAGCAGAGGGAACTTGATCTGGCTGTCCTGTTTCTCTCTCGGCTGGCCCTTCTGTCTAGGAGAAGCCTCTTTTCTTCCTTACCGCCCCTGTGGCACAGCCTCTGCTGCCAGTGTTTCTCTTTGGATGCTTTTGCTCTTTCCCTGACAGCTCTTCATAGCCCCTTCTAAAAATATAAAATTTGGACAGAAGAGGCAGCTGCTGTAGGAGACAAAAGGAGACACTGGACAAAATGCATTCCTTTACAGAAAGCATCTCTTTCGCACTAAATCACACTCCTTTCCTCCTCTTTAAAGACTGGGAACACTGCTAGAGTTTGGAAGACTCTCACAGGGTTGGGGGGCGGGGGATGGCAAGATCTTGTCATAAATTACAGTTGCCCCTCCATGTTTGTGGCCTTGACTTTCACAGATTTCATTATTTGCACATTTATTCAACTCCTGCCCCCCACCTCATGTGCTTCTTTTCCAAGGGAGGCTTTCCTTTTGGCAGCTCTGATCGGGCACACAGTCATTTAAAAATTCACCTCTGATCCTTCTCCGCCTCCACCAGCCACTCCCTGGCCAGCTAAGGATAGCTCACAGCCCAGTTTCTCAGCACCCCTAACCCTCTCCGAATGCCTTCCCCACACCCAAAGAAGGAGATGAGTGAGAAAGGAAGTATAAGGCTACCGTGCCAACTCACCTCCTTTCTCTCTCCTTTTCCTAACCTGAGTGCCTGTTCTCCTCATCATGCCTCAACCCCCTTCCTGCAGACATAAATATACCTTTTGAGAGTTGTGTTTTTTCCACTTTTGCAAGGGCCCTTGCTCCCAACCCTAGTGAATGTAGAGGGCCAACTCTATTACCCTTGGGAAATGACCATTCTTAACCCTTGCATGGCTCCAAGATAGCTGCAAATAGACTCTGTCAGAAGGCATGGCAAATATAGTGTATTTTTTTTCTGATTGAGCTTTCTGTCTACCTGTGCTCCTACCACATTACATTCATTTGCAGTGTGACACCTCCACATGCAAACATTTTTTTTCCCTGCAGTTTTTACTGCTCATCCCCAGGGACAGTCTGCTTAGCTGGATTGATAGCTGAATCTGACTTCAACAGTGATGACAAGATAAGCACCTCCACCACACCTTAAGGCAGTGGTTTAGTTTAGGAGTTGTGGTCAGGCCAGGTAATAAAGGCTGGGAAGCTTAGGGGGGAAAAGTTAATAACTACTTCTTGAAGTTGTTGCCTCAGGTTCAAATTAATGATATGATTATCATATTTTTAGAAGATGGGCAAAATGTCTATTGGTAATAGTATATGGTTTTCCTTACCTACATTTCTTATATTGGGCATACTTTGTCTTCCAATTGGTCATTGGAGGATAAAGAGAGGTTTCCCTGGCAATTATGATTGCTGAGATATGCACCTCTGAGGAAATCCCATTGTCAGAGGAAATACACATTCTCCTTCATGTTTAGTTTGAATCTCACTGTGCCTCACTAGTAGTGCCTCACTGGTAGTTGAATTGTATTACAACACTAGCAGTGCCTTCCACTGCATCTGAGAGCAGCAAACTGCCTTAAGGAGACATGGTACAACCCATGTGGCTCATACAGCTCTGTCGTCCTGTGCTTAGGTGTTGCTTAGTCACTGCTCTGCTTGGCACCTGGCTGTTGCCCACTCAGTCAAATGATGCAATATCATTCAGTAGCAGCAGCACGCATCACATAAGCAGAACGATGGAAAAACATGTGCAAGTTTTGTTGGATTGCATCACCCGTGCTGGCTGCCTCTCTGCTTGCCATACTTGGTCCAGGCCTTTGCCAGAGAGTCTCTATTGTGTCCAGGCAACTTCTAAGCCATTACACAGATGGCAAGGAACATGTATAGAAATATACACCCACTCACACATCTATGCATATGATCCAAGGAATCTGTGGTACAGGAATGCACACCTGGAAACAACCACTTTTGCCTGATATTTGAGTATGGTGAATTCTTTTAAAAACAGCTACATCTTTATTGCAGAACCAGTCTGATATAGTGGATTGGGTGCTGAGCAAGGACTCTGGGACACCTGGGTTTGAATTTCCACTCAGCCATGGAATACCCTTTGGTGATCTTGGTAAGTCACATCCCCTTAGCCTAGGAGGAAAACAATGGTAAACCTCCATTTAATAAATCTTGCCAGAAAATACCTATGACATGGTTGTTGTAAGTTGGAGTTGATATGAAGGCATGTAAGAACAACACAACTCATTCTCTTAATCAAGAATCACAACCGGAGATATGTAATGGTGTTCAATTGGAAATGCACAGGTATCTTTGCAGATCTCCCATTTGCTTCCATGGGACTTGTACAAAAGAACAAGATAGTTGACTGTACTCTTTTTGGCAAGGGGAGCAATACTGACCTGCTGGTTCATCTTCATACTGTAAAGCTAGGATAACGCTCGAAACCTACCACAGTTCTGTCTCTTGCTCAAGTAAAATTACTCCCTGTTTTTCTTACCATCACTGCATCATATGCTACATAGTTCTCTAATTGCCCAAGACAGGTTTGGTTTTTAGAGGCTTTTATTGTTAGTTGCTAGTCCATTCTTCTGCTTCACCTCTTTTCCCCAAGACTTCTCGAAGTTAAATAACACAATGAGATAGGAATGTATCTATCTTATCTTCAGTGAACATTTATGAAACTTGTATATGGATGAATACTAAGGCATCATGGGGTGAACAACACATCAGTTCATAAGCTAAAGTTAATAAGGTTCATTTTTTAAAAAAAATGTATTTCTTTTCACAAGCAAATAAAATGTACAAACAGGGTATAAACCAAGACAGATACAAGTGATGTAGTTATTTATCATTGTTAGTCAATGCATCGTAGATAGTATCTTTTCCAAGTTCACACTGGAATTACTATTGGTTCAGTCTTGTATACCAGTTTGTTAGGATATGTAGTACAAAAATCTCTGACAATTCTGTGGCACGAATATCACAATATCTTGAACCAAGGCCATTTCCACACTACGCTGTTTTAGTGCTATTATTCCACTTTCAACATCCTATGGAATCCTGTAGTTTGCAGTTTGAGGAGGGGCATTTAGAATTCTCAGCCTGAGAGCTCTTGGGCCTCAGTAAACTATGAATCCCAGAATTCCACAGGCTGTTGAAAGTGAAATAATGGCACTATAACAGTGTAGTGCAGAAATGGCCTAATTGCAAGTCAGGTGAGTTCATTTTGGAACTTCAAGCAAGCTGATATTCTGTTCCAGGACACTCTGTTCCTGAGTATATAAATATAATATTTTCAATAGCAAACAGCAGCCTTTAATGAAGGGTTATCCTCTGAATGGAGGGAAAATGAGGTCCATGTGGACAACAGTTAACTAGTGAAATGCTGGACAATTTACCTCCATGTGATTATTGTTACTCTTTTCTCTATTTCAGAAAACACCTAGTCCCAGAGACATGTTGGAATCTGCAACTCCCAACACACCCCGACACACCTCAGTAGTCTGGTTCTACCGGCTGCCAGCTCAGACAAGGTGGCTGAAGAAATGCAGGCACTCCTGCTGTTTTTCTCTAAGTAGTTGAGACCAGGCAATGAGGCTTACCGACATGGTGCTGTGGACTTTGTAATTGCACCGCACAGAGCCTGCCAGAACAGAAAAGAGGTAGGTAGTTCTGAATTTTGAATTCATAGCATCAACAGGCTGAGCTTTTTGCTCATAGCACATCTAAGACTGCCGGCACAGTGTGTTGGCCTCAGCTACAGAGTAAGACTTATATAAGGCGGGCTACAGTCTTTCACAAGAACTGGAAAGCCCATCCTGGGTCTTGCTACATCCCGAAACTCACAGGATGGCCTTATGTGAACAGCAGTGCCAGCCCCTGTTCTCTCTGCCATGCTCCCTCACTCAGTAGTAAGACTGGCCAGTCTTGCAGGGGTGTTTTAAGGGGACGTGATGAACTGAATTAAAAATTAGACAAGGAGACCTTTCTTTTTCCATCCTCTGTAGAATATGATCATTGAGTGAAATGTAGTGGTAGCCTTCAGATTCACAGCAAATAAAAATATTGCTTAAAAAAAAACCCATTGAACTAAGTTTATGGAATTTACTAGTACAAGATGTGGTGCTAATTACTACTTCAGATAGGGTTTTTTATAATAGGCATATAGATGTAGGATCAGCTTGACAGGGACTATTAGTCACAATAAAATGGGAACCTCTATAATCGGAAGCAGGGTGATTGGTCTGAGCCTCCTGTGTCACTTAACACCATCAGAAGGGGGCACTTGTTGAGCTTGGGGGCTTCCATCCCTGGGATAGCTGGCCAGCCACAACTAGAGGCAGACGCAGAATGCTGGGTTAGATTTCCAGGAGATGTATTTGTATGCTCTTAAGGGTTAATGTGCACACTTGGAATATTCAAAATGTACTATACGGCCATTTATTAATACAAAGACTTGCATATTCAATGGAAGCTATGCCCATCATTTTGGCCATGTTTCTTTCCCATGAGCTTCCATGACCTGTTTTTGTACCTCTACCCTGGTAAACTTTCCCCTTCAAGGCTTTTAAAGACCAGGATTCTTAAAAAGTCACGGCAAAATAGATGATCAAAGATCCCAGAAACCAGGGAGCAGAGAAAAGGCCTTGACTCAAACAACGAAGGCACTAAAATGAAATTGGATTAGCTCCCTGACTGAAACACCTTTTGTATCCTCTGGAGATTTATGGATAGTGGGGACATATATATTTCCTGAGAGTGTCTTCCTCTGAGGAGGTAATGTCAACAGAAGAAGAAGCTCCCAGGAAGTAAGAAAGATGAAGAATAAGAATGGAGAGAGAAATTCCAACAGGCAGAGACCAGCACAGAAAGTGGGCAAGGACTCTTCCTCCACCCCAAGCAGTCATAAATTATTAAGGTAGGGAAGTCTAGTTTGACCATTGGAGGAGCTTTGCATGACTGGAAGGTTCTCACTGAGGACAGCTTCTAAAATGGACTCATCCAGTTTTTTTTAAAAGCTCACTTACAATTAAACAAACAAACAAATGGATGACATGTTTAAGCCACTCTGGAAGTAGAAATCCAGCCCCACAGGAAGAGTTCTGAGTGTTAGGCTAGAATTTTTCCCTGATGTGCTAAGTTTTCAAGCTGCAGAGTTGTGTGTGCGTGCGCACGCACACAACTGCACGAATGTGTAAGCTTTCAGAAATGTAATCCTCATTGGTAATCTAAAGTGGTATAATCCACTCTAATGCATCACAACTCCCTTCTGCTTTCTTCTTGCATAGTGGGCCTAAAACACTAAATAAGGACAATTACTGTATTCTAGATGTGGCCTAATAGTTGGGGCAAAAGGGTGGCATTGCTATTCCAAATTGCTATCAAGTGATAAAATAAAAGTTACTGCATTATTGGGAAAAATATGCATATGAATCTAATCACCAGGTTCCATTCTAGAAAGTGTGGTGGGACCAGCAGCACTGGTTCTGCCCTGTAATTAATTTGCCTCAGGTACCAATGCATTTGTCTCAGAAGTTTTAGGAGTTTTTAAGAAGGGTTGGTATCAAGGTGTTGGCACTGTTGCACAGAGCTAAGACCCACACCTGTATGTAAGCCCCTCTATCAAGCTTTAGAGCCTCCTAGCCGCCCTGCTCTGCCTCTTCTTTACTTGCCATCCTTGAGCATGCAAGCAGTGCCACCACCTACATGCCTTGCACTCTCTTCTCCTGGGCAGTTGTGCAGACTGGGCCCAAAAGGAGATGGATGGGCAGCAGCTCCAGTGGTAAGAAGGAGGACTCAGGAGGTGGGTATCACTGGAAACCACACCCTTGGACATCACCAGGCGTCACCCCTAGGTCTCAGGCCTGGGATGCTCCTGACCCTACATCCACCAGGATAAGTAGCTGAAATCCTCACCACAATTTCTGTTCACCCTAGAGGGAAGGAGGCTAATGTCATTTCCACACTAGGCTGTTATAATGCTATTATTCCACTTTCAACATCCTATGGAATCCTGGGGTTTGCAGTTTAGGGAGGGGCATTTGCGGCAAACCCAGGATTTCATAGGATGTTGAAAGTGGAATAATAGCACTATAACAGCCTAGTGAGGAAATGGTGTTTTGCTTCTCTCTTAGCTTAGCTGAAACAGGTGAGAGGCTTAAGAATGTGTAGCATGTATGTTAGACCAATACATAACAGGTGTTTGACAACTCAGGACTACCACTTCAGATGGCCGAGAAGAAATAAATTCTCCATCAGTGGAGGACTAGGGCCAAGTGGAAAGGGTTAATTCCTCTTGCTTGAGAAGGCAGAACCAAAACAAATGGCCAATTCTGCACTGAAAAGAGGAAACACCTTCACAGTTTTGATTCTGCTTTCTAGAATACAGCAGGCTTATGTAGGCTGCTCCCAGTCCAAGATAACAGTTGCTGCTTTTAGCCACCATTGGGGTCCTTCCACTGTCTTTTTAAAATCCGTTTCTCCCTGCAGACCCCATTCTTCATGTCAAAGTTTAAGCAGGCACAGATGGAGGGCCACTTGACTTTCATTTCTGATTACTTCTCTTCTGGGTACAAGTCCTTTTCTTACCCTTTGAAGCTTGCTGCCCATCTTCTTGCCAGTCAGGATATAGAATGGAAACTGTGAGCCTGTGGCACATATGATGACACTAGATGTTCTAACAGGCTGTTTGTGTCATATAACACAGTGAAGAGGCAGAGATATCTGGCGGTATCATCAGGCACAAGGTCACAGCCATCAGGCCAAGACAAGACAGTTCTCCAGGCAGGGATCACTACCTACCTCATGTGTGTGTGTGTGGGGGGGTGAGGGGTGGATTTGGGGTACTGAGTTGTACTAGCCTCCCCAGCTCCTCTAGACACCATGCCCAAGACTGTCCTGGCTAGGTCAGGAATAGATACCACTGGATAGCAGGATAGGTAACATATCAACAGAATCCCTGTTCTGTCCATGACTTCCCAAATTTAGAAGATTGTACCTAGCTGGTGGTATGGAATCATGACAGATCACTGCAACTTCGTCCCGCACCACCATGTCCCCCATGTCTTCTGTTCTGCTGCACAGACTGTCTAAGACTTACAAGAGAAGAGATCAAAGCTTCAAGAGATCCACTCTCCACCTCCTCCCATCTCATCCAATCTAGATTCTAAGATGCCAGCCCAATCAGTGGGCTCATCCAGAATCAAGGGCTGGTGGGTGGCTGCTGGTTTGTCATGCGCTGGCCTGGTGTTCAGCAGCCAAGCTTTCAACCTAGCCAGTCTCTCACTCAGGCCCTTTCCACAACTCATCTTTTTGCAGAGCTGGGGTGCGGGGATCACGCAAGCAGCCTCTAGCGAGAGGCTCTCGTGTCGTGGTTCCTTCAGCTCTGCAGCTGCTGATTGCTTGTGAGCAGGTAGCACAAGAGCCCCTCCTCTTCCTTCCGCAGTGCAGCCTGGGATTTTCCCAGGCTGCGCTGGGGCAGGAAGCACAAGCGCCGTGGCTCCAGAGCTCTGCACACACGGCAAGTGTGCACGGGGCCCCGGAGCGATGTGTGATTGTGCACCATTTTCAGCTCGCAGCCCAAAATGAAATAGTGTGTGATCAGTGCCTGCCAGCCCCTGGAGCATTGCACGATTGCGAATGTGTTGTGTGGACCGCTCCTTGCAGTTGCATGACGTTCCAGGGGTCTTTCGCATGGCAAATGCCATGCAAAAAGGGCCTCAGGCTGTTCACTGCATTCTCTCTCCCATAGTGCTTTTCCCACCCTTGCCTTCTACCCTCTACAGTTCCAGTAACCATCCTCTGTTTCTCTCTGTCTCCCCAGCCTCTTAAAATAAATCTCTCATCCTGCCAGTTTTTTGTTTTCAGTTTCTCTACAGCTCTGACCTTCACTCCAACTGTGCCTAGAAATGTAAGGAGGGCTTTGCAAGAGAAGAAAAGCGCACATTGACGCTCTTGTGGTTAGGCAGAAAGAGGTGGAGAGAAATGGTTATTTTTCAGAAGCAGGCACAGGGCAGCTACCACCACTTCCTCCTTTAAAACCACCTGGGCCTTGGTGAGGAAGAAATGCTAGGTTTGTAATGGAAAGGTTGGAGTCTAAGTTATGTAAGAGGATGAGCCGTTCCATTAGCAATCTCTCACTGGATTACAGGTGCTCAAAGTGAAGTCCATAATTCCCACTACCTCTTCTTGTGGCATGAACAGGGGCTGAAAGTTTTGCATTGTCACATTTTCAAAACTGCAAGACTGTGGGACAGAGCATCTGCCTGGACAGACAAAACACTTCATCAGCTTCACGCTTCTGATTTAGTAGGTACTGTATTACAAAAACTCTAAAGGCACCAGATCCTGTCTAATCTTAGAAACTCTGACTAGCTCTGGCTAGTACTTGGATGAGAGACTGCCAATGAATACTAGGTGCTATAGGCTATATTTCAAAGGAAGGAACAGGCTAAACCACCTCTAAGTATTCCTTGCCTAAGAAACCACTATAAAATTCATGGGGTTGCCATAAGTCAACAGGTGACTTGAAGGTGCACACACATGGACGCATGTGCTTGCATACACCCACAAAAATAATAGATATATAATAAAAACCAACCAATTTTTTACATCTCACATAGAGCAGAGGTGGGAATCCTGTCACTCTCCAGATGTTATTGGACTGCAAGTCCCAGCAGTCCTGGCCAGTGCAGCAATAGTGAGGAATCATGGGAGCCATAACAACATTTGGAGACCCACCCATCCCTGATATGAAGCATAAAGTGAGAACTTATATCCAGTCACTAAACATACTTCTACTTCTACAAGGCATGGATATAGATTCCATACTGGAGGGAATAAGCAGAATTTACCCAGGCAAAATCAGAGTAAAGGAAAATATCAGCCAATACTCATGTTACATATCCTAGAAGGAGGCTGACATGTTGTGGTGCAGCCATGAGCAAGGATCCAATCCAACAGGATTCTGACTGGGTTAGTTCATGTGTAAGAGAGCAATATTGAAAAAACATTTTATAAACATTGAAGAGACTCTCCCTCCCTGCCTCACTTAGAATCATCGATGGAAGAGACCTCATAGGCCATCACGTTCAGCCTCCTCCTGCTCCGTGCAGGATGAAGCCATTCTCTTGCTTGCTTGTTCACTCCCTTCCTCCTCCTCCTGTCTCCCCAGGCACTCTGTGTGAATTCAGACAAAGTGCAGGCTGTGTAGTTGCACACCTTGCAGACTACCATGGATGAAGAGTCTCTCAGCATAAATGTGGAATTCAACCAACAAGCAGATGGAGCTGGGGCTATATCTTCTGATATAATTCCCCAGTCTTATCTATTCCTCCATGCCACCTGCTCTCTCCTCTCCTGGTGACAAGCTGCCCTCTTCTTTCTTGCGTAGGACAAGTAACTGCTCAAAACAAAACAGACAGAGAGCAATCATCATAATATAATCCATACCAGATGAATCTTGTTCATTAAAAAATACAGACTTAGAATTTGATGTACAACTTATTATTATTATTATTATTATTATTATTATTATTATTATTATTATTATTATCATCCTTTAGTTATATAATGCTATCCATGTACATGGTGCTTTACAAAATTAAAATACAACAGTTGACATAGATAAGTACATAATAAAATGAAGATGTAAAAAACAGGGGGCGAAGTCAAGGGTATACACAGTTACAATCAGTGCAACATAACATTATTATAATGCCAATAAAATACAATATCTCATTAACAATAAAAACTAGGCCAACATTCCAAAAATTTCAGAAAACAAGAAAGTTTTCAATTTAGATTTAAAAACAGTAAGAGAAGGAGCAATTCACAAGGTCAGGAGAAGGCAATTCCATGCATAAGTGGCAGCGAGAGAAAAAGGGCATAACTGAGCTAAAGATGGGGAGAGTCTAGGCTGGGTAAGAAGACAAGTGTTTGTGGAATGTAGGTTTCCAGCAGGCTGGTAAGGAGAGATAAGAGCAGCAAGATAAGGAGGAGATAAATTATGTAAGGTCCTAAAAGTCAAAAAAAGGAGTTTATAAAGAATCCTACAAGGAATAGGTAACCAATGAAGGGAGATCAGGAGAGAGGTAATGTGATCAAAATGGTGGGCTAAGAAAAAAATTTTAGCAACAGAGTGAAAAACAGAGACCAGAGGGGAAAGATGAGATCTAGGAAGACCAGTAGGTAAAAGATTGCAATAATCGAGATGAGAAATAACGAGAGCATGGATTAAAGTCTTAGCAGAAGAGAGAAATAGGAAGGGTCGGATTTTAGAGATATTTTAAAGAAAGAAGCAGCATGACCTAGCAACAGTGTCAATATAGGAAGCAAAAGACAAGGAGGAATCAAAAATGATTCCAAGACTGCGAGCTTCTTTCACCAAATGGATAAGTGTGTTATTGGCAGTGACAGAAAAAATTGAAAGTAGAGAAGGTTTGTGGGGAGGAATGAGTAATTCTGTTTTTGCCATATTAAGTTTGAGACGGTGGCGAAGCATCCATGAAGAAATACCAGAAAGACACTCTGTAATACGGTCTTCAATATCCTTTGAAAATTCAGAGAAGGAAAAGTATTGCTGAATATCATTATCATAAAGATGATATTGAAACCCAAAAGAACTAATAAGATTACCTAGGGAGACAGTGTAAAGAGAAAAGGAAAAGAGGAGGACATTCCACCATCATGAGTAAAGCTATAGCCAAAAATGGAGTTGGAGGGTTGAGGCATAGCCCACTGCTAGTGGGTTACTTTGATGTCGATGGGGCAATGAATTCACATTGCATTTTAGCCTGGCCCATTCAGGTCTAAAACTGGGTTTGAATCACTGCCCTGTGGCATTGGAGCCTCCTAGCCTAGAATATACAGTAGGGGTACTCTAGACTCATTCACAGAATGTTTAATTTTCAGCTTTCACAAATGTTCTATTTTCATCCAACAGAACAATAGAAAACTCTCAGAGTTGCTTCTCTTATTGGAAGAAACACTGCAAACTGCAAAGTTGTTACACATTCCATCTCTAATTTTTTAAAAAAGCAAATCTGTGATCTCTTTCACTTATGGAAATATAAAGAAAATCTGTCTTAGTGCAAAGTCAATGGGATGACGGAGAAGCACTTTGTTGTTAACTTGCACAAAATCAAGTGTTGTTTTATTAAAACAGTGCAATTAAATAACATAAAATATTACGCTCCCTGCATTTAGGCATGGACTTTCGTTGATTCTGCCACCTTGCCCGTTTACCTCTTCACTGGCAAAATATCTGGCTACCAATCTATTTGTGGGAGTGGCCCAGAAAAAAACTTCTCTACATGCCCTTGTTGTTTGAATCTGGTGCACAGATGGTGTGGATGAATAAGAAGACATTCTTGACAAGGGCAGCCCAGTGGCATGGAGGCAGAAGTGTCCTATGGTGTGAGTTTAGTTTTTAGCCCCCTTCCAAGACCTCAGGCCACTCCCACCCTCTATCATTTCCACCATCCAGTGGAGGAAATTATGGCCATTTCCACACTACACTGTCAAAGTGCTATTATTCCACTTTCAATATCCTGTGGAATTCTAGGGTTTGTAGTTTGCTGAGGCCAAAGAGTTCTCTGGCTGAGAATTCTAAAGGCCCCTCCCTAAACTGCAAACCCCAGGAATTCATAGGATATTGAAAGTGGAATAATAACACTATAACTGTGTAGTGTAGAAATGGTCTGTGCTGTGAGACAGTAACTGGCCCAAGGTCACCCAAGCTGCGTTGGTGAATGAAGATCTGAATGTAAGCCTGCCTTCGATCACTATACCACACTAGCCAATAATTACTACCAACATTTGGATTTTCTGCTGCCCCAGGTACCAATATGTCTTGAGCCATCTGTGGCTCTCAGTTGATTATGACAGTACGAAGTATAGAAGTTTTTCTGGCACTAGGCACTAGGTCAAAAACAGTGCCTTTAATTGAATCTGGAAGGCAGTAAAGAACTTGTGCCAATGTGGGCACATTCACGTAATATGCTCTGTGTGACATATTACTGGGCAACCACTTTTAGATTGCTTTCAGCTCTGTGAATCTCCAGTGTGGCAGATACTGGCTAATGATTAAGCTTGCTGACTTGCTCTATACTCTTTTTTCTGTAAGTCAGGGTGAATTGTCTCAGAAAAGGAGGAAGGGAGGAGAAGAATGAGAAAATGTATACTGCTTCACTTCCTTGTTTGTCATATTACTCTTAACATGAAAGTATCGCGGAAAGCAAAGGATGTTGTTGACACTTCACTCTTGCTTTTGCTTTTGTGCAGTGTCTAGCACGGCTTATCAACTAAAAAGCCAAAGTTCATGTGCTGTTGTCAAATGTCCAGTTGTATCACAGAAAGAGAATGAACAAAATGGGATGGAAAGAAATGAATGAATTATCCTCGAAGGAAGAGATGTTCCAATACTATGAGTGCAAATGGTGGTCAGGAACCCTTGGGTGAACCTGGAGAAGTCTTTGAAACTGAGGAATTTTCTACCCGAGCTGTGCTACTCTGCAGAGTCTGCTTTGCCTCTGAAGTATTCTGGAGAGCCAGAGTCCTTACAGTTGCTGTGAACATTAAGCAGAGAACTTCAGAAACTTGCAGTTCCTCCAAACCTACACAAAAGGAAAGGTAAAATGGAGGGGGGTGGTTGAAGCAGGGAAATGGGATTAGATGATGGAATGAAAGTGATAAACAACTTTGGCAACTTTGGCTGCTAGACCTGTGTGTGTGTGCGTGTGCGTGTGCGCACGCAAGCACAATAATGCCATCATATGTGCAAATGCTGGCATATGAGCAACGAGATTCATTGCCATGATCTGGAAGGGGATTTCTGCACATCAAATGTCTGTTAAAGGAACAATATGTTCATTAGCCCTGGTTATCTGTAAGTAGAATGTATGTAATGTGTGCAGGAAGTCATTTGTAATATAAGAGTGTTCACGCGTGCTTCAGAATTCTACTGACTGTAAGGCCTTGGTCCTGGTCCCAAATTTGTGAGCCTGAGTTGTGATTATTCACAAGTGAAATATGCACTATCTGTTGTACTCTCAGAGGCACTTCTTTGCCCCAGCATAGAAAAGAGGTTCCAGTGAGATCCTTTGAATACTGGCTAAAATTCTTTCCTCAGGCACAGTTGCTAGCTTTTATTTTATTTTATTTTTTATTTTATTTTATCTCCCACGTGTACTTAAAAGCAGCAGGGCAAGCGGAAGTTCAGCAGGTACAGCTTCCCTATCACTTGCTGATTCTGCCTGTTGTGGAGTGATTGAAGGCACGGGGCGTGGTAGGGGCTGACAAAACAAAAGATGACAGCTCTTCTCTCTTTGTGAAAAGCCATCATCCTTAGCAAAATGAAGACTCAGAATTTATTTGTTTGTTATTTGTCAGATTGTATTTATCCCACCTTTTAGGGCCTAGCCTTCACAAGGTGACTTTAGAGTAAGAAGTATTAGCAATATTACTCTAACTACAATAAAATAGTCCCTAAATTCGGATTATATTAAAGCATAGCAAAGCAGCAGTGCAAACCAAGAAAAGGGCTGGCAGTATAAAGTTGCTCATGGCCTAAGTTAAATACTAGAATTAAACAAAGTTAACAAAGTTAACAAAGTTAACAAAGTTAACAAAGTAGATTAGTTAACAAAGATCAGTTAACAAAGTAGATGTGTTCATTGGCATTACTTTATATAGCACAAAGAAGAAAAAAGCAGGTCAACATGTTTTAGCAAACGTTTCGTTCCAAACTAACAATACACACATGTGAAATGCAGTACCCATATCATGTAAGCCTTGTATAAGTAACCAAAAGCATTTTGAACTTTCTATAGACCACTTGAAAGCTATTTTCGGAATTCTTCCAGCAAACAATGTTTTCTTTCACTAGCCTCCACTTGTTTAATGATTTTTACTTTGGTGGCCAAACTTACACAGCCATACTTTTTAATGTGCTGCTGGAAGTTGGTGAGGTATGTCTATCTGCTTTCTCCTTTTCCCTCAGTTGGCAGCTGCTGTTTACTTTGCCTGTTGTTGGGAGGTACACATGGGCCCTTTCTGCATGACAACTGTGTCCCATCATGGGGATGCAAGAGAAGCAGGACAGCGACAATGCTTCTACATGAAGTTATAGTGCTCCTGCCCTTCTCCTGTTGCTAGCCAGAGCAATCGCAGGGTAAATCAGATGGAGTTTTTTCATCAGTTTCCCTGACCCTCAATTGCATGATGCTCCCATCTTTCCCAGCCATGTGGAAGGGCCAGAAGCACAATGGGGGCTGCTGGCTGCACAGTGGAAGAAAGAGGCATGGCCCTTGCACTCCCTTCCACAGGGAGGCAGTCAGGTGAGGAGGAGAGTGTTCCCATTACACTCCCTTCCTGTCAGAGGCGCTGCCAGGAGCATGGCCGGAGGATGATGGCATCGGGTAGTATGCAGAAATGGCCATAGTTACAGTAGGATTGGCTAGAGCAGAATCCCACTCCTTCTCAGTTCAAGCTTTGTTTATTACATTATTTACTACAGATAGATTGTTGCAACCCAACAGTAAAAGTCTATGTTTCAGCTTTCCCTTGCCATCCTCCCAGCAATAATGCTGCTAAAGTCCAGCTAGGACAGAGGATGAGCTTAGTGAGAAAATGGGAGCTGGTGGGAAAAAAAAAAAAAAAAAAAAAAAGACTGTAAAAAGGAGCTTCTTTGTTAGACTTTTTGTTAACTGAGGTATGTCTGTAGTCTCAACTGGAGCAAACAGACTGAATCAACAGAAGTGTTTGTTTACGAAATTCCAATTCATTCAATAAGTCAACTCTATTTCTGATTTACAACTGGATTTAAGTCACTATTTGTTTACTGTCAATTTATTTAATTGCAGAATAGGTTCTATAAAACCAGACCATTAAACTTATCAATATATTGGTTGATCTTACAGAATTCTGGGGGAAATGAAATGTGTAAACATGCTAGGTAGCAAAATAGAAATAAACATACATTTTTGTCGCAGGGTTGATTCTGGATTTAGCTGCAGGTAGCTGAACTGCCAGAAGAAGGATTCACCAATCCCTTCTCCCCAGGGAAGCCCATCCAGTTCTCTAAAAATGCTATGCAGAGGGTCACAGACCCCTGCTGAATTGGATAAGATATGGTAGAGGGAAAGGGGGAGAATTCCCTGGGAAACAGGGCAGAGGCAGCTTTGGTAAGCTGTCAAACAGAATGAGCCCATGTCATGAACTGGTAAAAACCATACACCATCTCAACCACCTGCCATAATCCAGAGGGAATCTTCCTACCATTCTTTATTGGACTATATTTCCCTCAGATATGAATGGACTGGTGGTGGGAACAACTAGATAGAAAGCAAAGCAAAGCTAGTGTACTACTTTCATTTCTCGTTCAAAATTAAAATTTATCAGCTTTACTTCTGTTGACAGAAAGCTGGGCAATTAAAATGGCAAGGAAGGTTATTTCAGCCTTCAGCTCCAGAGATTTTCCTGCTGAAGTCTCCAGCAGGACAAAATAAAACAGAAATTCAATTTACTGCCATCACCACCAAGTAGAAGTAACTAGGAGGCTCCCTTGGGTTTGCTCTTGAGATTTTAGCTATGTATTTGTTTAAAATAATAGTTTGTTTTTGAACGTGTGTACCTCAGCTCAAACTGGAATCCTCCACTAGCTGTATTTCATTATAAAACAAAGTCTGTTCAGGTACATGCTGTGCATTATCATATTTAGACTGGGGCAGTGGGGAATCGAGTCAGTCTTGGTATTTTGAAACTGTGTTACCTGAACCTTTGGTACTTTGAACTGAGTCCAAGTAACTGGGCTTGAAAATAGACTGGGTTGCAGATTAGAGGCCATTCCCACCTCATATCATGACTGACTGGCTGATAAATTCACTTAGAAGTGTCACTCAGGACTGTGATGTATGAGCAATGAGTTACAGTGCTGAAATACAGCTGGAGTGTATTCTAACTGCATACTTACAGCAGTTTGACTGCTGTAGTGTTACCCCAAAAAGTGGGTGACTTGGAGATTCAACCACAGTGCCACTGGAACGGTGGGGAATTATTAGCTCAAAGGGAGGCCTGTGAGAGGGGGATAACTTTACAGGATCTGTCCACCTATGTATAGCAGTAGTAGTGCAGGGACACCAGTTGGAGGTTCAAAGTAAGTTTATTGGGGGGGAAATCACAATCACACATAAGATTCAAGCAGTCTCACAACCACACAAGGCTAACTGAAGGAAAGGAAGATAAAACCGGATAGCAAGAAGTTAGGACAAAGTGGGTGATATTTACCTATCCAGAAGAGAAGAGATAAAGCAATGCGGCTCGGACTAGAGGCCCAAGGGCAGTACAAGAATGGGATTGGAGCAGCAGAGTGAAAGCCTAAATTCAGTGAACTACAAATTGTCTGGCTCAGGGCTGGGGTTTAAAAACCTTGTTTCATCCCTGAGGGTGAAGGTGTTGATGGCTCTCTGGCAGAGCAAACAAAGGGGTCTGGAATGGGCTAATGGCATTAGCATTGGTGACAAAACATTGATGGGAATCATGATAGCTTCTTAATGTCTGGGCAGGTGAGGAAACAAAGGAGAGTTTTGGAGGGAAAAGGAAACAAGTTGATGACCATCAGTTGCTCTGTTGAGACAACTTAATGCACTATTGTGGTGGAAGGTTGAGTTGTTGAAGGAATCATTGCAAGCTCATTAGCACTGGAGCTTCCAGTTTGACACAACCTGGCCACGCCTTGAGGTCCCATCTGACCTACTTTTGCATGTGTTCAGCCAGTCCTTTTTGCCAGCATGGATTTCAGCCATAACAGTGTGTGAGTTATATTTTCTATGACAATTAAATAATGTTCATTGTCAAGGATACCATGAAGTGGGGGTGTACAGTACAGTAACAGTAACTCCAGCCTATGGGATCCTGGGATTTGCAGTTTGGTGAGGTCCTTAGAATTCTCTAGCCCACTACCCTATGGACATGTGCAGCCCATAGCTCCCAACTTTTAAAGCATGAGTTCCAAGCTTCAAACCTAGCATATGGCCAAAAACACACAAAAAAGGGACTGAAGTGAGAGCAGACATACAGGCCCTTTCTGCATGAGGAGAGTGAATCGCTCTGTGCTGTTACTTACCAGCTCTTCTTGGGTCAGAATTAACACAGACTTTCCCTTGAGCCCTTCCTCCATTAGTGCAGGGCGAACCGGAGCAGTGTGAGGTCTGTAGATCTGCACTGCTCCGGCTCAAAATGGTGGCTTCCTATGGCTTCCGGCTCAAAATGGTGGCTTCTGGTGGCTTCGTGGGAGTAGACCAACCTCTGAGGCTGGCCATACCCACAGCCCCCCTCCGCTGATCGCAGGCTCACATTGGTGCAAGCCTGTGCATCTGCATAGGTAAGTAGGAATGCAATGGCGCGTTCCAGAAAATGTAAAGGGGGCGGGTTGGATCGGACTGAGGTGTGGAACTAAGTTAAATAGTCCACACCTAGTCTGATCCAAGGTGCGGATGACCTCTGCGCCAGGATGCCTTGGCCCGTTTTAACTGCCTTGTGCAGAAAGGGCCACCGTTTAGAGTCTACTGGTTCATAGTAGAAAAAGACAGTGTGTTTATTTTCCTGTAAGCATTGTGTGGAAGGAGGAATATATTGTAGGGCAGCTTGCCATGCTGAAAGGAGAAAAGTTCCACCTGCCAACAGTAGCCTGGTTGGTCTCTGCCTCTGGGTGCTCAAGTGTTACTGAATGAACTTATATATAGCAGTGATAAGATCAAGGGTTTTATTTCAACAAGGAATGGATCGATTGCATATCCCACCACCTTTCTATTAAAAAAATTGCAAGAACTTGCAGAGGCAACTGGCAGAAAAACTCAAGATGGATTTAAAAATGATGGGAATAGAAATTATAGAAAGAGAATTTGACAGAGTGTTAAAACCTGGGGTAGAGTATCTTATTGGTAAAATATATAAAATATTATTAACTTTACAAATGGAACAAGAGATCATCAAAGATAATATGATAAAATGGATGCCCAATTTCACTGGAAAGTTGGGAAAATTCATGGAGAGATACACAAAAGTTCTGCAAAAGTACAACTCTAAAAGAGAATTATTATAAAATATACTTTAGATGGTACTATACACCGATGCAAATAGCTAAAATAAGTAAGAATAATAAAAATACATGTTGGAAATGTACTAAGAAAGGTACATTGTACCACCTTTGGTGGACCTGTGATAAAACAAAGAAATATTGGAAGAGTATACATGATTGTATTACTAGAACTCTCCAAGTAAATTTCCCAATGAACCCGGAAATATATTTGCTAAATATGCTGGATACCAAACATTTTAAAAAGAACTCATTGCAGAAAATGGTGATTTATATGGTCACAGCAGCTAGATTAGTATTTGCGCGAAGATGGAAACAAGAAGAAGTCCCAGACATAGAAGAATGGTTGTGGAAGTTATATGAATTATTTGAATTAGATAAATTAACATCGCTACTAGCAGATAAATCTAAAAAACAATTTAACGAAGAATAGAACCTAATAGTCCCTCTTTGGGAATCCAAATGGGGAAAAACAGTTATGAATGGGTTAAATTTAAAGGTTTGAAGTTAAAATTTAAGTCAGAACCACTCATAAATAATGTAGTTTAAGAGAATGGATGAAAACTTTGAGAGGTAAGAATCATACGTTAAAATCAAAAAACTCTGATTTGAGGTAGAGGTTAATATTGGGCTAATAAGTAAATGATATAATTTGTTGGACATGAGATAGATAAGTTATAACTGACTACAAAAAAAAGAAGTAGAAATAAGGGAATATTAATAGGTAGGTATTTAAATTCAAATTTGTTTTAGTTTATTGTAATATGTTCTAATATAAAATTATATTTTATCTCAGATTATTGAAATCAAATTGTAAACGAAGATTTGATTGCTTGTGCTTGCTTGTGTTTGTTTGGACTTGCTTGTGTTTGTTTAGTCTCTTTGTGCTGGCCGTGTGCTCTCCCTGAGCACATGGTCTGACTAACAAGGGGGAGGAGCCAGCTAGGGGGGAGAAGCTTTATTAGGAGCATCCAATGGCCCTCTAGCTCATTTCCCAGAGGAGAGAGCAGAGGGAGCAGAGCAGAGGGTCATAGAATCATAGAAATGTAGAGTTGGAAGAGACCACAAGGGCCATCCAGTCCAACCCCCTGCCATGCAGGAAAACCCTCAAAGCACTCCCGACAAGTGGCCATCCAGCCTCCGCTTAAAAACCTCCAACGAAGGAGACTCCACCACACTCCGTGGCAGCACATTCCACTGCCGGACAGCCCTGACCGTCAGGAAATTCCTCCGGAGGTTCAAGCGGAATCTCTCCTCCTGCAGCTTGCATCCATTGCTCCTTGTCCTGATCTCAAGAGCAGGAGAAAACAAGCCCACTCCCTCCTCGACATGACATCCCTTCAAATATTTAAACATGGCTATCATGTCCCCTCTCAACCTTCTCTTCTGCAGACTAAACATACCCAGCTCTCTAAGTCTGTCCTCATAGGGCATGGCTTCCAGGCCCCTCACCATTTTGGTTGCCCTCCTCTGGATCTGCTCCAGCTTATCCATATCCTTCTTGAATTGGGGTGCCCAGAATTGGACGCAGTATTCAAGATGAGGTCTAACCAATGCAGAATAAAGTGGTACCAATACCTCCCTTGATCTAGACACCATACTCCTATTGATGCAACCAAGAATTGCATTGGCTTTCTTGGCTGCCGCATCACACTGCTGACTCATGTTCAGCTTGTAGTCTATTAAGACTCCTAGATCCCTTTCGCACGTACTGTTAGCCAGCCACGTGTCCCCCATCCTATATTTCTGCATACTATTTTTTCTGCCTAAGTGTAGGACCTTACATTTCTCTCTGTTGAAATTCATTTTGTTAGCCTTGGCCCAGCTCTCCAATCTGTCCAGGTCCTTTTGAATTTTGATCCTGTCCTCTGGCGTATTAGCAACCCCTCCCAATTTGGTGTCATCTGCAGATTTGATCAGCGTGCCCTCTATTCCTTCATCCAAGTCATTAATGAAGATATTGAACAGCACCGGGCCCAGGACAGAACCCTGTGGCACCCTGCTAATCACTTCTCTCCAGGATGAGAATCTGCCATTGGTGACCACCCTTTGGGTACGGTCAGTCAACCAGTTACAAATCCACCTGACAGTAGCCCTGTCCAGTCCACATCTTACTAGCTTCTTTGCAAGAATGTCATGGGGAACTTTGTCAAAGGCCTTACTGAAATCAAGATATACTATGTCCACAGCGTTCCTTTCATCTATCAAGCAAGTAACTCTATCATAAAAAGAGATAAGATTAGTCTGGCATGACTTATTTTTGAGAAATCCATGTTGACTTTTCGTAATTATGGCATTGTTTTCTAAGTGATTAGAAACTGACTGTTTGATGATCCGCTCCAGTATCTTTCCAGGTACTGATGTCAGGCTGACTGGGCGATAATTATTTGGGTCCTCTTTTTTCCCTTCTTGAAGATGGGGACAACATTTGCCCTCCTCCAGTCTGCCGGAACTTCTCCTGTCCGCCAAGAGTTTTCAAAGATTATAGCAAGAGGTTCCGCAATGACCTCTGCTAGTTCTTTTAAAATTCTAGGATGCAATTCATCTGGCCCTGGAGACTTGAATTCATCCAGTGTGGCCAGGTATTCCTGTACTACCTCTCTATCTATTCTGTGCTGCATTTCCCCCACTTCCTCACCTGCTCCCCAACCGCCAGGTTGAGTGTTTTTATCCTGCTGGGAAAAAACTGAGGCGAAGAAGGTGTTGAGGAGTTCTGCCTTTTCTCTTCCTCCTGTTATTAATTCACCATCTTCCTTGCGCAGTGACCCTATCACCTCCTTCTTTTTCCTTTTGCTGGGGACATATTTAAAAAAGCCCTTTTTATTGTTTTTAATGTCTCTGGCCAGCCTAAGTTCATTCTGTGCTTTAGGCTTTCTGACCTTCTTCCTACATCTCCTGGCTACTTGCTTATAATCTTCTTTGGTGATTTCTTCCTTCTTCCATTTCCTGTACATGTTTTTCTTAACACTTAGCTCAGCTGAGAGCTCTTTAGTCAACCATTCCGGTTTGTTCAGATGCCTTCCATTTTTCCTCCTTAATGGCACAGTTTTAGACTGTGCCTTCAGTATCTCCCTTTTAAATAACTCCCATGCATCCTGAACTCCTTTCTCATTGACTATTCTTGACCACGGGATTTCAGCCAGCAGCTCCTTCAATTTACAGAAGTCTGCTTTTTTAAAATCTAAGACAAGTGCCTGGCTACACTTGTCTTCTCTTCCCCACTGAATGCCAAATTCTAATAGGGCATGGTCACTCTCTCCTAAAGATCCAACCAGTTCTACGTCATTAACAAGGTCTTCCCTGTTGGTCAGGATCAGCTTCCAGAATATTTGATCCCTTTGTCGCCTCTTCCACCTTCTGGACCATGAAATTGTCTGCAAGACAAGCAAGAAACTTGCTGGACCTTGCCGCCTTTGCAGAGTTTGACTGCCAACATATATCCGGGTAGTTGAAATCTCCCATTATTACTGTATCTCTCCTTTTTGAATGTGCAGTCATTTGGTCTACGAAAGCGCCGTCGAGGTCCTCAGTCTGGCTTGGAGGTCTGTAGTAAACCCCCACTATAATATCCCTATTGTTTCTCGCTCCCTTAATTCTTACCCAGATGCTCTCGACCTGGCTTCCGGTGTTCAAGTCGTGGATCTTTTCACAGGTGAAAACATCCTTTACATATAAGGCTTCTCCTCCTCCTTTCTTATTTGGTCTATTTCTACAAAATAGGCTATACCCCTCTATTCCTACATTCCAATCGTGAGACTCATCCCACCAGGTCTCAGTGATGCCTATCAAATCGTATTTATTTTATTGTACTAGGAGTTCAAATTCATCTTGTTTGTTTCCCATACTCTGTGCATTAGTGTAGAGACACTTAAGTCCCCGTGCCCTTCCTGCAAGTCCCATAGCATTGTTTCCACCCCTCCCATGATTGGATGCTATTCCTACTTGGCCAATATCATTTGGGCCTTTTTCCCCTGCACTTGCTGAGTCTTTGTCCTGAATAATCTTGTCTCCCTCCCCAGCTGTACTTAGTTTAAAGACCTCCTAATCCTCCTTGTGAGACTGTTTGCAAAAACGTTCCTGCCAAGTTTCGTGAGGTGCAGCCCATCCCTTGCCAGAAGCCCATGTTCATGGAATTTCAAGCCACGATCCAAAAAGCCAAACTGTTGCCGGTGGCAAAATGTGCGGAGCCAGCTGTTGACCTCTACTATTGTCCTTTCCCTTCGTGAACAGGGAGGATTGATGAAATGACCACCTGAGCACCAAGGTCCTTAAGCTTTCTCCCCATAAGCTCGTAGTCCTTTGTGATGTGGTGAAAGCTGCACCTCACCGTGTCGTTGGTTCCAACGTGAACCAGAATGAGGGGCTTGCGGTCAGTGGGCTTTACCAGCCTGGCTAGCCTCTCTGTTACGTGGTTTATCTTGACCCCAGGAAGACAGCAGACCTCTCGATTGAGCTTGTTCGGTTTGCAAACTGCCGGTTCGGTTCCTCTGAGCAAGGAGTCCCCAACCACCAGAACTCTCCTCCTCTGTGGCCTGTCCGGGGTTCTTCGACATCTGTGAAGACATCCTTAATCAGGTGTGTTTACAGGCTTGAGGGCCTGTGCTTGCTTGTCTTTGTTTGGCCTTGCTTGTGTTTGTTTGGACTTGCTTTTGTTTGTTTAGTCTCTTTGTGCTGGCCGTGTGCTCTCCCTGAGCACATGGTCTGACTAATGAGGGGGAGGAGCCAGCTAGGGGGGAGGAGCTTTATTAGGAGCATCCAACGGCAAGCGCCTTCAGCGTGCGCACTTAAAGTACTCTATTTCAATCCTCCAACTTTAACCCTTGGCATTCGGTAGAGCAGACATAGCTTGTACACCCAGTTATTCTTTCTAGAATTACGTACTGTACTGCTGTCTCTAGTTTCAAGAATGGAAGGTGAGGGAGCTACTGCAGTCACCTGTAACACTTGTGGCATGTTCCTTTTCTTGCCACAAGATGTTCTCGGGTACACCTGCACCAAGTGCAAACTGGTCACCCTCTCGGAAGAGAAGGTGCGCCAGCTGGAGGCACGAGTTTCTGATCTTCATCTTATTAGGGAAGGGGAGGAGTTTTTGGATAGGGCAGAGAGGACCTACCGGAAGACCAAACGCACAGAGGAGCTGCCAGATCAGCAAGTCAGCACACTGTGCCAGGAAACGAAGGCTTGGGCGAATGTCACACGGAGGAGTAGAAGGAAGGCAACAGAGACTCTTCACCTATACAATCGCTTCAAAGTTCTTGGCCTTACGAACAATGAGGAGCGCCATGCGGAGGGAACAGAATGTCAACAAGAAGAAATTCAACTTTGGCAACAGGAACTAGGTCAATGCACCCAGCCTCAACAGAATGCCCAGGCAGTCCTAGTGGAACATGCTCGTCGAGGAGACCAGGACAAGCCGCAGAGGAGGTGAGTTCTGGTTGTTGGGGACTCTTTGCTCAGAGGAACCGAAACGGCAATTTGCAAACCAGACAAGCTCAATCGAGAGGTCTGCTGTCTGCCTGGGGCCAGGATCAACCACGTAACGGAGAGGCTAACCAGGCTGGTCAAACCCACTAACCATAAGCCCCTCATTTTGGTTCATGTCGGAACCAATGACACTGCGAGGAGCAGCTTTTACCACATCGCAAAGGACTATGAGCTTATGGGGACGAAGCTTAAGGACCTTGGTGCGCAGGTGGTCATTTTGTCTTTCCTCCCTGTTCAAGGATATGATGCACGTAGGGAAAGGGCAATAGCAGAGGTCAACAACTGGCTCTGCACGTAATCTAAATTCAATAAGGAAATAGGTCTATAATTTTTTGCTTCCAACAACTCTTTATCTTCCTTTTTTATTTTTATTAAAGAAATATTAGCTTCTCCCCAAGAGGATGGACATGTATCTTCCCCCAAACCAATCATAACCTCCCATAATGGACCGATAAGTTGTTCCTGAAATATCCTATAATAAAGCGCACTAAACCCGTCTGGTCCGGGAGCCTTCCCTAACTTTTGTTTTTGGATGGCATGCACCACTTCTTCTCTATTAATAGGTCTCCTTTTACAGCTTTTCTGACACTGGCTCTGGAGGACTATGGGAAAGCAGGCAGCAAGTCCTTGTAAGGATTCTAGTGTTCATGATTGCCCTGGAATGAGTTTAACTTCCTCATTGTCCTAGGGTACTACTGTTTTACACATTATGCACATTTGACAGTCTTGTGTGTTCATTCAACAGGGATACAATCATGGTTCCTTGACCAGCATACTGAATGTAAATGCGTTTGTTGCATTGTTGCAGTTTCTGTTGCATATATTTTTCATCTGTTAGCCCAAAACATCATTAATAGACATAAAGATAGTGATCTACGAAGCAGTTTCCACTGTTGTCCCTACTTTTACATATTCGTTAACTCTCATTAATTGACAAAGAATCTAAACCCTATTTCATACTCATTTCATTTCAGGCCATATATCTTTTTTAACATCTGCTTCTCTTAATAGGGAATCAGTCTTTTCATACAAGATTAAAAAAAACCAGCTAAAAGAAATGATACTAAAGAATGATGTTAAAATTTCTCGTACTCAGGTCTCAACCACAGGATTCTAGAAGCAACAACAGCAGATATTTTACAGTGTTGTGTTATGCATCTGGAAAAAGAGAAGCAACTTCACAAGTAGGTTGAACTCTTGTGAATTATACAATTTAATTTGCATTAACATTTAGATCAACTGTTGGTGGTCAATAATGATAAAAAGAACAATAAAATCTGGTCATTTAAAAATCCTGTAGGAAAAAAGCCTGAAAGCCAAGACAAGTACGGGCATCAGTGCCACCATTACACCCAAAAGGATGGCCATGCTCTTCTTAAAAGAATTGCACTGCCACAATGAATTGCATTGGAAGGACAGCCTCTCCAGACTGGAGATTTTTCTGGGAGGGTTTTGCAACTGAAAAATATGTTGATTAACATTTTAATGGTTCACTTGCTTTTTTCCTCACTTGTACAAAAAATTCATGCAGCTATTACACTCTACCACAGTAAAGGAAATGTAATTATGGCCATCTCCACACTACACTCTTATCCTATGGAATCCTGGGGTTTGCAATATGCCTTAGGCCCCTCCTTAAACTGCAAACCCCAGGATTCCATAGGATGTTGAAAGTGGAAAAATAGTTCTATAAGAGTGTAATGCGGAAATGGCCTATGATTTGGTAATTTGGGCAACATCCCAATTGTCAAATCATGATTTGCCTTTGGCTGGGACCCCAGTATCAAAAAGCATAGTTTGAAGTAAAAATTGAAGCCATGGTTTCTGCTGTCTATTGGTTAGCCTGCGTTGCTACTATGATGTCTGATTGAGCCAATGTTTGCAGGGAGGGGAGCTCAAGTAATTGCTAATGTAGCATTCTCCCATACCTTCCCCCAAGACTCTTTTAATATATGATATACTAGCATATATACTTGGCGTTGCCCAGGATTTTATTTTCTCGAGGTAATACTTGTTAGAAAGATTTGAGATCCTGTGTCTCCAGTTCCCCAAACTGTCTTGTCCAGTACCTGTAATTTCCCCCCATATTCTCCATCCAATCTGTATTCAGAGTTATTAACATACAGAGTTTGGTTTCCTGAGGAAATGCACTACCCTCCTCCTTGCTGCTAGGCCTCACCTTCATAACAACCAGCTTATTCAGAACTCTCTGGCTGAGAATTCTAAAGGTCCCTCCCTAAATTGCAAACTCCAGGATTCCATAGAATATTCTTAGGCAGCCAATCATATGAAGTCTTCTTCTGACACAGACAAACAGACAAACTTTGACTTTCATATATTAGATGATATTTTCTATGGCAGCAACTTCCTAGAACAGTACAGAATCTGGAGACAAGAGAGGCTGTCTCCTCCACAACCATGAGGAACAAACTGCATGATTACTAATCTCATGGGTAAATTCCTTAGACAGCTGCTTGGGTCAGATAACTGGGATAAAAATGGTAAAATCACATTCTCAAGCCTAATTCACCTCCTTGCCAAAAAGATCCCACCCTATGTTCTTTAATTATACCAACACTTCTCACAGTTTTTCCCTAGTTAGAAAACCCTCAGAATCCTCTGCATTTTTTTCCAGAACATTTAGTAACTAACATTGTGCCATGTTTGACACTTGTTTTCTATCTGTTCCCTTTTCTTTTCTTCTTTTGTGCATTTTTTTTCCGTATCACCCGCCTCTACGGTTGCCAGAGTGAAAATTGGAGATTGCTTCTTTACCTTTATCGGCTTAAATTCTGTCTGCTACACAACCATTAATGGTACAGAAACCATCTCCAGTTTTCACTCTGGCAACCCTATCCAGCCTCCCTTATGATTTCATTTTTTTCATTTTTCCCTTGTGAGTATGCTACAGTTAAAAACGATCTACATAATTTCCTTCCAGGCACTCCCATTCACATCCTCGTTTCTGGCGTCTCCTGAGGCCTGGAGACTGAATGAAGTAAGAATGCTGGAATCACATCTAAGAGGAGCTGAATTAAGAAGAAAAGCAATGAACTCAGACCTGAGTTTCATGCAGTTGGTGTGCCCCTTTCTTCCTTGAGGAAGATGCTCTCTTGTTTTGTTTATTTCTCCCAGCTGTATAGACAGTAACACTGAAGCCCTCCGCTGATTGATAGGGATGTCAACTGCCAATATCAGCGTGTGCAAGGACCGCAGTGCCAGTCACCAACTACACCTGGTTGGGTACAGCCTGATCTTCATAGCTGGTTTGCTACTTAACGTTGCTGCAGTCTGGATTTTCCTGCGCTACCTGAAACTCAAATCAGTAGTGAGCATCTATATGTTGAATCTGGCTGTGAGTGACTTCCTTTTCACAATATCTTTGCCTTTCCGTATTTACTACTATTATGTAGGGGAATGGCCATTTGGAACCATTCTTTGCCAGATCTCTGGCTCTGTCTTTCAAATAAACATGTATGGAAGCTGCCTCTTCCTCATGTGCATCAACCTGGACCGTTTTGTTGCTATTGTGTATCCACTACGCTGGCGCCATCTCCGGCGACCCAAAATCGCTCGACTGCTCTGCCTTGTGGTCTGGGCGATTATCCTGATGGGGTCTGTGCCAGTTGCTGGGGTCCACAAAACAACTAATTGTACCAGAGAAAACAAGAACATCACTCTGTGTTTTGAAAGCTTCAGTGATGACCTGTGGCAAAAGGGACTCTTCCCCCTGGTTATTCTAGCAGAGATCCTTGGCTTTCTCCTGCCTCTAACTTCTGTGACGTACTGCTCCATCCGAATGTTTCAAAAACTGTGCCAGGCGGATAATACGCAAAGTGTGCGCCAGCAGAAGACAATCCGCATGCTTGTGGTCAACTTGGTCATCTTTATTATCTGCTTTGTTCCCTACAATGTCATTCTGGCAGCCTACGGGATGATAAAGGCTCATGTAATTCAGACTGAACCAGCAACACGTGATTCAGTGCGCCAGGCTCTTGTTGTCACCGTGCTGTTGGCCAGCATGAACTGCACTTTGGACCCCTTGATCTACTACTTCAACACAGAGGGCTTCCGAAATACATTAAAGAAACTGAGGAAGGGGCAAGCTTGGGACTCTGAAAGTGGAATGGTTCAGACTCGTATAACAGAAAAGAAGCCCTACAAGGCCACAGCTCATATTAAGCCAGGAGAAAAAAATTTCCCAGGTCAGGTCCTGATCTCCTCCTCTGAGAGTCTGCCATTTGCTCCCCCTAAGTTATTTTTGAACAGCCCCATTGAAGACTCTGAAATATAAGAACAGATGGACTGTCAGACTCATTGTGAATTAAGAGTCATTAAAGCATCGCTTGCTAGAATTTTCTGAAAATGTGATAAAATAAAATATAAGGTATCTTAGAACAAACAAGGACAGTTTCAGGCATTAAAGACTTTTCCCCATTTGGAGGAATAGTTTATGATGTCATACAAATTATCATACTAAGATGCGATCTCAATGATGCAATCATTTCTACGCCCAGCTGGAACTCCCATTGTTTACTATACATTATCTGCAAAACTGTCACTCAGGTGAGCTAAGAAAGGCTGAGGATTTTTAAAGGTACTGCTGCTGCTCTTAAGTTCAAAATTCTTGCTGCTCAAACAGCCTGCTTACACACCTTCTGCATAAAAATCCATTTCTTGTTACACCAGTGATACCAGTTTATTGCTTGCAACAAAAGTCTGTTCCTAATATACATAATAAAAATACAGGAACACACCCCAATTTTTTATTTATTAAAATATAATCAGGTTTTTTTTAACCTGCTTGTTTTTTTGTATTCCAAGCTCTCTTAAGTAAAGCATTCAAAGACATAGCTGTGTTAGTCTGGACCAGCGTGTAAAAAGAACTTGTAGTACCTTTGAGACTAAATGAGAGATTAATTAATAGTATAAACTTTCATAGCAGACTTAAGTCTGCTTCATTAGATTGTTACCCTAATTTCGAGGGTCCCGTGGGGGACACCTCACTGTGCTCCACGTGATGGGGATTGGAAACTAGCCAGAGCACAAGCAATAGCGATGCAAGAGATAGGGTAACCTAGCGGGGTCTTTTTACCCAGTGTTTACGGGGTCAGGCCAAGTCAAAAACCACACCAAATTGTCTAATAAATGAGTTTATTGCATGTAAGTCTCACGCGCCAATGCAATCATGCACTCACTCACCCAAGAGCTATTAAGAAATAAAAGAGAGGAAATTGGACAGGGGAGCTTTGAAGGGGTGTGGTTAGGGTAATACTACACCTTGTCCTGAAGTCCTAGGTTCAAGAAGGCAGCAAAGAAATGGGGCTCAGCACAGAGAGGGCTGAGGGGGTTGCTCTACAAACGGAGCGACGCTCAGCTGGGATGACCAGAGCGATCCAAGGAAATGCTCAAAAGCCAGGACTATTTGTAGGGAAAAGAGTACCTGGAGGACTAATTCTTTCCCGGGGAGTACAATGGGTGTTGCAGTGGGCATTACATTGGTAATTTCCTTTGTGTGATGGGATTATTAGGTGTTGCCAAAGTCTCCGGATTTTCAGAGGTGGTGTGGTGTGACTGCTGGTCCTCGCCTGATTAAATATTTGCTCAGCCTGGGGCATACATGCTAATCCTGTCAAGTCGGCGTCTCGGGGCTGAGGACTCTTTGTTTATTGTGGATTTGGTTCTCCTGAGATTTTCCTGGGGCTACGTAATGGAAATGTTACTAGTCTGACCTGGTTTTTTGGTCTTTCGGCCATGCCTGCCTACATGCCCTTTTGGGGGACCTCTATGGCACACAGAATCACTCTTTAATATCAAAATTGTAGACCCCGGGATAGGGTTTCTCCACTGAAGTAACAGATACATAAAATGAAGTACCTAGAAGCAGACCTTTATGAGCTGTCTGTATGTGTGAAGAGCAATAGAGATACAAAACGTATGGGTATAGTGATGAGATGATGAGGAGGACCACTGTGGTGTAGCGATTTGAGTTTTGGACTACAGCCTTGGATACCAGGATTCAATTCCTCACTCAACCATGGAAACCCACTGAGTGACCATAGGCACATCACACACTCTCAGCCCCAGAAAATAGGTTTGCCTTAGGGTTGTTGTAAGAAAGAAATGACTTGAAGGCACACAACAACAATCATGAGGTGAAAAGTTCAGTTTTCATGATGGTCCTTGAAGGACAATGGCCAAAGGAAAGAAGTTACCAAAAACCAAGGTGAGTAGAAAACCATATGAATGATGGAGAGAATTATTGGAATGTACTGTGATGCTGATTGGGAATCAGAAAGGAGATGTGATAAACTGGCTAAGACAGCCCTCATGAGGCTAGGGTGTTGACTAGTGTTGCAATATGTGTAGTTTGCCACAAGCCATTGTCTCTGTTCAATGCACTGTCGATGGACTAGAGTTTGTGGCTACATTCTAATTCTGCTGTTCCTCTTTCCACTGTTCCTTTGTACTGCTGTTCTGAGATCTAAGATGAAAAGCCCAGGAACACTGAAATGTTCTGCAACTGGTTTTTGTGTATTCCCATTCCTAATTTAGTCCACTTATTCTCTGATGCAGAGAGTGCTCTGTCTGCTCAATATAGAATGCTGAAGGACATTGTTGATTTTAACCGTGTAATTAAGGGTTTGGTGGAAGGATAAATAATATTATTTTCCTTGTTGTTCTGGTTAAACAACTGAGAGTCTGAAATCCTTACTGATCCATGGTAGACCAGTCCAAGATCTACCAGTAGATCCAGACTTATTTTCTAGCCTAGTCGTTCTTAAGCTGGAGTCTGGGGACCACTGTGAGTTTGCAGAGCCCTCAGAGGGGTCCCTGAAGCCCTGCGGCAGTGGGGGAGGGTTGCAGATGCTAGAACCACTCTCTCATTTGCAAACAAGGAAGCAATTTGGGCCACATACATGCCTGCCATCACATCCCTTTCATCAGGGACATAGCGGCAGGGGATGTGGGAACCAAGGGTATGTGTGCGCATATCCAAACTGCTCCTTTATTTGCAAACGAGGGATCAGTTTCAGCATCCACACCCTACCCCCCCCCACGCTGCCACACTGCTGATGAAAGGGAAATGGTGGCAGGCACATGCATGCACACAAACTGCTCCCTTGTTTGCAAATGAGAGAGCAGTTCTGGCACCAGCACCCACACCCCCCACTGCCAGGTCCCTGTTGCTGCTGCTACTGGTGGTGTTCAACAGCAGAGCTTTGCATTTGCACACATATGCTTCCTGCCAAAAGGCACACAGCAGCAGGTGCATGCATTCACCCAAACTATGACTCTGGAGACCAGGATTTGAATCCTGACTCAGCCATGGAAACCCACTGGGAGACCCCAGGCAAGTCACATTCTTCCAGCCTCAGAGAAAGGCAAAAGCAACAAGTCTTGTCAAGAAAACCCCCATGATAGGTTCACCTTAGGGTCACCATAAGTCAGTTTTTAAAGGTGAGAGACATGATGGCTACAAAAAAACCTTCCCTGTCAGCAGCACTTTGTTGTTGTGTGCCTTCAAGTCACTTCAGACTTATGGCAACCCCAAGGTGAACCTATCACAAGATTTGTTTAAAGGGAGTTTGCCTTTGCTTTCCTCTGAGGCTGAGAAAATGTGACTTGCCCAAGGTCACCCAATGTCTGAGAGGAGATTTTAATCCTAGTCCCCAGAAGAATTAATAAATAAATATATAAAGAGTTGAATATTTAAATCTAAATTTAAATATTTAAGTCCTGAGTTAAATCTTGGAGGTCCCCAGCAACAAATTATATTTTCAGGAGGTGCCTGGTTTTTTTAAAAAAGGTTAAGAACCACTATTCTAGCCACATGTGGTTTAGTCTGACATTTCTCTGTTTTTATCCTATACCCTTAGTGGTTTGGGTGTTATTATACTTAACAAAACAAACAGCCTTCTGCACCAGCACTTTTCACTGGCTAAATGGGATTTAAGTTATGGCTCCAACACAGAGAGAATGAAAATGATGTTGCAATAGTACTCAAGTTACGGGGAGAGAGACAAAGAGACAGCATGATGTAGGAGTGCAGAGTGCTAAAGGATTCAAATCCCCATTCAGCCACAGAACCCCAGAGGATGAACTTGGGAAATCCGCACTTTCTCACAATATAAGAGAAGGGCAATGGGAAACCTTCTGTGAACAGATCTTGGCCAAGAAAACCTTAAGGTAGGGTTGCCATAAGTGAGAGTCAACATAACAACAGCAAAGGACATGGGAGCGTCTCCCAAAAAGATAAGGTTATAGAAGTATGTATTATTTGGCTAAAACTAGGAAAAGCCAGAGAGTGGGACTTGTGGGTTTCATTAATGCCCTCCTGCACCCCAACTTTCTATCTTGAAGTTGAGAACTGTTTCTGCCACACTTGCTGCTGTCACTACGCCTCTGAACAAACTGTAGTGGGGAATCTCACTGAAAATCTCAAAAACATGCTCAGATATTCCATACTGAACAGAAAATATTACACAACATCATTTGACAACATTTTAATAGTGGCTAATACTTTAGCTAGTCTTGCCATTTTCTACATTATATCTAGATTGCTGCAGCTACAGAACTAAGAACTCTTGAATTTCAAACACAGAAACTTCCACATTTGAATTGGTTGCTTCTGTGAATGGAACATGAGTCCCCCTGCTGGATCAGACCAAAGGTCCATTTAGCCTAGTATCAGGTTCCTTTCTGTGGCCAAGCAGATGCTTCTAGGAAGTCCTTGAGGATGAAGGGAAAAAAGAAACAAACAAGCCTCTCCCTGATCCTCCCTGGCAGCTATTTAATGTCACTGAGGTTTCAGGATACAGGAGCCTAGGAAACCATTTGCAAGATCATTGAGCCTGGAAGAAGTTGCTGAGATGTAAACACAGCAAGGGAAGACACACCTTTGTGACACAAGTGAATCTCTCTTTAGAGCAAAACTGTCATCAAATGAGAGAAAAAAGAGGCTTCAATAAAGATCACACTGACTTTAGACTCAGACCATTTCTTCACAATTTTTACAGTATTATTCCAATAATAAAGTGAGCGGTTTCTACTTAGTAATGAAAAGCATTTTTCCTGTAGAAGGTGTCTTGAACTTAACTTGTAATTTAAACAGATCCTTCATTCATCCAGCCAGCCAGCCATTCCTTTTGTGTCTTAATCATATTTGCTCCACTATCATTCCTAAAACAAAAAGAAAACACTCAGATCTGTAATATCTGCATGGATACATTTCTGTAACATGAATTTAAATGAGAACCATTGGATGCTCATATTTCTACCACAAAACTAAGGCCCTTTCCACACGTGGGAAAGGAACCGCGTAAAAACGGGACTCACCGGACTTCTTCAGCATCCGAGCGAGTCCATCAGGACGAGGAGCAGTGCGAGCTCGTTGCTCCGCACTGCTCCAGCATCCAAAATGGCGGCTTCTGGTTGGTGGAGGCTCTCCACCTGTGCTCTCCACCAACCGGAGAAGCTCGCCAGCCTAAAGCCCGCCCCCAGCAGATCTGCAGGCACGCACTTGTGCGCACCTGCAAATCTACACTGGAGCGTGGGGATGGAGCAACATGGAGTCGCATGCTCCGTGCTTTTTAAAAACCTCTAAAAAGAGTTTTTTAAAAAGCACGCTGCGCGACCAGTTCTGGTCGCTCTGAACTGGACTGAGGTGTGGAACTACAAAAAGTAGTCCGCTCCAGTCCACTCTATGGTGCAGAAGACCTCCGTTGGAGGTCGCTCTGCACCATTTTAATAGCCCGGTGTGGAAAGGGCCTAAGTTTCTGCCTAGATATACAGTGGAAGCTGGAAACAATCTTTTAAAAGTAGCTGGTGTATTGGACCATTCTTCCACCTGTGCCACAGTCTGGCCTCTCCAGCCAATGCAGCAGTCCTGGCCTATGCCTCTGCTGCCACCTGCCGTCCTACACTCTGTGGAAAATAGCACTGATAATTCTGGAACAGACATTTCATATACTGCTCTCTGCTTGGTACTACTGTCATCTTTTTGAGAGGGCATTATTTAATAACAGTAATAAGTGGAAGGAGACACAAAGTTCTCCTTCTAGTGTAGAGCAAAGCTTGATACACCAGATCCATTAAACAGGTTCCAGAAGAGTTCTTATTTCTCCTGTTCTGTGCAGGAAAATTCACACAGATAAGCCCTCTCTCTCTCATTCTCTCTCCCCCTCCCCACCTACCCACCTCTATACAAAAGTGGTGAGAAAACAGAGTAATGGAGATGTATATTTTCAGGTGCTTATAGACTGAACAGATGGAAAGTAAGTATACGCAAGCATGCATGCACTTACATCCTCACATTCATTGGCAGTAATACTCTTAAGGGCCATTTCCGCACTACACTTTTATAGTGCTATTATTCCATTTCAACACCCTGTGGAATTCTGGGGTTTGTAGTTTACTGAGGCCAAAGAGCTATCTGGCTGAGAATTCTAAAGGCCCCTCCCTAAACTGCAAACCTCAGGATTCCATAGGATGTTGAAAGTGAAATAATAGCACTATAACAGTATAGGGTGGAAATGGACAAAGACATATCACTCTAGCAGCACCCAAATATCATGGGAAACTCTTTCTTCTCACCCAACATCTCTCAGTCACACTTGTCCAGCAAATGCTGAGTTTATTTTCCCCCCTCTTCCATTCAGTCTGTAAATATTTGTTCTTTAGCCCTCTAGCCATTGTGGCATTAATTCTGGAACCTGGAGAAGCTTTAACATGCCTTCACTCACTTACGACCTGTCTGGCCACCATCAAGGATCAGCTATACTGCAGAAAGTGAGGGGAATCATTTTGCATAATTAAAAAAGTAAGCTTCTACCATTACCCTGTTTTCATACTCACTTGTATACAGTCTTCAGACTTAAAAGACAGACTCCTAAATGGGGCTACCTCAAGATGTTTTGCTGCCTGAATCAAACACAAGATTCCTCCCACCCACAATCCTGACTCCCTATGCAAGACTGTTTATTGGACTTTATTTCATCACTGGCAATGGGATAGCGTCCTCCCCACCCTTGAGGGCACCAGGCTTGTTTGGAGGGATTAGGACAGTTCACGGGGGCATACACAACTCTGTCCTCCAGCACAAGGGAATATCTGGCAGCTGCCACTACCGCCTCCCATACCTCCCACCTCCAACAGATTGGGCTGGCCCTCTTCCTGGATGTTTCTAATTTGGGATGGGTTTCTTTGAGGCAGGGAAACTTGATGATAGAGATAAACAGAAGCTGAAAACAAATGCAAAGAACTACACTTATTGCCTCTCCTACTCTCCTGTTTTCATCATGAAATGAGTAGCCAGACAAACCATGACATAGTCAGAATGCATAGGACTGGGGTTGGGTCGGCAGGTTGCATTCAGGCCAGAGTAGGGAGGGTTCCATGCAGAGAGATCTTTACCCAACTCTTCTTCCCAGATTCAGATATGGAGACAGGCAGGTTCAACGGACTTGTTACCCCAAAACATAGGTGGCACAAGAGCCATCCCATGATGCCAAATATGTCCTTGCAAAAGTGGGGAATGAATTAGCTCAAAGAAAAGGCTTGCAAGAGGGGGGTAACTTAACAAGATCTTTTCTACCAGTGTTTACGGGCTCACATAGGAAAAGAACCAGTCAGAGAGTCAAAAGTAAACTAAAAATATGTTTTATTGAGGGGAATTCACTCATTCGTGCACACAAGATACAAACAGGCCCTTTCCGCACCTTACTTTTTTTTGGCGCTGGGGTGCGGGGATCTCATGAGCAGCCTCCAGCGAGAGGCTCTCGTGTCCCCGCTGCTTCAGCTCCTCACAAGCTGCCTGCTCCCAAGCAGGTAGCACAAGAGCCCCGCCTCTTCCTTCCGCAGCACAGCCTGGGAGTTTCCCAGGCTGCACTAGGGAAGGAAGCGCAACCGCCGCGGCTCCAGAGGCTTCACACACATGGCAAGTGCACGCAGGGCCCTGGAGCAATGCATGATCACACACCATTTTCGGCTTAAAGCTGAAAATGAAAAAGTACACGAGCGGCACATACCAGACCCTGGAGCGTCATGCGATTGTGAGTGCTTCGTGCAGATCACCTCTCACAATCGCACGACACTCCAGGCGCCCTTTCGCATGGCAAATGCCATGTAAAAAGGGCCTCAGTCAAACATTCACACAGGAGCTAACTGAAGGATAAAAGGAGGAAGAATTACGGGTAGAGAGGGTGAGGGTTTTTGGTTATAATTACAAGTCCAGAAGAGTAGTGAAGAAGTTGAAATGTGGTTTAGACTTTTGTCTAAGGGCAGACCAGATCAGGATTCAGGGCAACATAGTGGGGTCCAGCATTTCATCTGATTTCATCTGACTTCTCAAAACCAAGGATTTATATACTCTGTTTCCCTCCCTGAAGGGGTGTGAGTTGATTGCTCTCCCAGCCTAGTGGACGGTAGGAGTTGCAACACAGACAATGGGGTCTGGATGGTGCTCATGAGTTCAATGTTTTGGTTGAGTGGGGGTTTCTGGGCCAGGCTGCAGTAGGATATGCACACTGCAGGGGTCCTTACCTCTGCACCTGAGCACCTTATTATTTTCTGAGCTTAGCAGCTGCTAGGATAAGCTCAGAGCTATTAAGTCAGGCTTTCTTGACTAAATCTTATGGCCTGGTCATGTTAAGGTCACCTCTGACCTATTGCTAGCTGGTGTCCCTTTCCACATGGCCTTTCCAGCCGTAAGGGTTATAATTTATATTTTATGCCAATTAAACATATCTGCCAAATAATGTATTTTGCCAATTAGACCATATCAAAATGTGGGGATGTATGGCCTAGTAACAGACTCCCATAATTCAAAATTTTAAGGACACTATTGGACCACAATACAGAATATCTCTCATAATACTAACAGTAGTAGTAGAAGGCATGGGGTGCTAAATGAATCAGGGTACAGTACTGTGGAATAGAAATTTAACTCTCTCTCCCTCATGCTGTTCTACACCTCTAAATTATTCTCCTTCAATTGCTGTCTTCCATTTTGGGAGAAAGACGCTTGAAGTCAGATGTAGAAAAGTACAAGGAAAAGAGCTCTCGTAAAACTGTGCAGTCTCAATCCAAATTGCAACCCATTTCCTGGATTTGTTCTTTGCTATGAGGAAATTGTTAGAGAACATGTCACTCACTTCCTATTTTGTCTGTATTTGTTCCAATACTCGGTACTGATTTTCTGTAATTATTTGTCAACAATATCTTGAAAATGAAAGGGTTTAGAAAAGAAGCAGGCACCAGGGATCATATCGCAGATGGGGGTTGAATAATGGAATGCATCAAAGAATTTCAAAAGAAAATCAATCTGTGTTTTATAGATTACAGCAAAGCCTTTGACCATAAAATCATGAGAAATTATGGTTCACTCTAAAGGAAATGGCATCTGATTTTCCTGATGCATATCCTGTCCTTTGGACAAGAAGTCACTATTAGGAGACAAAATGGAGAAATAGAAAGGTTTGCCATTGGCAGGAGGCAAGTCACACAACCAGTGGCATGAGGATGGGGGGCAAGAGGGCGGTGCACCCTGGGTGGCACTTTTTGGGGGGTGCCGCCACTCCTTGCCTGCCTCCCTATGCACCATCGTCCCGCCCCCACATGCCATTGCCCCACTTCCATGCCTCCACCCCTCGCCCACCCCTGCTCCTACCCTGCTCACACCAAGCTATGCCGCCTGTTTATGCACAGAATGTATCCTGTAGAAAGCAGTATTACACTCTGAAGAAGCAGGCATGAAAACTGGAGGAAGGAACGTCAACATTTTAAGACATGCAGATTACACCATTTTATTTGCAAAAAGTAGCAAAGACTCCAAACAACTACTGATGAAAGTTAAGGAAAGATTTCCTATACAGTCATTAATCACAATGGAGATTGTAGTCGAGAAATCAGAAAACAAAAGGCATTTATGCACTACGTTATTATAGTGCTATTATTCCACTTTTAACATCCTGTGGATTTCTGGGGTTTGCAGTTTGGGGAGAGGCCTCAAAGGCCCCTTTGGGGCCCCTCCCTAAACTGCAAATTCCAGGATTCCATAGGATGTTGAAAGTGGAATAACAGCACTATAACAGTCCAGTGCGGAAATGGCCTTAGACTTGTTGGAAAGGCAGCCATGAAGGAACTAGGTAAGATCCTCAACTGTAGAGACATATCATGAAAAACTGAAGCCAGTAATATCCCAGATGTATTATTTCTGATTTCTATGTATGGTTGTGAAAGTTGGACATTAAAGAAAGCTGATAGGAAGAAAATCAGCTTATTTGAAATGTGTTGGAGATGAGATCTATGGATACTGTGGCCTGTGAAAAAGGCCAGTGAAAAGGTCATAGAGCAAATCAAGTTCGAAGTCTCGCTGGATGCAAAGATGACCAAATTGAGGGTGTCATACTTTGGAAATATTGTGAGACGATGTGACTCACTGCAAAAGATGATAATGTTTGAAAAAATGGAAGGTGGTGGGAAAAGAAAGAGCCTGCATAACGACTAAGGAAGCCATGGCCTTGGGTTTACAAGACTTGAGTAGGGTATTGATAATAGGGATCTGAGAGGTCAAATAATAACAACAAAATATTTCTTCATGGCATTTAACCAGTCAATTAATGCTATGTTACTACCAGTACTCTTTCCCACTACCAAGATCTTTCAGTAACTTTTCCTCATAATTTAAACTCCCTTCAGCAAAAGTTCCATCTAATGTTAGTTAAAAGTTTGCCTCTTGCATGACCTGCCTGTTTTGTTGCTTCTTGATGATTTTGACTAGAGGACCATGGTTAATAGCCTCTCCTAAGGGCTGAGACCTGGATGTATGAACCAGTATGTACATCATAGAGGAGGAGGACCCTGGGTCAGACACATTCTTAACCCAAACTGGAAGACTTTTGTAGCATTTCCCTCCCGAAACTGCAAACCCCAGGATTCCATCGGATGTTGAAAGGGGAATCACAGCGCTATAACAGTCTAGTGCCGAAATGTCCAGGTTTAATAGATGGACCCAGTCCAAAGAATACAGTGTGCCCTCTGATGATGCAACTTCTGCACACATGAATGTGAGGTTACGCAAAGCCTTGTGTCCAATTGTTGTTAAGTGGACACATCAGGCATGCTCCTGTGTCAGCATGGGTGCAAACATGTTGTGCCCATTGACAGTAAGGGGACAGAGTATTCACATTTTTGATGTGAGGGATCCCGACATATACAGAGAATAGACTATTCTTCACTGCCCAGGAAGATGCTTTGAATTGCATGAATGAGTTATAAATATCAACTGCGAAGCCAGAAAAATATAAAATATGCTTCCAGACAAGATAATGGCAACAACATTTGTTCTCTCTCTCTCTCTCTCGGCTATTTAATTATATATAGTATATATTTAGCTGGATTTCTAACTTTTCCTAATCTTAAGATCTGAATGCAGATGGTCAATCAAAAGCCAATTAATGAAAGCTTCTGAATTAATAAAAGACGTTGTACCCTTGAGAGGCAGTCCCTGTTAACGCCTTTGCTATTTTATCTTATATTTCATTTTGCTATGCTGTGATTCATCGCAACATCTGCACCAAGTACATTACAGGACAATGAAGTCCATTCAAGAATGTGTTCTCCTTAGCAAGTCCTAAAGCTTGTAAGGGAAGATAAGAGAGGCCAATTTTCAAGGTCTGTGTGCCTGTTTAGGGCTTGGCAGGCTCAAATATGCGCACTGAATTTTACCCAGAACAACAACAACTCAGACCACAGGTTGTATGTGCTTTTTGCCATTCACTCACATCGGAAAGAGGGAGGGGTGTTTCACTGCTGCACTGAGGACAATTCCTTGTAATGTACATTGCAGAACCTGAGCTCACAAAGACATTAGTCATTAGTTATGATAATTACTGTTGTCATTATTATTGCAGCATTAATAATATTTTCTAATGACCCTGTTTATTTTATCCATGTTTCCAGCTCGTTGTCACTCTGTCTTGCCTTAACAACCACTAAAACTAGAACTCGAGCATTTCCAGACAAGGCTGAATGCATAATCTCTTTAATGAAATTTTAGGAGAGTTCACAGTTGTATTCAGCAGGTAGCCCCCAGGTTTCTCAACGGCTTCTTCCATCTTTCCATCCCCACCAAAATTTGTTAAAGAATAAATGCTAGAACAGTGGCACAAAATCTTTTGATGGGCAGCTCTGTCTCCATCTGGAAGCATCCTCAGTATTTTTGGTCAGAAATGGGAGAGAAAAACAGAGGATCTTAAAATATCACAGGCCAGGAGGATTCCCCCCCCCCCAAAAAAATAATATTTAGCTGCTAACCAGAGAAAATCAAGACAGTTTGAGCATGAAAAGTGACCGTGAAAATATTAGGAAACTACAAGAAAAGACACGAAAAGACAGAGAAGTGTCCACAATACAATGTCTTGTTTGTTGGGAGTAAAAAGCATAGGCCCAGCCACAGGAAATATCCACAACCAAGCTGGCTTAGTTTGCTGGAGTTTGGCCCATAGGGTCAGGCCTCTGGTACTATTATGGGATGGCAAGGCTTTATATGTATCAGAGCAAAGGAAATTAATATTATGGGATGGAACAGTAAAGGGGGGGGTTATGCGACCAGAGATTTGAGGGGGAGGTGGGTTATAAGAGTGCTGTGGGATGTGGTAGCTTCTGCAGCTGGTGAAAATATTATGGGATAGTGGCCCATGTGAAGCCAGGGACTATTATGGGTTGGCAAGGCAAGCTGAGGGGGTGGGGTGCTGTAAGTCTGAGTGTTCGCTGGGGAGTAGTATGGGATATCTCAGCAGTTCAGTTGGAGCACGTGACTTGGAGAACATTATGGGATGTGGCTCTGAATTACTATGGGATGTTGTGGACAAGAGGGAGGAGAATGGATTATTATGGGATGTCAGTACATACAGACAGCGTGTCTGGCTGCATTGTTTGGGACTCTGTCCAAACGGCTGCCCTTCTGTCTCCCAAGTCTTTTTCTTTTCCATTTCTCTCTCTCTCCCTCTCTCTCTTTTCCTGTGGTTCAGGCAGCACCAGTGGGCCCCCTCCCCTTTCCCACCAACCGCCTGCTTTTGCCACCAGCCCAGCCCAATCTCTTCCCCCTCATACGCTTAATCTCCTCTGTTTCAACTGTCAGAACCTGTAAAGCAGGCATGCTATTATGGGTTGGCTGTTCTGCAGGGTGGGGGTGGGGACCGTTGCTAGGCAATGTCTCCTGTTGGAGATATTATGGGATGTGCCCAGTTTTGCAGGGTAGGGCTGCCCAGGAGATTTGTTCAGGAGCCTTCACAGTATTTGCCTCCTGCTAAAGATGCAAAAAGTGGAGAAGAGGGATTGGAGGAAACAGGACAAGATATTTGTAAAAATTAGGATTGCTTTATTTCCAGTTGCTCCTTATTGCCAAGCTACTAAGCCTCGTGAGTTGTATGTATGCATGTTTGTGTGTGTGTGCATATCTTCCAGCTGTCCTGATCTGGGAGGCACAGTCCCAGTTAATCCTCTTTCATCCCACTTTTTGAACTGCTTTTAAAATGCCCCAGTTTCTTTCACCTCCTCCCACTTTCCTCCTTTGTCCTCAACTTAGTTTAATTGCTGCAAACCTGGTTCTGAGTGCGAAAACAATTCTCCGTATACTTTATCTCTGGCTACGCATTCTAAGCCTACTGGGATTTGCAGTCCAGCATCTGAAGATTATATGATTCCCATACTTGGTCTAGAATGAAAGGTGAAAGGAATAACACTATCCCAAAAGGTACCAAGTAGGAAGGGACTGTTGACTGCATTTTTCCACCAAGAAAATACTGAAAAGGAAATAACAGAGTAAATTGATGTATTTATCATGCTTTATAGTCATTGCCTAGAAAGAAACATATATTATGTACCTGAGATATGTCTTGCTTCTGGTTAATTGCACAGTTATTGGTATTATGTTTGATGTATAGGACAAAGGGCCCTTTCACACTGCACTGTTATAGTGCTATTATTCCACTTTAACTGCCATGGCAATATCACATGGAATCATGGGATTTGCAGTTTAGAGAGAGGCATTTAGAATTCTCAGCCAGAGAGCTCCAGTGCTTCACCAAACCACATACCCCAGAATTCCACAGAACGATGTCATGACAGTGGAATAATAGCACTATAACGTTGTAGTGCGATAGGACCCACAGTTATAACACGTAGTGGTTGGACTAGATGGTCCTTGTGATTCCTTCTCTTACCGCAGGTGAGGCCTCCTTGGAGATAGCATAAAGATATCATTTTGATATCAATAATTTGGCTCTCTCCCGCCACCCCTCTCCACGTGTTTGAGAGGCCCCTGGACAAGCCCAGAACTAGGCTCAGCCACTGAATGCTGCCATATCCCAAGACAATACAGGCAGGCCAGAAATAGCCAGATCACCGCTTTAGGAGACCTCTGCAAACACCCTTATTATGTATGCACACTGTTTACAAAGGACTCCCTGTCCTGAGCAGGTAACTTGGCAAGCTAGAAGCTTAAAGGCCAAGCACTGAGCATTTGCATACAGTCTACCTCTTTGTCAGTTCGGACTTAATCATGCTAAATTGTGACCTTTCTGAGACATTGTCTCGCACCCAGAACTTATTGTTGTCCCCGAGTAAGGCAGAGCCTGCAGTCCCAATTCACCCTATAAAAACCCCTGATTCCGAGACCTTCCTTGGATCGCTCTGAACTTCCATCGAGCTTTGCTGCTGCAGTGCTTGGGGAGCTCCCCTCAGCTAATCGAGCTGAGTTTCTTCTCTGCACCCCCAGATTCTCCCACAAGGTCCAGGACTACGGGATAGGTGTCGTATCACCCATTTTCCCTGAAAATCTCTATCCTTAACTCAGTCTCCAATCTCTTCGTTAGCTGCGTGACTGTGGTGTCTTTAATATTTGTTTGTCTGCAATAAAACATTATTTTTATTACTGTACATCGGTGTGGCTGCATGGCTGACCTGACCCCGTAGACATTGAGTTGCAAGATCCTGCTAAGTTACCCTGCCTCTCGCTAGCTTAAGTGAGTGCTCCAGCTAATTTTCCCCAAAATTGTGTGTTGTTGTTTGGTTATTTAGGTGTCCCTCGGGGACCCCCAGTAAACAGGGTAACACTTCCACCTGTAAGGTTCTGTGATTCTAAGTGTCATAGGCAGCTATTGGACATTGTTTCTGATGATTAGAATCATAGAATCATAGAAATGTAGAGTTGGAAGAGACCACACGGGCCATCCAGTCCAACCCCCTGCTATGCAGGAACACCCTCAAAGCATTCCCAACAGATGGCCATCTAGCCTCTGCTTAAAAACCTCCAAGGAAGGAGACTCCACTACACTCCAAGGCAGCATATTCCACTGCCGGACAGCCCTGACCGTCAGGAAGTTCTTCCTGAGGTTCAGGTGGAATCTCCTTTCCTGAAGCTTGAATCCATTGCTCCTTGTCCTGGTCTCTGGAGCAGCAGAAAACAAGCCCTCTCATTTCTCTACATGGCATCCCTTCAAATATTTAAACATGGCTATTATGTCCTTGAGAGCTCACTTTGAAAAGAAAGAAAAGATATAACTTTTTTAACAATTGAGATGTGTAGTTCAGATTTGTCTACTTCCCTGTTATTTCATCATTTAAAATATCTTGAGGATGTACACCCCCAGCTATATAATTGAAGCGCAAGAATGGTTTGTCTAATATTTTTAGTAGTAATATTTTTATAATAGCAGTATCTCACTTTAAGTGGACTGTCAACCAGTCAAAGAGTTTGAAGTGTCTGTTCTGCTTTACAAACCGGTGTGCTACGTTATTTTACATGTTACTGAAACTTCAGCAAAGGTGCCTTTTTGAGAAATTAAAGTGTAACAGATCCTCACTTTTCCCAGACTGTTATAGCAATTCCCAATCTGATAAAATGCCCTGTCTTTACCACACAGCTCTGCCTCCCTCCTTATAACACCATCATTGTGTAAAAGGGTGAGGGTTTTCAATCATAACTTCATGGTAGCTTGTTTTTTGTGTTACTTTAAATACTGTGTATAACTCAGCCAAGTCAGCATTTACTGTAACTTTTATTTAGATAACAATAAGAATAGAGCACTAAAGGTCATATGCAGGTCAAAGTTAATCCATTTCTTCAGTGCACTTTTTAGACAGTTTCCTTGTATCTTTAGACTCTTATATAAAGCAGAAGTATCATAATCAGCCCTTTGGCTATACTCCCACCAAAGACTCAACCCCCAATCTAGGTCACATGTGAACAGATTCTACTAAGGTTCAATTACTCTTCTGCCCTCATTAGGCTTCCACTAAGAACATTATCACACTACACTGCTATAGTGCTATTATTCCAGTTTAACTGCCATGGCAACATTTTATGGAATCCTGGGATATGCAGATTGGGGAGGGGCATTTAGAATTCTTAGCCAGAAAGTTCCTGGGCCTCACTAAACTACAATGTTCCAGAATTCCACAGAATGTTGCCATGGAAGTTAAAGTGGAACAATAGCACTATAACACAGTAGTTATTAGAATTAAACTTTCCCATACAGTCACCCTCCCTGGCTGACGGAGGGACTCTACACCATAGTTTCTTGCTAGGAATCTTACTAAACACCCAAAATCCAGTACTTAGCTTTATATATTTTTTTCTCTCAGCCACCAGCCGCTCCCACACACTACTGGGGCTGGGTTTCTCACCTGAGGAGCTATTCTGGTTGCCTAGCAACCTGCTTCTAGGCTGCTCTGGCACTTCAGATAGCCACGCTCCAGAACTTCATCATACAAAAGGAAGTTTAAGAGAACTCAGCGATGTAACAAACATGTCTATACCTCCATCAAAGAAGCATTCCCTCCCATTAGAGGGAAAAGAGCAGAGAATTCTGCTCAATATCGTAACCCTCCCTCCTCCCAGATCTGTTGCCTGATCAACTAAGGGCATAATGTTTTAAATCAACTACTCTGGCAGTGACACTTAAAACTCAAAATTTAACCAGTTTAAAATATTTAATTCCATTATTGATCTGAAAAGGAGTTGCCACTGTTTTATAATCAGCAAAAGCACATTCACACATTGTTTATAATTGATTACCCCATCATTTAAGATAGGATGCTTGTGCTGGAAAATTAGTGCCATGGCATTTTGTTTGTGTCACAAAACAAAACCTCCACTCTATATTCTCCTGCATCTCACAAATTTAAAATAGGAACACTTGTGCACACTTGTAATTCTGCAAGCACCATCTCACTCCCATTAACCTTGGTGTGTGCAGTTATGCATTTGCTATACATTATATTACAATGGTTTCAGATGTGGGTTTTATCACACTATTGCCCTCATTCGCAGAACTAGGGATAGTGGGGGTTTCAAGCTAAGAAGTCCTCACTCTCTGCTAGCAACCCTCTCTTGCTTTTCCCCTGCTTCTTCCATCTTTTTTCTTACCCAGAGTAAAAAACAACAACAACTAGTAATGATTTTTTTTAAAAGATGGATTGAGTTCTGCACTGCGTTCAAAACTAGGGTATGTTAGTAAACTGACAATAATATTTAATTTTTAAATGTAAGGAAGCTTTACGAATGCTTAATCTGACAATCATTTGCACTGAATCTGTGACAGGAGAGCTTCAGCTTAAATACATTCAGCAACAGAGTTTTGGAAAGAGGTAAAATGAAAGCAAAGAGTCACCATGGTGTAATACTTTAAGCATTGGACTATGACCCTACAGACCAGGGTTCAAGTCCCCACTTGGCCATGGAAACCCACTGGGTGACCTTAGGTGCATCACACGTTCTCAGGGCCAAAATACCCCCTGATAGGTTCACATCTTAGGGTCACCATAATTTGGAAACAACTTGAAGGCAAAATGAAAGCAGTACTCTTAGATTTTGTGCCCATGGGAGTGTAGAAAATTCAAAATCCAACCACCATGCTAAAACCAGGGTCATTTTTGCACTAGACTGTTATAGTGCTATTATTCCATTTTCAACATCCTATGGAATCCTGGAGTTTGCAGTTTAGGGAGGAGCCTTTAGAATCCTCAGCCAGAGAGCTCTTTGGCCTCAGTAAACTACGGCCGGCCCCTCCCGAAACTGCTAACCCCAGGATTCCATAGGATGTTGCAAGTGGAATAATAGCGCTATAACAGTCTAGTGAGAAAATGGCCTATGATATCACCATTTTGTCTGCACAGAGCAAAGGGAAGGACATCTACTATCGTGGAACCACTAATGGATCTCTGTCTCTCTGTATGTGTAGGGGTTCATTTGCCAGGCTGGAAAAAAGGAGCATTAGAACAAGCAACAAGGGAAGTCTCAGCTCAAAAGAAACATACCAAGACATAAAAAGGACACATTTTGGGACACTTGTCTTTACCCAATAGCTATAGTACACAACTGTTAATTTTTATGACGGTCACCTTAAACAACCCAATTCTGTTAAGTTGGTTTGAATTTGGCTTGTTTCAATGTAAAATTAATAGTTTATACTAGATAGAATTAGCCACAGCTCTGCATTAAAAAAAAAATACAACAAGCTGCATTTAATCAAAATGGCAACAAAAAATTCACTCGTCTCACTGACACAATAGAGGAGGAAAGAAGAGCCTGCAAACTCTAGGGGAAGGTGGGCTAATTTTTGTCTTGCTAACCATGTTCTGCTATAAAGTTTTAATGAAGTCATTCATTCTCATGCACTGGCTGACTGACTGTATGGTTCATCACATCCTTTCTCTTCAACGAAGTGAGTAAAGCATGGAGTCATTGCAAATCTCGAGGCCTGACAGCAGTGCAAATCCCTCGGCTGTCCTTCCACTCAACATTCCATCCTAAAGTCAACTGTGGCCCAATGGAGAAAGAATGAAATGCTCATCTTCCAGTGAAGAAATAATGGTTACAAAATAGAACACTGTTCCTATTTTCTATGAATGGTCTGTGCATGAGAAAAGGAGGCAGAGTCTGTTGTAGAAGCAAGACACATTAAAAAGTTTGCCAAGGGCCGTTTCCCAGCAGTGTTCTTAAAAGATACATGGCAGGCAGCAGAATAACATCCCTATGTTGAATTCAGCTTTATCAGTATTCAACTGTGTATAGCAGCCTGCAAAGTACAGGACCCATAAGAAAAGGAAACCTGGCAACCCCGCAGAGAAACACATAGAATCCCGTTAACCACTGATGCTGCTGTTTCATGGTGTGATCTAGTAGGGTGTGTCTGTCTGGTCTCTGCCACTGTACCCGTTGAAGGGTGTCTTGTGGATGGCCATGAGAAACAAAGACACAATGAGCAGTGCCTGCACAGAATCTTGGAAAGTAAATGAGGAGTGAATGATGGAAAATCAGCGCTGCCTCCCAGGTGCTCTCTGCATACCCTTCTTTCAGCTTCCCTTCTCTTTTCATGAGAATATAGTGTCAAGGGGAATGCTTCCCTCCCAGCCATAAGGAGCTCCTGTGGAACTCTGTGTGTGCAGTGACCGTTTTGTTTTATTCCATATCACTCAAGTATGCTCCTGTAAAGTAAGAGGTAGAATGATTGCTTAGTCAATAGTAGCAATGGTTAGTCTGGGATGCATGTCATTCACCAAGAGAATCCTTACTTGCATAAGGGTTAGGTCCACAAGCACTGATTTCTTCCCACCTCTGACCATACACACACACAATGGATTCTTACCTTTGTGCTTTCTGTGTGGGGGAGAGATATGTCACTTGTAGCTGAAGCATAAATTTTTAGCCAAGACACATTTGACAATATTTAAGGGAAGGGCAGGTGGAAGCCCTCTGCAGCTCTCAGACTTAGAGGCATGGCAAACCACCTCTCCCTTTCTTTATCTGTGTGGGCTGCTTTTTCGTAACACCATCCGCTGCGAAACTAGAGGGGGAGTCAGTGATGGCTGCTTGTGTGTGGAATACTGAATGCCTGTAACAGCTCTGAGAAAACAACTATTAGAAATCTGGTCTTCCTGTACCTTATTCTAGGTCCAGGTTGTCTGGGCAGCTTACTCCCTTTTTTGTACAAAGCCTGCTTGCCATAATTCCTGCAACCAACGTTTCCCCTTGCTTGCTCAAAATATGCCCAACATGAGGTGAAATACAACCACGTGCCACATAATTGATAATCTGATTAATGGGTTCCCTAATAGAGCTGTAGATGTACTGTCTTTGGCTGTAAAGTACAACTCCAGATGAAGCTTTTGTCATGCCACCAGCCTGCTTCACTCACTGGATTTTACAGGACAGACATGTTGTCTACAGCTTGTAACCCTTCCTTGTTTTCCGACCATTTCAGCCATCTTCAATCTTACTTCAGAAAAATCCTTTAAGAGAAAAAGGTACAACAGTTTTTCATGGTGAATAGTAATCACTGGCATGAAAGACCCTCTATTTTGACATGCTCATAGTCAAAACCCTATGTTCCACTGCAGCTGCGTGGGCAGAGTGTGGGTGCAGTAGGGCTAGGGCAATGCATTTTTATTCTTTAATGAATTCAACCATAATGCTACCCTATTTACTGGGGGTCCTGGGAGGGACTCCAAAATGTGCTCAACTATAGGTGGGGAAAATTAGCTCAGAGCACTGCTTTAGCATTACGAGAGGCAGGGTAACTTAGCAGGATCTCGTAACCCAATGTTTACGGGGTCAGGCCAAGTCAAGGAGCAGACTGGTTTGAAAGCAATGAATGATCTTTATTAAATACAGGCACACAATGTAAGCAACACACGCACACAGATAACTAAGGAAAATAAAGGTGTGAGTAAGATAGCAGGATTTTCAGAGGGATAGTTGGTTTGGGTGAGACGACACCTGTTCCTGAAGCCTGGAGGAAGATAGGCTCTCTACGCTGGGGTTCGGTGTGACTCAGCACGTGGAGCTGAGGGGAATCTCACCAAGCAATGGGGCAGCAAGGCGGTTGGAACTCGGGAGCGATCCGAGGAAGCTCTCGGAATCAGGGGTTTTTATAGAGAGAAGTGTGACTGCAGGCTATGCCTTACTCGGGGACAACAATGAGTTTTGGGGTGTGAGACAATGTCTCAGAAAGGTCACAATTTAGCATGATTAAGTCTGAAATGACAAAGAGGTAGACTGTATGCAAATGCTCAGTGCTTGGCCTTTACGCTTCTAGCTTGCCAAGTTACCTGCTCAGGGCAGGGAGTCCTTTGTAAACAGCGTGCATACATAATGGGGGTGTTTGCAGAGAGGTCTCCTAAAGCGGGGATCTGGCCATTTCTGGCCTGCCTGTATTGTCTTGGGATATGGAAGCGTTTGATGACCGAGCCTAGTTCTGGGCTTGTCCGGGGGCCTCAAAAACACGTGGAGAGGGGTGGTATGGTAAGGCCAAATTATGATATCAAAGTGATATCAGGTGCTATCGCCAGGTAGGCCTACGCTGCAGTAACAATAACATTTCAACTTATACCTGCCTTTAGATGGCATAATGTCAGAAGCATGATCTCATAACCTAACAAGTCTCCCAACACTCATTGTGAACCCTGACAGGTCTCTGACCCCCACTTGCCACCACTCTCCACACAAGGTTGTGTTTGTGGTAGAGATACACCAACACCAGAATAATTTTGACATTACGCTGGCATCAGGTCCCTATGATATCATTATGCCAAGAAGAGCTGGTGTAGAAAATTTTTTAAAATCCTAAATCTCTCTAGCTGGCATAATTTGAGCACATAATTGCATTCTTAAATACAATCAAAGTTAGATACCAACATTTAAAATTAAAATAACAGCTTGAAAAATAAAATCCGAAAATGAAGCAATCTCAGAACGGGAAAGAACATTTTTGCATATTTTTACCCTTGTTAGTGTGCGTATGTATGAATATTATATACAATGCAACCTTGTTCAGCTGTGAGAGTGAATCCTCTTGCTATCTTACAAACTCTATTAGAATTAGTATGCAAAGGATCTTGCCTTACTTTTGAGACTGAGAGAAAGAAGTTGGTAGCATAACCTTTCATAGACTAAAATCTGCTTTTTGCATCTGGTGAAGTAGACTTAAGTCTACAAAAGCATATGCTACCAACTTCTTTCTCTCAGTCTCAAAGGCGCCACAAGATCCCTTTGCACACTGATCCAGATGAGCACGGCTATGTCTTTGAATTCTACTGGAATTAGAATTCACAAACTCCTATAACAATCTCAACGTTGTGGCCACAACTGTACAGCAACTGTTGATCTTTAGTGTTACATTTGTTACATAGGCCTACCCAGATACTCTGTTTTCCCCTTCCCTGTATCTATATTGGGGTCTTTTTTTAATGATAACTTGTTACTTATATTGATTCGTATGTCTTTGGATTATGTCAAATGTAAAGAACCAAAATGCTGTTGTTGCTAAGATATATCCAAATATGCCCACCTTGTCTGATCTTGAAAGCTAAGCAGGGTCAGCCCTGCTTAGTACTTGGGTGGGAGACCACCAACGAAAACCAGATGCTGTAGGCTATATTTCAGAGGAAGTAACTGGCAAATCCCCTATGACTATTCCTTGCCTAAGAAAAGCTTCTGAAATTCCTATGTCCTCCGTAAGTCGACAGTTGACTTGAAGGCGCACGCACACACGACCTGAGAGCCAGCATGAAGTGGTCTATGACTAGGCCTCCAGGAGACCGGGATTCGAATCTCCACTCAGCCGTGGAAACCCACCAGATGACCCTAAGCAAGTCACACTCTCTCAGGCCTCAAAGGAAGGCAACAGCAAACCCCTCCGAACAAATCTTGCCAAGGTCACCATGAACTGGAAACAACTCAATGGTGTAGCTGTCCTAATCATATGCAACCACGAAGAGCTCCTTCTTGTAATTATCCATTATAACAGGGCTTCCCAAACAGTGTGTCGCGACACATTAGTGTGTTGCCTGTAGTGTGTTGGTGTGTTGCCTCCCTGGGCGAGAACACCCGCCCCGCAAGCCTGGCCTGCTGCCGTTGCTCTCTGGGGCCTTTCCCCAGCAAGAGCGACGGCAGCGGGCAAGGACTGGGTGGGAGGGGGCTGCCTTTCCCCCTGCCGCCGCTCTCGCTGGGGCCTTTCTTGGTGAGAGTGACGGTAACGGGCCAGGACCGGTGGGGGCTGCCTCACCCCACCCTAGATGCACCTCTGGGTACCTTCAGTTTGCTAGTAAAACTGAATTACTGTGTCACAAAATGATACCTGTCAGAAAAGTGCGTCACCAACATGAAAAGTTTGGAAAGCTCTGCGTTATAATGTCAGTGAACAGTACTGAACTACACTGGAAGAGTGGGGAGCTTGGTGGCTTGCACCTCAAGCATGTTTAGGATCACATTTGGTTATATAATGGTCAGGGGTTAGCACGTAGAACAGTCGGGAAGGGCACATCTCATTTTCAGAATATGCACCTGGAGACTGAGGGCCTTCCGCACAACGCTATTATTCCACTTTCAACCTCCTATGGAGTCCTGGGGTTTGCAGTTCAGGGCCGGGCCTGTAGAATTCTCAGCCAGAGAGCTCTTTGGCCTCAGCGAACTACCAGGATTCCACAGGACGCTGAAAATGGAATAAGGGCACTATAACAGTCTAGTGCGGAAAGTCTAGTGCGAGAGAGCCAGAGTGGTGTAGTGGTTTGAGCACTGGACTATGACCCTGGGGACCGGGGCTCGGTTCTCTGTTCAGCCATGGAAACCCACTGGGTGACCTTGGGCCTCAGAAAACTCCATCAAAGATTCACCTTAGGGGGGCTATAAGTTGGACACGACTTGAAGGCACACAACGACGGGGAGATTTCTACGTCAGGCTAATATTTAAAAGGGTAGAACATACGCACGTGTCCCTTCGGTCTGGTAGTTTTGTGGCTAGTGCTTTCAATGGACAGTACAGATGTCTGAACAGAGCGTGCTTGCAGGTGGATATGACCGTTGTGGGATATGCCGTAGATACATATAGATAATACATGTCCAGGTTTGATCCGATCACCTGATTTTAATGTGAAGAAAGGGGGCCTATGTCTTAACACGGAAGTGGTTCATCAGGCGTTTAGGGGGCGACTTCCGTTGAATTCATGCCAATACAACGAGTGTAACATAAAGCCACGCACGTGGCTACCCGGGTTATCTGGGGAAATCGCGCCACACCCCTCCCGTTCTGTCCGTCTGTCTGGGCGGCCTGCCTTTCCGGGGCCTTGCACTCTGGCTATAAGGGCCTGACTTCTAGTGTCTGTACTGGAGCACAAGAAAGATTATGGGATGCTCAAAGCCCGCATCATCTGAAGGAAGAATGGAGAGTCCTGGCAGGCTCTGCCAGAGTATTATGGGATGTGCCACTGGCCTCGTGCCCCCAGTGGTCATTGTGCTGTGTTTGTGTCTCCCGAGCGCCATGCCAGGCGTTTTCTTGGGGGGGCCGTCTGTGGGGAGATTCTGGCCCGGAGGGGCTGCTGGGTGTCGCGAACTGTTGTTCAGCAGGGTCCTCTTTATCCTGGCTTGGCTGGACGAGGCAGGAACGGTGTGGCGGTGGTTATTATGGGCTGTGCAAAGGGGGGGCAGAAAAATGCAGTTCAGTGTGAGCATTGTAGGCTGTGGCGAAGAGTTGCTGGGAGTATTATGGGATGTCTCGCTGGACGGAGGGGGGACTATTATGGGATGCCTTGTCTGAGGGAGGGCGGGGGGAGGAAAGAGGTGGAAAATGATGACTATTATGGGATGCCAGGGAAACTATTATGGGATGCCACGGGGGCTCTGGCATGGAATATTTCAGAGAGGCAGGGTCGGGTGGAAAGGGAGGAGTGCCTGTTATGGGATGCCAGACTTGGCAACCAGGGCATGCTTATTATGGGATATGTCTGTCTGTCTGTCAGTCAGTCAGTCATGGGGGAGATTAGGGAGGGTTGGCTGGAAAAGCCAGGGAATGGGATGAGGGTAGGTAGCTACTATTATGGGATGTTCAGGGCAGAGAGACGGTGCCTGCTGGGGGGAGGAGGAGGAGGGGAGAAAGGCGAGAATGTGACTATTATGGGATGCCGGGGTGGGGGCAGGGTGGCCACTGTGGTATGTATGAGTAAGAGGGAGTATTATGGGATGTTTCCGCATGGAGGAGTGTGTGTATTACTGGACGGTTCCCTGCAAGGACTATTATGGGATGTTTTGGAAAGCGGGGGAGGGGAGGGGAGGGGAGGGAGAGATTATTATGGGATGCCGGGCCGGTTCTTAGCGAGGAGTTTTGTGGACAGGAAGTATTATGGGATGCCTCAGTGGAGCGGGGGGGCCCTGAGGTGACGGAGGTGGGACCCGTCGCCAGGGCCACCGGGCATATTATGGGATAGAGGCGGGAGTGGGGGGAGGGGGAGGGGCTTGGCCGGGCCTTTTTTTTTTCCCCTTTAAGAGGCGGCGCTGGAGCCGGAGCCATTTTCCCTTCAGCGGCGTCGAGAAATAAGAAGCCGGGGCGCCCCAACTCGGGTGAGGGCGGGAGAGGAGGAAGGGGAAGGGGAAGAGCGGGCGCTGAAGGGTGAGACGCCTCTAGGTATCGGGGAGTGGGGGCTGGGCCACGGGGCACCCCCCGGTACTCACGGCGGCCCCACGCCCCCCCGAGGCAGCCCCCCAACGCCTGAGGGAGGCGGGGAGCCCACCTCGGCAGAGCCCCCCGCGGCTCCCCGCCCCTCCCTCGCAGGGGCCTCTGGGGGGGACGGGGGTCCGTGACTTTCCGGGGCTCGGGAGTCTTGGCCGTTTCGCTCCCAAAAGCTACTCCGCTGATCCGGAACCGGGCACACGTGCCAGGGCGGCTCCTGGGGTGGTCCTCTCTTCCCAGCTCCCGCCCCCCCTTTTCTGTTTTCCTCTCACATTTTAAGAAAGAAGGAAGAAGAGAGACCCCTCGCCCCCGCCTACCTTCCCGCACCGACCTGTATCACTTCCCTCTTAGCGATTTTCTTGCCAAGTTCTCCCTCCTAAAAATGGGCTTTTCTCCCTCCCTATGATCCTGTGCTGTCGGGTTTCTGGCTTCTTCCCAGCCCCCCCCCCAATTTCTAAGCGTGGGGGGGTCGAGGCAAGTTTCTCTGCTTGCCTTTTTGCTGATTACGGCTTTCGTTTGTAGTTTTTGTTTTGGTTCAACTGATACCCTCGAGTGTTGCTATTGTCCTTTCCCAATGACTTGACATTTTTGGTCCTAACAAAAATAGAAAAGATTAAGTAGTTGGATAATATACCGTCAGGGAAATGTGTGTCCCTGATCCTAGCAAGAGGCTATAACATTAGCCCTTAACTGGTGCGCTTGGTAGATAAAAGTGGGAGGGAGATCAGGATTTTGCCTCCTTGCCTCATATTTTGTCTGGCCGCAAAACTGAAACCCCAAAGTTGACATTCCCTGTCAGCACTTACAATGGGATGATGACTGGAGTTAATATGGCATTACCCTCAAAACCATCTTGTATGGGTGCTTGGGCCAAGTTGTTAGCTAATTGCTTGGCCCTCCCTTGCTTTGCTTTTTTCCAGAATGCCCTGTGGAGAGGCAAATCCATTTGGTTGCTGTAACAGTGTTGTGACTTTAAGCCTTACTGCTTACTCTTCTCTCTTGTATAGTACTTTCCTGGCATTTGTAGTAAGGAGCTGCCAAGATAGCAGGAACTACTTGAGCCCCAGAATTGTCCTCCAAATCAGGGGACATGGCATCGGGCATAGGATCCCCGTCGCCCTGCTCTGCTGGCAGCGATGAGGAGGAGATGGAAATCCTGTTGAACAGTATCCACCAACATCAAGGTATATGGACAAACTACTGTGATATAATTAAATTCTTTGTTTTAGAATGCCATGGTGGCTTCTTTTTAGAACAAGGAATAAGGAGTTGTTCTATTGTCATTTTCAAGCAGGGAAGGCAACAAGACCCCCTCCCGTAACTAAGGGACTTGAGTCACTGAATTTAATCCATGCCCTCCCTTGATGGGTTTAACTTGGAGGCAGCAAATTGCCCTCTATCGAATCTTCACTGTTTTCTGATAACTGTGCTGTGTCATTGCAGTCACAATGAGAGAACTTGGAAGTTAGGACCTTGGGGTGGTGTGGGGAGTAAAAATTGTTCAGAACTTTCAGATAAAGAACTAACTGCTCTGGCTATTAAAATATTGGATGCCTTAGTTGCTTGTCTGATTCCTCAACTTCCGACGGTTGTTTCTCAGTGATTTGGAATATTTAGCCTGTACTCTAATTCTAGATTTGTTTTTGCAAGAATATGAAAGAGTGGATGAAGAAGAATTGCACAGGAGAATGTACAGTAAAGTTGGAGCCATATGTTTATTATAGAGTTATGTTACTACTTCCTGCCTTCCTTTTGCTGAATATGTGGTAGAGTTAATTTCTTGGGCCTGTTGTGGGGAGAGGAGGTCTTGCAAGTAGATTAACTGAGGTGAAGAGGAAAAGTTTGGATGAAGGTTCCTGTTGAGGAAACGCAATTCAGGCAACTTTGAAGGGCATAAGAGATGGAAGTGCTTCTGGCTGTCTTTTTGTCCAGTTAAAAACTCAAACATGTCAATGACCAAAATGATATGTGCTTTGAGCTATTACATGACCCATTTTTCTTCCCAGCCACACCCAATATACTTTGCTTCACAGTTGTTCACATCAGGATTGAGTTGTCCTGCACAATATTGTAGGGAGCTGAAAATGATGCGTTTTGTCATATCTTTTGATTTGGTTATTCTGAAATACAAATTTTCTTGGCATTATTTATTTTATGGAAGGACCACCAATTGATTTGGCAGATTAGGTCTTGGAATACAGTGGGAGTCTCCCTGGTGCCTTTGCCACCTGGACCAGTGGGAAATATACACATTATCTCAAGAATATCAACTGTCCTTCTCTCTCCTAATGTGCAGAAGGGACAAGGATTCATATAGGAAAGTGAAGATTATTTTCAGGATTTGTTTGAGCTCCTAGGCCAAAGAGAGAGATGGTTTTTTTCAGAGTATCTTTGGTGGATATTAGAAAACCTAGAGAAGGTGTGTAGAGGATCCTTGAATGATTGAGGCTTTGTGGAGCTGAGTTTAAATTTCCCTGAAATGTGTAGGTAACAGGAGATTGGGGAAGCTGTGCTTGATGAAGGGATACAAGGAAAATACTCCTGGCACAGGATATATTTGCTGGTTTGGGAATACAGGACTCCACCCTTAGCAGTTTCCCACTCTGATCCTTGTCCTTCAGTTGCAGCAATTGCCATGACCTGTGGCTTCCCTCATCCTGCCCAGTGCCTGTGGTTAGGAGGCCATTTTCCCTTGGAGGGAGACTAGTGACTCTGGCTGTGTGTGTAATGGGCGGGGGTGGTGGAGGGAGGGGAGGGAGAATGGCTGGGTTACTGTGGATCTTGTCACAAAGGAAGCTGCCGGCTGGCTGTGCCCCTCTGGGCTTTTAGGCGGTGGAGGATTGGAAGAACAGATGGGAATGTGGTCTGTCAGAGTGAGGAGTGATGTGTTAAGTGTGTGTGTGTGTGTGCGTGCGCGCGCGCGCTTGTCTGTTTCTGCAAAAGGGTGGATGGAATGAGTTAAAGCTTGCATTTGCATAGCGAAGAGATAATTGTAAGTTAGAAGGAGCTGGCACCTGACTAAGCACCTGGTGATTGAAATGGAGGCTCTGAGCAGTAACAGTCTAGCCATGATGAGGGAGTCCAAGTAGTTACCTATAGAGTTAGTTGAAAGCATTGAGATTATAGTTGAAGGATTTTGAGAGTGCTTTGATCATTATTTAACAGATGCATCTTGGATGATTTATTTTCTTGCTCATTGACGTCAGTTTAGGAAAGGCTTTTTTTTTAATTCACCTCCCTGTGTCTGATTTTTTTAAGAAGGCATCAGATATCTGTCCTGCTCTCTTAGTCATGCAGTGCTATTGTTGGGCTAGTAATCCACTCCACAGTTCCTGAATGCAAGATCATGAGACTGTATAGAACTATACATGAGAATCTTACTTAATGGAACACACAGTTACATTATATGTGGAGGTGGGAACACAGATAGAAGAAATTAAGAAAGAGGCTTAAGTTTTAAATGTAAATGGAAAGATGTTATTTATGCTATGCTTTGACAGTGTGATGAAACATAAAGTGGGATCTGATTTAGGGAAGTGATAGAGTCGTGGGAATCAGTTCAGACTGAAAGTTCTGAAAGATAAGTTGTTTCTCTCTGTTGCCTTTCTAACTTTGTTCAGAGCCAGAAGAAGAGCCAGAGGAAGAACTGTTATCAGAAGCAGAGATACCAAAAATCAAAAAGAAGAAGAAGCCGAAAAAACCTAAGGAACCTAAAGTGCCCAAGCTCAGTAAGCGCCAGAAAAAGAGGTAAGGGATAAAGCAGGACTTGTAGATATTTGAGCGAGAAAATGCTTAGTGTACAGATGAGTCCACATGCTGATTAAATTGGAGTCCTTTTGGAAATAAATAGGGTTGAGTGCTGCTGACTATATGCCTGAATTCTTTTGTCTCCCACCACTCCAGCTTGGAGACAGCTCTGGTGAGGGAAATGAGTTTGTGGAGGAGGAAGAGGAGGTGCTGATGCGCTCAGACAGTGAGGGAAGTGATTATACCCCTGGCAAGAAGAAGAAGAAGAAACTTGGACCTAAGAAGGAGAAGAAGAGCAAAGCCAAGCGCAAGGAGGAAGAAGAGGAAGAAGATGAGGATGATGACTCCAAGGTGAAAGGGGGAGATAATTGAAATGCCCCACTAAATTACTTCAAGTGCTCATGTCATCTTTCTACCCAACCTATTCTTCTATATTCTTTATTTGGCTCATGGTAGAGGGGGATGGACAAAACAAAATTTACTGCTAAATGAGAGTGATGTTTTCCTTCTTAGGGTCTAAAAGAATGACTAGTTCTCTTCCTCAGAGCTGGCATTTTTCTCTTCCTTTGACATGATCTTCTAAAATTTTCTTTCTGATCTTGCCTTTGTAGTGAATCTCTGCTCAGGGAAAGGGTGAAGTCTACTAAATGTGACTCTCTCTGACTAACAGTCTTTTTGTCCTTCTCACTAGGAGCCTAAGTCTTCTGCGCAGCTTCTAGAGGACTGGGGCATGGAGGATATTGATCATGTTTTCACAGAGGAGGATTATCGCACTCTTACCAACTACAAGGCTTTCAGCCAATTTGTCAGGTATGTTCTTTCTGCCCCCCCTTTTTTTTAAAAAATCATCTCAGGAATACAAGTTGAAGCAGATGAGTGGTCAGTGAGCTAGTGTGACGGACAATTGAACAGCATAAACCATAAACCTCAGCTTTACTTTTAGTCCATTCCATGTTAGCAGAGAAGTTGCTATATCTCTTTTTCAGCATTTTATTTGTGATAGTGGTAAGGAGGAGGATGTAACAGTATCTACTTTAAAGGGCTCTCATAGGAGTTATTGAGATAATGTGTGCAAAATTTGATGAATGTTATGGAAAGATATGAAATAACTTATAATGTCCTGTACTTGAACACTTGGGTGGGTGGGTGGGTGTGTATGTGCGTGCATGCACACATATAAATGAGTTGGATTGCCCTAGGAAATGACTTCACTGTTATACATAGAAGGATGGATGCTGAAATAGGTTTATCAGAGTAACTGGCCACAAAAATGATCTGTATGTAGCAGAGTTGGGATCTCGGAATAATCCAAGCTATCCTTACACTAATACATGAGAAGTTTTTCCTCTCTCATCTGCTGCCTGATTTCAGGTGGTAAAGGGGATGCTTTAAGTAACTGGTCTTTAGGAGAGGTTTATAAATAGAGACTTCCAGGACATCCAAAATGACCTGCATGTTGTTTGTTTTCCATTCTTCCCCTCAGGCCACTTATTGCTGCCAAGAATCCCAAAATTGCTGTCTCCAAAATGATGATGGTTCTGGGGGCCAAGTGGAGAGAGTTCAGCACAAACAACCCCTTTAAAGGGAGCTCGGGGGCATCTGTGGCAGCTGCTGCTGCAGCTGCAGTGGCAGTGGTGGAGAGCATGGTGGCTAATGTAGATGCAGTCCTTCCTCAGCCTCCAGTTGAAGTGCCACTTCGAAAGGCCAAGACCAAGGAAGGCAAAGGTGAAGGGCTTATGTGGGATTTGTTGGGATAATGTGTCAGGTACTGTTTTCCTGAAGATATCTCTTCATTCTAGCAACTCTGACCAATTCTAGCTTGCTGTGCTTCTAAGACATCCAGTAATTTCTTACAAGCTCTCTGGCAAAAATCCTTTATCTTGCTTGTTTTTTACTTTTGCAGTTCTGAGCACAGGTGTGTTCTGAGGGGCTAGTTATTAATGGAGCAATGATGGTCTTGTCTTTTAGGACCCAATGCCCGGAAGAAGCCCAAGCCCAGTCCTCGTGTTCCTGACATCAAAAAACCGAAAACTAAAAAAGTGGCACCTTTGAAAATCAAGCTGGGGGGATTTGGTTCCAAGCGTAAAAGATCATCGGTGAGTTTTCCCTATTAGGTAAGGGGGTGGAGTTTTGCTTCTGCCCACTTGGACATTCTTCAAGATACAATATGAATGATATAGACTCAGGCTCTGTGACCTGTTTTTTATTGGGTTTTGTTCTCTAGAGTGAGGAGGATGACCTGGATGTTGAGTCAGACTTTGATGATGCAAGCATTAATAGCTACTCTGTATCAGATGGATCTACCAGTCGTAGCAGCCGCAGCCGCAAGAAACTAAAAGCAGGAAAAAAGAAAAAGAAAGGTATGGAATTTTGTTCGGATGAGAAGTGGGATATGTAGACTATGCAGGGAGTGCAAATTTCATGATTAGAGGAGTCTGTAGTGCTGAGAGCACATGTATGAAGAGGACTTGTAGTTGCGAACTTAGAGAAGACTGTGTTTTTCCAAGGGGGAAAATCTTGGAAGAGCTTAAGTGGTGTTTGGAGCTTTTATTATGTATAGTGGCCATCTTGCTGCTCCAGCCTTGGGATCCTATGATATTTAAGACCACCACTTGAGCGGCTGTAGTTTCCTAAACTGTGGATTTTTGCAATTTATATAGTATTTTGTTGCAGGAGACTTAATAGCCTCCTTGGATAACTCACTATTGTCATATGTAATACTTTTTCTACTGTCTTGCTCTGCTAGAAGATGATTCCGGTGCAACTGTTGATGGCTATGAAACAGACCACCAGGATTACTGTGAGGTGTGCCAACAGGGGGGAGAGATCATCCTGTGTGACACTTGCCCTCGTGCCTATCATATGGTTTGTTTGGATCCAGATATGGAGAAAGCACCAGAGGGCAAGTGGAGCTGCCCACATTGTGTAAGTTTTGGGTTACATGACATATCTAGAAAATTGGGGAGGTATTTTTAGACAGAACGCCTATTGGAATTTTTAGCACCTTAATCTAACGGTTTCCCTCTACTTCAGGAGAAAGAGGGTATCCAGTGGGAGGCCAAAGACGATAATTCTGAGGGTGAGGAAATAATGGAGGATGCTGTAGGGGATGCAGAAGAGGAGGATGATCATCACATGGAGTTTTGCCGTGTTTGTAAAGATGGAGGAGAGCTACTGTGCTGTGATGCCTGTCCTTCTTCTTACCATATTCACTGCTTGAATCCCCCATTGCCGGAGATTCCCAATGGAGAGTGGCTGTGTCCACGCTGCACTGTGAGTTCTTATGTTCTTTCACAAACGGGGAGCTTAACCTGAGTTAGTGACTGTGGAAGTGGCATACATGAGATAGCATTTGATGATCAAAACTGATCAAAACTGAGACATGGTTATCTTCAGCTGCCACAGAGACCATTCCCCCCACCATGAATAATTAAAAATATTTTTGAAAATGAGTTTGATCAATGAGTTTTGGTAAAAGCAGCTAGATTCAGAAACAATTTTTCATTTTTAAGTAGGATACACTACTGTGATTTCTAGCACGAGGCTTCAGTTATTAGAGGAATGTAAAGGTGGGATTGGGCTGTACATAAAAGATACCTGGGACAATTATTCTTTCTGATCTATTACAAATGGCTAAGTTTCACACCATTCTGAAACTCCAAAAACTTGCAGTTTCATTTCTGGTAGCGGTGGGATAGAAAATTTAAAGATACCAGCTAAAATGGCTCACCATTTGTAAGCTGCTCTGATGTTTGCAGATATTTCTCTAGAAAGCTCTGCTTGTTGGCTCCTAGCTGCCCAGTAAGAAGCTTAGTCTCTTGAACTGTCCCTGTCCAGATTAGATCTGTTGATACTTTCTTTGGGGAGGAAATGGAAGGTATTTCTGCTGCCTTAAGACTAGGCAAAAATTCCAAGACTTGTCTTTCCTTGTTGGATCATTGGAAGGGCACCCATGACAGATTTTCACTCTATCTCTGTAGATTGGAGAATGCAAATTTGAGTACAAAAGTTAAGGCCTTTCAGAGCAGTATGTGGTTGAACTTGAGATCTGTGACATTGTAGGTAGTACTGAAAATACCTGGAAATTCCTGCAAATACTGAAGGGGTGGAGGCAGAGGGGAGGAAACCCTTTGTGGGGAGAGTAGTTTTTAATACCTCTGCACAATTTCTTTAGTGTCCACCTCTGAAAGGCAAGGTGCAGAAGATCTTGACTTGGAAATGGGGACAGCCCCCATTGCCCACGCCAGTACCACGGCCACCTGATGCAGACCCAAATGCACCTTCTCCTAAGCCACTGGAAGGAAGGCCTGAGCGACAGTTCTTTGTCAAGTGGCAGGGCATGTCCTACTGGCACTGCTCTTGGGTGTCTGAGCTGCAGGTAAATGAAAGAGATCTTTATTGGGTCAGAGGAAAGGATCTGGCTAATTCTGTGTTAAGATAGTGTGTAACTGCATCTGTTTGAACTACAGCTGGAACTGCACTGCCAGGTGATGTTTCGTAATTACCAACGTAAAAATGATATGGATGAGCCCCCTTCAGGAGACTTTGGTGGAGAAGAAGAGAAGAGCCGCAAGCGCAAGAACAAGGACCCCAAGTTTGCAGAAATGGAGGAGCGTTTTTACCGTTATGGGATTAAGCCAGAATGGATGATGATACATCGGATTCTCAACCACAGGTGAAGAAATTGGTGGAGATTGCCTCAAAACCAGAGCTGGCAAAGCTAAGCAGGCCAAATACTTTCCCTGAATGTGTTCCTTTCTGGAAGGCAGGAAAGAAAGAACAACTCTGGGTCTCTTTGTGGAACTTGTACTATGATTTTGAAACAATTACAGTGTGGGGGCCTTGATTCTTGATGAATAACAGGAATAAGACCTATTTTGTTTAAGAAATTACAATTTTATTAGTTTATCTTAACTTTCAGATTTTTCATCACACCAAACATTCTGTCAAAAAACTTTAATGCCACCAAGATAGGAACAAAAAGTTTCATTCACCCTACCAAGAGAGTTAAATGATCATTTACAGTACATTAGTGACAGAAAAATGGGGAATTAGATGAACCACCAGACATCCAGAGTTACTACTAGAATGCTAAAAGGCCATAGATAATCTGCAGAGGATGAATTCAGTAGATGATTACATGTCACATTTGCCTGAGGACATAGAGAGTGTGAATTCTTCGTAATTGTTAGGAGAATGTTGTGTCTCACCTAGACTACTTCTGTGTTAAACCGGGGGTATCACTGGTTTAACAACCAGCTTTAGATAAATACCAAGATTTTGTTTCATTTCCAGTGTGGATAAGAAGGGGAATGTTCACTATCTTATTAAATGGAGAGATCTACCATATGACCAAGCTTCTTGGGAAAATGAGGATGAAGAAATACAAGATTATGATATCTTCAAGCAGGCATACTGGAATCACAGGTGATGGAATGGATTCAGTTCTTTATTGAACAGTGGACAGAGAAAGCTGAACTGGTAGTGAATGGGATGTGGGTATCCTGCTGCTTACTTCCTGAAAGGATTGGGGACTGTGTATGAGCCCTGTGCCTATTGCTCTGAGGGGAAAATATTCTCCACCTAACTGCTGTTGTATTTCAGAGCCTGACTAATCCCTGTGTGGTTATTTTCTTAGGGAGTTGATGAGGGGTGAAGAAGGAAGACCTGGCAAAAAGATAAAGAAGGTGAAGTTACGGAAATTAGAGAGGCCCCCAGAAACACCAACGGTTGATGTAAGTTAATGGTGAGGGTGGGGGTGAGGGAGAAAAGAAAGCAGAAGTGCATTACAGCTTGTCTTGTCAGGATGGTAAAAAACACGTTATGTAGCCGAAGTTCTACAATGTCACCATGGCAAGCTTGCGTAATTTCTGTAGTTTATCTGGCAGTTCGGCCCTGAATTAATTTTGATGGTGTTAGATATACAGAGAATAGAATTTTAGTTCCAGTTGCACTCAGTAAATTGAGCTGTTTGGTATTTGCATAAATATACACGTTTTGTCAGAGCAAGATGAGGCTGTGGAATAAAGGACGAGTAATGCTTTCTCTAGCAGGTACGGTTCTGTGGTGAAGAATGAGAGAATGCAAGTACCCAGTTCAGTTGTGCAAGGGAGAAGCTACTTGTGTGAAATGGTAAAATGTACTTCTGTGAAATATCTTTCACCAGAATAGTTGAGCTCATCTAGTGAGCTCCCAGCCATTATCAGTAATCAGCAGTCTATATCAGATTGTGCCTTCCTAGTATGCCTTCCCATGTTGTAGAACTCCCTTCCATGGGGAGTTCGTTGGACTTGCTGTCTTTCCACTGCCAGGCAAAGGTCTTTATTTAGGTACACATTTGGTTTTTACTTTGTTTCAGCAAATGCAGCTTTTAGTGGGGGCGTTGTATTTCTGTTTTATTGTGTTCTAAACAGACTTTTAAAATTTTTTAACTTCTTTGTTGTAAATAGAATGATTGGATTCTTCTTTAACTTTTGGATTAATATTTTTTTAATTGTATTTTGTTTTAGATGGTTGGAAACTGCCTTGAGTCCTGTGCCAGTAAAAAGGCAGCACAGAAATAGATAGATAGAAAAAAAATTTTAAAAGCCTCCCTCAGCTGTCTTGGTGGTTTTGACTGCAGTTCCCATAGGTCCTATCTAATATAACCGCTGAGAGTTGAAGTCCAAAACAATTAGAGGTTCAACACATCTGGAGTTCACTAGGATGGGAAGGCTGGTCTTAAGAATACAAAATTTCTGGAAATTTTGGAGCCATGGAGGAAAAATTCCATAATTCCGTTAGAAAAAAATTGAACTTTTTGGATTTTTTTTAAAGTGATATTAACATTCTTTACAAACATGAAATGTATTCTGTTTGGCTTAGAAATACCATGTTTCATACAGTAAAAATACAGTTTATTCAGACAATTATTATACATTGAGCTTTCTTTTTAATTTTTTTATTTTTCATTACAAATGCAGTTATGTTGTCCTGAACTGTCTAGAGTAACTGAACTGCCAGAAACATTATTGCTTTTCCAACTTTATTAGGAGCAGGCAAAAAACCCCCATAAAACAGAAGAGACTATCGGCATATTAAAACAGAATTATTTTGTTCCCTTTTTCATAGTGTCAGATAGACTTGCTCATAAAAAGAACTTACTCTCGCACTTATTCTCATAAACGGAACTGTGAAAAAGAAAGCAAGGATGGAAATTGCACTGATCTGATCCTCTAATAGGCTCACATAAGTTTTTTTCTTCAAAGCTTTTAGGAATAATTTGAGGGGATTCAATATGTGAATACCTATATTTAAAAACATTTTATTTATCATTCTGAAATAAAATATTCCATAATCCAGTTTTTCCAGGAAAAGGTCTTTGGAAAAAAAGTTTTTCCAGGGCTTTACCCTACCAGCTGGTCTACACAGAATCCAGGATATGCATAGTTCTGGCCTGATTGAAACACTCTGATTGTTCTGTTCATTGCAGTTTCCTTTTATTCATAGATACCATCATTTTCCATGTAGTTTTGTCCCTTGTTCATAACCTCACTTTATCTCCTATTTCATAACTTGCCTTGTATCTTTATCAAGTAAGTTTCACAAGCAAGAAATACAGACATTGCTTAAATAAAATTGGAATTTGTGTACTTATACTTTTGTACTTCTGTACTTATACATATCTTCTCATAAGACCTCGGCTTAGGATATCTTACGTCACATGTTCATTTGTTTTTAATGCTAGAGATGGAGAGGGTATTGAAGAAGAAAGTGAATGCCAGAATCTGTTAAGTGGTTCAAGATCTAAACCTATTAACTGTGGCAACTTTAAGAAACCAGGTTTTCTATACCAAGACCTGACCTGAACTAGTCTGTGCTACCCAATAAAGTAGACCTTGGTAGCTTACTTTTCTCATCACTGGTAGGCAGGAATGAGAAGGTCTGAATTCATTTTCTCCCTCTCTGCAGCCTACTGTGAAGTATGATAGACAGCCTGATTACTTGGATGTGACTGGAGGGACATTGCATCCTTATCAGCTGGAAGGCTTGAACTGGCTGCGTTTCTCTTGGGCCCAAGGCACAGACACCATTCTGGCCGATGAAATGGGACTAGGAAAGACCGTACAGACAGCAGTGTTCCTGTACTCACTTTACAAAGAGGTAAGGTTCAAGCACGTATTGAAGTGTGTGTAGAGAAATATTCCAGAAGTGTGTTTCCTGCTGTGTTACCTTCTGGGTTTATCTGACCATAGGGACACTCTAAAGGACCTTTCTTGGTGAGTGCTCCATTGTCTACCATCATCAACTGGGAAAGAGAATTTGAAATGTGGGCTCCAGACATGTATGTGGTGACTTACGTTGGGGACAAAGACAGCCGAGCCATTATCCGTGAGAATGAATTTTCCTTTGAAGACAATGCTATCCGTGGAGGAAAGAAGGCTTCTAGGATGAAGGTATTATGGCAAAGTAACTTGGATTAGTGCTCTTTTGAGAATGTTCTGGATTCCTGAGTAGGGTCTAGTGATAGTAAATGATGAAAATTGTGAGTCTGGTTCTGGCCTGTGGCTGTACCCTTTCTTCACTTCGTTTTCTTTAAAATTGTGATGGTGTACCCTCTGATATTTTCAGAAAGAGGCATCTGTGAAATTCCATGTGTTGCTCACTTCCTATGAATTGGTCACAATTGACATGGCTATTCTGGGCTCCATTGACTGGGCTTGTCTTGTAGTGGATGAAGCGCACAGACTGAAGAATAATCAGTCCAAGGTAGGGACAACTGTAACTTCCATGATGTCTTGTTTCATGATTTATACCTTAGACTACAGGGCTTTTCCTAGATTTTATATCTCTGTTTCTTGTTTAACTATTATGATTAAGGTGCTTTTCAGCTGGCTGTGTCATCTGCAACCTTTTAATGCTCTGTGTTTAAGCTTAGACTTAGCTATGTTAACAGTTCATAATACCTTGGAGCATGCATTGTAATTACAGGTTTTACAGAAATGCGTGTTACAAAAGTGTACCTGCCTTTAGGAATAATTAAACAATATTTGTTTGAGGAACCTTGTTCCTGCTGCCATCCCATATTGGTTTTCATTTGTTGTGTTTATGGAACTGTGTGGTACCACTCAGGGAGCTATGTACTACTTTTTGAAAACCTTGCGGGGTTATTAAGGCTTTACATAGGTAAGGTTTTCAGCTTATGTAAAACTGAGTGTAGATAGGGTGAGTTCTAAATGTTTGAAAATGTGTAGCAATAAACCTCTCCGTTTTTCTTTCCAACATTGCCTTCAGTTTTTCCGGGTGCTGAATGGTTACTCTCTTCAGCACAAGCTCCTGCTCACAGGGACCCCTCTGCAGAACAACCTGGAGGAATTGTTTCACCTTCTTAACTTCTTGACACCAGAAAGATTTCAGTAAGTCATGCAGTATGCAGTTTGACACAAATGGTCTCTTGGCTTGCAGTTCAGAGATTCTTTTTTGTTTTCTTTCTACTTCAGTGTTTGTCTTAATTCCTTCGTAGCAACCTGGAGGGCTTCCTGGAGGAATTTGCAGACATTGCCAAGGAAGATCAGATCAAAAAGCTTCATGATATGTTGGGCCCACACATGCTGAGGCGCTTGAAGGCTGATGTCTTCAAGAACATGCCTTCCAAGACAGAGCTTATTGTCAGAGTGGAACTAAGTCCTATGCAGAAGTAAGTATCAGATGGGTGTTCATTTCTTTGCTGACTGAACCTTTTCTTGAGCATCCTGAAGCAAATGAGATTGAGATTAGTCCATCTCTCCTATTTTATTAGCTTTGGGATGCTAATTTAGAATTGAATGTGTGTTTAGATTTCTGTTGTTAGTCTCCCATGCTTGCTCAGTTGCATAAAATAGACTTCTCAGAGGTCCAAGTGGTTGGCGCTTGGTAACAGCTGTGTTTCAGTGTGCCAGTACTAAGTGTCTGCAGCAATCAGTGTTACGTGAAAAGAGGTTAGCAAAGTGCATGTTAATATTTTTACAGGAAGTACTACAAATATATCCTGACAAGGAATTTTGAGGCCCTGAATGCCCGTGGTGGTGGCAACCAAGTTTCTCTACTCAATGTGGTTATGGATCTGAAGAAATGTTGCAACCACCCGTATCTCTTTCCTGTAGCTGCCATGGTAGGTTCCATCTTCCCTACAACCTTGTTTGAAAACAAAAATACATTTTTCCTACATTCCACTAGTGATTTGTGCATTGAGGAACTATTTTATTAAAAATCTGCTTATGGCATCTTACTGCTTTTCAAGCAAATTTATATGGTGATATTTACTGTGTTTGCTGGTGTATTGGATGCACTGGCATATAAGATGCACTCTATTTTCAGGTCACGTTCTTTAGGAAGAAAAATTTTAGTACCTCTGTCCCCCATTCTGTTGTCTGCGCCCACTCGCCACCCCCACACACCTCTCTGCACTCGCTCATCACCTCATGCACCTCTCCATGTCTGGAGAGGTGGGGGGGCAAGTGGGCACAGAGGGGTGCGGGGATGGTGGTGAGCAAGCATGGAGAGATGCATGGGGGTGGTGAGTGGGCGCAGGGGGACGTTGGTTGAGGCAGAAAGAATGGGAATGGTAAAAGGAGCTTCTTTCTCCCCTTCCTGTTGTTTCTGCCTGAGTGGGGAGAACTCCACAGAGGCAAAAAGGAACAGGAAAGTGGCCTTCCCTTCCTTTTTGCTCTGGTGGCAGGAGTTACCCATATTTGGCCGAATATAAGACGAACCGCATTTTTTGGGAGAAAAGTGCATCTTTTGGGGGGCATTTTTTGGGAGGAAGTGTGTCTTGTATACTGGAAAATACATTATCAAGTCTTACTGGAACTATCCCTTAGGATCTTGATTATTGCTTCGTTATCAGTCTTGTATTACGCTCTCTGGTGGGGAGTTAATTTATCACTTGATGGTCCTCTGGAATGACTGCATTGAGTTAAAGTATGACATTTTCTTAAGTAACAGAACATCTATGTCTTGTTGTGGTGCCTCTTCCATAGAACGACTAGAATTTTCTTGCAGGTAAAAGATTCATAAATAGGGCAGCTTTAAAAACAAGTGAACCACCAGAGCACCTTGTCAAAAATTAAATGTAAGACTGCTGGAGTGCCTCCAGGATAAGCTAAACTGACATTTGTGAATGATAATCTAGCTAAGACCACCAGTTTGAAGATTACCCTATCTTCTTTCTACCTCCTTTTATTTTTCTGTTTCTCTCTAGGAGGCACCAAAGATGCCCAATGGGATGTATGATGGCAGTGCTCTAATCCGTGCCTCTGGGAAGTTGCTTCTGCTGCAGAAGATGTTAAAGAACCTCAAGGAGGGAGGGCACAGAGTGCTGATTTTCTCTCAGGTAATCAGGAGCAGTAGTTTCTTTCTATGGCTATAGATGATTGGGTTTCACAGAAGCTGTTGAAATGATGGCAAGTTAACCCAAGGAATTTTGTGCATCTTCACTCCAATTCACTATTTCTTTTTTAAAGATGACTAAGATGTTGGATCTTTTGGAAGACTTTCTGGAACATGAAGGATATAAGTATGAGAGAATCGATGGTGGAATCACAGGAAATATGCGCCAGGAAGCCATTGATCGTTTCAATGGTATGGATATGAAGGCGTCTATAATGCTAAGTTACCTTGGGCAAGAACTGGTTCTTTTTCCTCCCCCTGCCCCAATCTTTGCCAATCATGTTGGGTGCCCTTTTTAATCATCCAGGTTAATCTGGAGAACCCTCTGAAAATGAAAGGACTGAGTACTTCAAGTCTATAATACTTGAAGATGTCTTGTCTCGTCTTTCTAGCTCCTGGCGCACCACAGTTCTGTTTCTTACTTTCTACAAGAGCTGGAGGGCTTGGCATCAACCTTGCCACTGCAGACACAGTGATTATCTATGACTCTGACTGGAATCCACATAATGACATCCAGGTGAGTTCAAACTGCAAGTTAAGAACATTTGAGCTAGAATCTCAAATTCTGAATGGAGAAGAATGGACAGCACAAAAGAATGAAAGCATGTGCCATTGGAAGCGATAGAAAATAAAAGTTAAATCGTCAGAGAGGGGAAACGTACTTAACTGTGGAAGACTTTTTCCTCCCATCTCTTTTCTCTTTCCTAGGCCTTCAGCCGTGCTCACCGAATTGGGCAAAACAAGAAAGTAATGATTTATCGTTTTGTCACAAGAGCCTCCGTGGAAGAGCGAATCACACAAGTGGCCAAGAAAAAAATGATGTTGACTCATTTGGTTGTGAGACCAGGGTTGGGCTCAAAGACTGGTTCTATGTCAAAACAGGAGCTAGATGACATCCTTAAGTTTGGTACTGAAGAACTTTTCAAAGATGAGGCTACTGAAAGTGGTAAGAATCTACGCAACGCAACACAAAGTGAGTGAACCAGTTAACATTTCTTTGGTTCTTGTTTGTGTTGAATCCTCTGAATTACAGCAAAATCTCTGCTCTTCTGCTCCAGGTGATAACAAGGAAGGCGAAGACAGCAGTGTCATTCATTATGATGATAAGGCAATTGAACGTCTTCTGGACCGAAATCAGGATGAGACAGAGGATGCTGAGCTCCAGGGCATGAATGAGTACCTGAGTTCCTTCAAGGTGGCTCAGTATGTGGTGCGTGAAGAGGAAATGGGGGTAAGTAAGAATTGACTAATTGTTTTTTGACTCACATTCCTTGGTATAATAGGCCTGTATAGCAGTGATGGAGAACACGAGGCCCTCCAGATGTTTTAGACTGTAGCTTCCACAGTCCATTGCCATTAGTTGTGCTGAGCAGGATCAATGGGAACTGTAGACCAAAATATCTCGAAGGGCTAAAGGTTCTCCATCCTTGCTTTAGATATTACCTACTAGGGATTAAGGCCTACTGGGGCTTGTTTCTGGGTAACCCTACATAGGAGTGTGCTGTTCTTAATATTTGATATTTCTGTTACAGGAGGAGGAGGAAGTTGAACGTGAGATTATTAAACAAGAAGAGTCAGTGGACCCAGATTACTGGGAGAAGTTGCTTCGTCACCATTATGAACAGCAGCAAGAAGACCTGGCCAGGAATCTGGGGAAGGGCAAGCGTATCCGAAAGCAAGTCAACTACAATGATGGCTCACAGGAAGACAGAGGTGTGTGGAGAAGAGGAGGTGAAGTGGTTTAAGGCAGCGGTTCTTAACCTTTTCTTTACCAGGGACTTTAGCTTTGGAGGAAGACAAAGGCAAACCCCCTCTGAACAAATTTTGCCAAAATAAAATAAACCTGTGTGTGATAGGTTCACCTTAGGGTTGCCATAAATCAGAAGTGACTTGAAGGCCCACAGCAACAAAATGCTGCTGACAGGGAAAGGTTCTTTCTAACCATCATGTTTCTCCCCTTTGAAAACTGACTTATGGTGCAAACCCGTTCTAAGGCAAACCTGTTATGGGAGCTTTCTTGGCAAAATTTGTTGCCTTTGCCTCTCTCTGGGGCTGAGGGAATGTGACTTGTCTGAGGTCACCAAGTAGGTTTCCATGGCCAAGTGGGGATTCAGACCCTGGTTTCCAGAGTCCTTTTGGCGTGCCCACATACCCGTTGCCATGTCCCTTTCATTAGGGACATGGCAACTGGGGGGGGCAATCACTGAAACAGCTTCATTGGGGGTGCCCACACACCCTGCTGCTGCCTCCCTGATGAAAGGGACACAGCAGCAGGCATGTGCACACACCCAGACTGCCACTTCATGGACCCCGTGTGAGGGTTTTGCTGACCCCCATGGGTCCACAGACCCCAGTTTAAGAGCCACTGATTTAAGGTGATGTCTTCCCTTCCCTAGGCAACTTAGTTGTGCATTTTTTCTTTCCAGATTGGCAGGATGACCAGTCAGATAATCAGTCTGATTACTCTGTGGCCTCTGAGGAAGGAGATGAAGATTTTGATGAAAGATCAGAAGGTAGGTTATAAGTTTTTGTGCATTTGCTTTTTGGATCTGGAATGTAGAAGATGAAATGGCTAGGACAGAGGAAATGCTGAGGGCAAGTGTGATGTCATGACTTGAATGTCACAACGTGATTGGAGAGGCCCAGGCTCAAGTCTGTATCCAGTCATGAGCCTCGCTGAGGCAGGTTCTGAATCTCAACGTATCTTGGGAAGCTTGCCGTGAAGGGAAAAATGGTGGAGGTGGGAGAAGTGGGTACACTGCCTTCAGCTCCTTGAAAGAAAAGCATAGTATAAATTCAGTCAGTTAGAGATACAGAGTGGAGACTTTTCACATCCTACCTCTGTCTGTTCTTATTACTTATGTGTGTGTAGTGGTTTGAAATATGAGTTTGTTATATTAGCTTGTGTTAAACTGTACTACACCTGCTTCTTTTTCTGTCATGCCAGCTGCTCGCCGACCTAGCCGCAAAGGCCTAAGGAATGACAAAGACAAACCCCTGCCCCCTCTGCTTGCCCGTGTAGGAGGCAACATAGAGGTAATTCATAATGTATACTGCTTTGAGAGTTTTGTAATGAAGTGTGGTACAGAAATCTTTTAGATCAGTGGTTAATTTTTTCCTCCCTGGGAACTCTCTGCAGATATATTTTTTTGCTGGAGACCTCCTCAATTTAACTCGAGATTTAAATGTTAAAATATTTATTTAAATTTTCAAATATTTATTAAAGGCTTCTGGAGACTAGGATTCAGATCTCTGCTCAGACACTGGGTGACCTTGGGCGCTCTCACTCTTTCAGCCTTAGAGGAGTTGAAAGACAAACCCTCTCTGAACAAATCTTGCAAAAAAACAAACAAAAAACCCTAGGATAGGTTCCCTTTAGGGTTGGTATAAGTCAGAAGTGACTTGAAGGCACAGAACAACAAAGGGCTAGTAACCCAGGGGAGGTCTAGCCATCATGTCTCTCTTTGAAAATTGAGTTGTGACAACTCTGAAGCAAACCTATCATGAGGGTTTTCTTGGCAAGTTTGATGCATTTATCTTTCTCTGAGGCTGGAAGAATGTGACTTGCCTAAGATCACAGAGTGGATTTCAGTGGCCTAATGGGGATTCAAGCCCTGGTCTTCAGAGTCATAGTTTCGGTGTATGTGCGGACCTGCAGTGTCCCTTTCATCAGGGATGTGGCAGCAGGAGTATGTGTGTTTCAGCACCTGCAAACCTCTTCTCCTCCCGTTGCTACATACTTGTTGCTGTCCAGCAGCAGGGTTTCACAGGCTCCCTGTGAGGCCTCTGCAGACCCCCAGGAATCCTTTGACTGCAGGTTAAGAACTTCTTGTTTCAAATAAATTAAATAATGGGGGATGTGTACTTGATGCTGCTGATTTCTGTGTATGATTGTGAAAGCTGGACGGTGAAAAAAGCTGACAGGAACAAAACCATACATTTGATATGTGCTGGAGAAGGGTTCTGTGGATGCCATGGACTACTAAAAAGACAAATGAATGAGTCCTAGAGCAAATCAAACCTTAATTCTAACTACAGTGGTCCCTCCACTTTTATGAGAGTCAGAGCATAGAACTGTCACAGAACTGGAAAAGCCACAATAATCCCTCTCCCATTCCCTTGCCCTTTGTGAACTGGTGCCAGAGGCAAGGGAATGGGAGAGGGAGCTCCGGAGGGGAGAATGAAGGCTCGTATGAGCCTCCCCACATTCCCCTGCTTTTTATCCAGGTGGTTGCCTTCCTTTTCCACACCTGGCAAAATGCAAGGGAATGGGCGGCGGAGAGATATGCACGTGCTTTATGAATAATCAAATTCATGAGGGTCAAACCCACAAATGTGGAGGGAGCACTGTAGAAGCAGTGTTGACTAAGTGAGGCTGTCATACTTTGGGTATATCATGAAATGATATGACTCACTGGAAGATGTGATAGTGTTTGGTAAAGTGGAAGGCAGTAGGAAAAAGGAGCCCACACTACAGTTGGATTGGTTCAGTAAAGGACGCTATGGCCCTGAGTTTGCAAAGTCTGAGCAGAACAATTGATGACTGGTGATCTTGGAGGTTTCTCATGAATAGGGTTGCTGTAAGTTGAAGTCAACTAGATGGTAAATAACAAATTGGTGCTGTCACTGACTTTCTTTTTGCCTGGCCTTGTGTCCTCCTTTAGGTTCTGGGCTTTAATGCTCGCCAGCGAAAAGCCTTCCTTAATGCCATCATGCGCTATGGGATGCCCCCTCAGGATGCTTTTACTACTCAGTGGCTAGTGCGGGACCTCCGAGGAAAGTCAGAAAAGGAATTCAAGTAAGTTTGTCTAAGCATGGAGGAAGAAGAACTTTTAAAGCTCATGAGAAATGATAGAGGAGGATTAATTTTTAAAGCCCACGAGAAAGGAGGAGGGGTGAAGTGGGCAACAAATTCCACTTAGTCCTAAGGGGCAGTATGGAAGAGAAAAGACAGAATTTGATAAGCAGTGCCTGGAGAGAAAATGATAAGGACTTCGCCAGTCATAGTGCTGAATAACTTATACACAAATGTCTTTGGTTGTTGCTGGTGAGTAACTTTGATGTGATGGCAATACTGCTGCATATTGGAAAAAGATAGCTAGCTTTCTTGAAATTAGTGTTAAGTCTCACTTCCTCTTTCCAGGGCCTATGTCTCTCTCTTCATGCGTCACTTGTGTGAACCAGGAGCAGATGGTGCAGAAACATTTGCTGATGGGGTTCCACGTGAGGGCCTATCACGACAGCACGTACTCACCCGAATAGGGGTCATGTCTCTTATACGAAAGAAGGTTGGTACTAAAAAAAAAAAAACTAAAAAAAACCTCCTTGTGTCTAGTGAAGACAAAGAAGTTGCTTGTTGTGTGTCTGACTTAGCATTTCCATATTATGGGGTTTCTTGGCAAGTTTTGTTCACAGGGGGTCTGCTATGGCATTCTTCTGAGGGAGAGAGAGAGTGACTTGCCTGAGATCACCCAGCGGGGTTTCTGGCCAAACAAGGATTTGAACCCTGGTCTCCAGAACTGTTAACAGCTACAGCATACTGGTTCTCTTTGATGTTGACTGAAGGGTTCTAGGCCGTTCTTAATCTGTCAAATGCACATGAAGGGCTTTCCTTTCTTGCTTATGTATGAGTCCAGAAATGTAAAAATACTATGTTTCATTGGTTCTGATTTTGAAGAATTAAAAACTTCCATTTCGTCATTTCTGATTAGGTGCAAGAGTTTGAACATGTGAATGGACGCTGGAGTATGCCAGAACTAGCAGAGATAGAGGAAAACAAGAAGCTTTTGCAACCCAGTTCACCTTCTCCCAAAACCCCAACTCCCTCTACACCAGGAGACACACAGCCTAACACACCTGCCCCTGTTCCCCCACTTGGTGAGAATCTTCAGTTTTTATATTTCTTTAAAGAGCTCTGTCCAGCCTCCAATTCTCACCTCTCTTGCCAAAGCTTTGGAAGAGGGCTTGGGGTGGACGTAGATCAAAGTAACTCTTAAATTAGGAAGGTTTCTTAGAGTTCTGAGTTGCCCTCAAAGGCACAAGAGAACATCTTTATGGGATATTTGCGTGGTAAGAGGTTATGTTAGAATGTTGCTTGATCTGGAAGCTTGAATTCCAGATATGGAGAAAACAGTCTCTGAGAGCTTGAGAGGAGGAGTATACTGAAAACGTATTTTTCTTTCCCTTGTGCCAATTCTAGAAGAGAGTGTTAAAGTAGAAGAGGGAGCCTGTACTAAGGATCAAGGGGAGTCAACAGAAACTGAGAAGGAGATTAGTCCTGCTGCTGCTGCTTCTGCTGCTGAAAATGAAGTCTCAGCTGAGGTGAGGCTTGTTTCTTACTATTAAGAGTAGAAATTTCATCTCTTTAACACTAATGAAAAACCTTCAGCTTTCAAGTGTTGTGCTCTTTTGGCCATATTGTCTCCCTTGTCTTTGCTGAAGGAAAGAATGTGGCTGATGATTAGCTTATTCCACGACACTTAATTCAAAATGCTAATACAGTAGAGTCTCGATTGTCCATCCTTCGGTCATCCAACATTCCGGATTATCTGACGTCGCAGCTGCTTGGGGGCGTGGCTGTAGGCATTTCCGCGCCCCCAGACACGCCCCCAAACATGGCGGCCGTGACGGGCAAGGATAGCCCTCCAGATTATCCGACATTTTCGGCTATCCAACTATCAGCCTGTCCGTTTATGTCGGATAATGGAGACTCTACTGTAGCAGGAAACATGAAACTCATTAAAGCGGTGGTAAAGGATGAAGAAAGCTTTCAGGTCTTTTAGCTGACCTTGTGTGAAATTGTGCGTGGGGAGAGGGGTACCTGTAGTTGTTCCTTTTTTTTACACTTACACCAAGTGATGAATCATCCTTCTGTCCACATAGCAGGGCCCCCCTGCAACAGAGGTCCACTCACAGGAAGTTAAATCTCCTGTGAATGCTGTGGAAACTGAAGAAAAGAAACCAGATGAACCAGAAGTAAAAGAGGAGCCGATGGAGACAGAAAGTAAAGGTATGACTTTATAAATCTTGTGTTTTGGAATTGGATGGAACCTGCAGAGCATAGGGTCTCTTCAAGGCTGTCAAAGTCCATTTGTTTTGGGACTAAATTGCAAGATTAGTTACCAGTTAGAAAAGTTTCTAAAAGTTTTTTTTCCTACAGCTGATATAGAAAAGGTTGAAGAGAAGACACCTGCAGAACCAGCCGCAGAGCCTCCAACTATAAACCTAGAAGAGAAGGGTAAGCATGTTAAGTCTTGGCTAGTATGTAGTATGGTCTCTGCTCTGGTGTAGATGTAGTCACTGGAGATTAAGGTCTGATCAGCCTCAAGTAAGTTCATTTTCCTTCTTTGCAGAAGAGAAGAAAGAGGATGAAAAGAAAGATGTAGTGATGCTCCAGAATGGTGAAACGCTTAAAGACCCTACTGATGACCGGCATAAGAAGGCCATGAAGCAACGATTCATGTTCAACATTGCTGATGGTGGTTTCACTGGTAATAATTGATTAAGACTGTATCTAATGCCTGGGAAGTGTAGTTTGCACATGTGTGAGAAATACTTTTTGACCTGATTTCCTCCTTGCAGAGTTGCATTCCTTGTGGCAAAACGAAGAGCGGGCAGCTACTGTTACTAAGAAGACGTATGAGATCTGGCACCGGCGTCATGACTACTGGCTCTTGGCGGGAATCATAAAGTATCCTTTCTCTTCAGGACTGGTCTGGCCTAGATTTTTGTGGCTGACCCACAAGAATGGGATTCTGGAGGCCCAACTGTTGCTTCTGTGTTTCTGCCTACATATGTTCACTGTATACGCGGCTTCCTTCATGTTTTGTCCTTAAAGTGTACACTAAATGAGGTTACCTCAGTTTATAATTTATACAAAGTAGATTAGCCTGAGAATAATTTTTCTTAAATTGGAAAGCACAAAGACTAAAAGGCAACAAGATTGCAAGTGACAGATACACACAGTTGATGTTGTGTATCCTCAAGTCATTTCTGACTTATGCTTGGCCCTAAGGTGACCCTGCCAGAAGATTTTTTTGGCAGAAATTGTTTGGGGGGGGGTCTCCTTGCCTTTCTGTGAAGTGGACAGAGTAACTTGCCCAGGGTCATTGAGTAGGTTTCCGTGACTTGAGTGGAATTCAAACCCTGGTGTCCCAGGCTCCTAGTTCAACTTTCAGAGTACTGCCCCACTCTGGCTTTCAGTTTATAAACGATTACCAACGCTAAAATTAAAACGAAAAAGACCTGGAAATAAATAAAAAGCAGCTTTGTCTAATGCCAAATGAACTTAAACGTTGGTAATTGGAAGAAATCTATAGGGAAAGCAATCCAGAATGGTGGCACCATAGCTGAGAATGATGATCTAGGTCAACTTAGATCAGGTGTGAATCATGTGGCCCTCTAGCTGTTGCTGGGCTCCAACTTGCTAGGACTTGCAGTGTGTTTTTGTGATCTGAACCCAGGACTTCCCTTGTAGTATTAATTCATTCTGCACACTGCAATCAGTATATATTGCTGTATGCATAGGGATTTTTTTTCCATGATTATTGTTGTGCCCTTGCTGGTTAACTTCTATTGAAGTTTCAAGTGTTTTATCAATCTGCTGCAGGTGTTGTTGCTCCTGTGCTTTGTTCTCATCTACTGTGGCACCTTTTTCTGCTCTGCCTGGGATAATGCACTCACTCATTATAGGAGCCCTATCCAAGCAGAAGTGCTCTCTGGTACATGGAGGCTATGCTCCCAACAAATCTTGCAGCAGTGATTTGACTGGAGATGTAATATAATGATGAAAGCTGACCTATGGAAATGAGGAGCACTTGTGTTGAGGCCCACTTTGCAGATCTGAGAAGGAACTAATTCAGAGTTCATGACTTGCATCATTGAAAAACATCTGAGGTTGCAAATGTGAGGGTGTATGCTACAAAGGTGTTCTTCCTTTGTTTTCGAAGAACACTCTTTTGAGTAGAGTTCTGTTCTCATCACCAAGACTTTACAGGATTTCTTGAGTTATTTCTTCTGATCTTAGCCAATTTCAGCCACGGTTATGCTCGGTGGCAAGATATCCAGAATGATCCTCGTTACGCCATCCTCAATGAACCTTTCAAGGGTGAAATGAACAGGGGCAACTTCCTAGAAATAAAGAACAAATTCTTGGCCAGGAGGTTTAAGGTGAGCAACCTTTTATTCTAATACAACTTGTTCTTCTTCGTGGTCTCTGTGCCTCATACATTAGGAGCTTTCACGCCTGCGCGGTAGCGTTCGGAAGATTCTAGAGCTCGTTAGCTTTGGCGGGAACCCCTCCCCCACGCCGGTGCTGCGCATGCTCCTCCCGCCGACTAACGGTCTCTCCTCAGTTCTTTCTTGTCCGCCTCAGCGTACAGAAGGTTCTGCTTGTTGGCTTGCTTTTCGATTCTGCTTTTGGTGTTTTTCGACTTCGGATTTGGCTTTTGACCACCCCTCACGGATTTCGGACTTGGCTTGGTACTTTCTCAATCGGTTTTGACCCTTTTCTGGCTTTGACTTCGATTTCGGATCTCGGACTGTGTTTGGCGTTCTCGGACTCTTGTTTCTTCTTTCCTGCCTTGTGCCCGGTTTATGTCGGCTCTCTTCAAACACTGCGCCTCCTGTGGAAGGAAGGTCGCTCTTGACCGACATTCTAAGTGCCTGATTTGTTTGAGTGAGGGGCACAACGTTCAGGCGTGCCCCATTTGCAGAGAGTTTACGCATCAGACTCTCTGCAACAGGGCGGCAAGGCTTAAATCCCACTGTTGGGAGGAGTCTCTTCGTGTTCAGAGACCCGAGACGATGGCCGAGAAACGCCCGTCCTCTTCTTCTTCTTCGGCAGCAGTGGCGGCTGCCGTGCCCTCGACCTCGTCGGTATCGGTACCGGGCTCGGTACCGATAATGAAGTTGCTGAGGATACTGAAGATCTCAGCAACTCGGGCACGTGAGGACCCTGCGGGCTCACAGGCCTCAACCTCCTCCTCCAGGCCGTTGACCGCGGCCCAGAAGAAACGCCCCGCCACCGAGGGCCTGGGGGAGAAGAAGAAGAAGAAAAGGAAGGAGAAGCGGCGCTCTTCACCAACAGTGGTGCGACCCCCGACTCCACCACCCACCCAGCCCGCCAAGGAACCTCAACTGATGGAGCTCCCTGTGGAAGAGGAGCCTCCGGAGGAAGAGGAAGTCCTCGACGTGTCGGACGAGGAACAGGCCGTGCAGGCCTTGCCTCCTCAACCGCCCGAGCTGATCACGGAGATCACTCCGCCGAGTCGCCGTCCACCCTCGGCAGAACGCTGAGAGGAGGCTGTGGTCAGGCAGTGCCCAGCCTCTCGACGTGACCAGTCCCGTTCGCCGGAGCAGCGGGCCAGGCTTCCATCCCCACGATATCGGGAGATGCGCCTGGAGAGGCGTCGCTCGGGCGAGAGCGCCTACTCTCCTGCCTACCTTGGGAGGTACGCCCAGGAGCAGGTGTGGCACGAGCTGGCCGGCTCCTACTATTCGTATTCGCCGTCTTACAGGGACCGGTACCATCCAGACCCAAGGTGCTCGTCGCCTCGTCGCCGGTCTCGCTCGCCACTGCGGGAGGCTCACTACCCCCGCTATGAGAGGTCACCGCTGCGTCATTCGCCGAGTCACCGTCGGTCCCCAAAGCCCTCACCCCGCTACAGGGCTGTTTCTCCACCACCGTGGACGACGGCCACAGCTACCCGCCCGACACCACAGCCCACTGTGGCCCAACCGGCGGTAGCTGCGACTTCTACCACACAGGCGGCACACCGACCTAGGCCCGCGGTCGTGCCCCTGCAGGTGACTCCGATACCGGTCACGACATCGGCCGTATTGGTACCGACGCAGCCTGCAGCTCCAGCTGTCATCCTGGCACCCCCGGCCCGTAGGCCGGCCGAGGAGAAGGAGGAGGAGAGGTCGCCATCACCATCTGGCGACTCTCATGACTCGGACTCTGACTCTGCTGAGTCCACTCCTTCTTCTCACGAATCCCCCCCGCTGGGGTTCGGAGAGCCAGGCCCAGAGTCTGCACCGGAGGACGTCCGTCAGTTTTCAGCGATCCTCCTCCGGATGGCCACAGCCCTTGGCCTGAAGGTGACCGAACCTGCTCCACAAGCCCAGGACCTGGTCTTCCAGTACTTGGAAGCTCGCCCACCATCGACCGCACCGCTGCCGTTCCTGCCAACCCTGGTGGAAGCGATGAAGCAGCCGTGGGCGAAGCCGCCGTCAGCACAGCCTATCCCACATAGGCTAGAGCATCTGTACAGGACACAGAAGGAGAACGCGGAGTTCCTCTTCAATCATCCTGTACCGAACTCTATTGTGGTCGAGTCGGCTCAGATGAAAGGAGGCAGCCGAGCGCATACCACTCCTCCGGACTGTGAAGGACAGAAGCTCGATGCCTTCAGCCGAAGGTTCTATTCGGCATCGTCCCTGGTGGCCAGGACGGTGAACACGATGGCATGCCTCGCGGCCTACCATCGGAACCTCTTTGACCGACTCGCTCCACTCCTTGCTGACTTGCCGGAGGAGTCACGCGCCTCAGCCACACAGATCTTCGGCGAGGCCGTTGCGGTGGCTACACAGCAGATCACCACCTCGAGGCACGCTGTGGAGGCTACCTCGAGGGTGATGGTCGGTGCCGTAGCTCTCCAACGCCACGTGTGGCTCCGGTCCTCTGGGCTTCAGGACAGCCATTGGCGGATTGAAGATCTACCGTTTGACGGCGAAGGGCTCTTCCACACCTCCACCGACGAGGCTATGGATCACCTCGTCAAGGCCCGGCTGACAGCGAAGAAGATGGGCATCAATCAGCCTGCCCAGTCTCGCCGCTCTTTCCAGCCGAGGCCTATGTGGAGAAGGTCTTCCTCTTCATCGGCGTACCAGCTGCGGTCCCTGCGGTCGACCGCGTCGAGGCCGTCAACCTTTTCGGCTTCGAGGAGGCTTCCCAGACGACGCCCATCTTCGTCGTCCAAGAAGTCGTCCTCCGGAGCGAAGTCCCGGTTTTGACGGCCTTCGCAGGACTCCACCCGTGCCATCCTTCGCCCTTCCAGTAGAACTGTTCCACCACCTGAGCCTGGCCAGGCACCTCGACTGCTGGCTGGAGATCACTGCGGACTCCTGGGTACTTACCATCGTCCACCTGGGATACGCCATCGAGTTTCAGGCTATTCCACCACGAGGTGTCTACTATTCCACTCCGGCCAGCTCGGCTCTACTGGAAGATGTCCAGTCCCTCCTCGAGAAGGGAGCGATCGAGAGGCTCCCGCCTTCAGCCAAGACCACCGGCTTCTACTCGAGGTACTTCACGGTGCCGAAGGCGGACAGATCCCTGCGGCCCATCCTAGACCTCCGAGGGGTGAACGAATACATCCGCCCCAAGAGGTTCAAGATGGTCACGCTGCCGTTGATCCTCCCCTTCCTTCGCCGAGGGGACTGGTTTGCGTCTGTAGACCTCAAAGACGCCTATTTCCACATCTCGATCCGCCCGCAGCACAGGAGATACCTTCGGTTCGCGATCGACGGCACCAGCTACCAGTACAGGGTGCTGCCGTTTGGACTTTCCACTGCACCGCGGGTGTTCACCAAGTGCATGGCTCCGGTCGTGTCCTTCCTGCGGACGAAGGGCGTCTCTGTCTACCCTTACCTGGACGATTGGCTATTGGTGGCGTCCTGCAGACAAAAACTGTACAGGGACATTCATTGGACTTTGTCTCTTCTCACTCGGCTCGGACTCAGGGTCAACCCAAGAAGTCCCATCTCGAGCCCACTCGGGTTCTCGATTTCATCGGGGAGACCCTCAACTCGGTATCGGCGAGGGCCTTCCTCCCAGACGAGAGGGCGCGGACGCTTCTTCGGGCGGCGTCCGCTGCCTTCGAGGCCTCGACGGTGTCAGCGAGGAGGATCCAACAACTCCTCGGCTACATGGCCTCGACCACCGCCATAACCTACCTCTCCAGGTTACGCGCCCGGCCGCTCCAGCACTGGTTCGTCAGGGCCTTCGATCCACTCTGGGACGACCAGCGCCGCCGATACCGCCTGCCCCAACAGGTACGCCGATCGCTCCTGTGGTGGCAGTCATACAGGAACCTCCTGTCAGGCATGCCGTTCCGCGAACCCAGGCCGTCGGTCACGATAACGACGGATGCCTCGCTCTTCGGCTGGGGAGCGCACACTGGGGATCTCCGGGTCCGAGGCTGGTGGATGGATGATGAGTTGTTCCTCCACATCAACTCTCTCGAACTGTTGGCGATCCACAAGGCCCTCAGAGCATTCCGACACCTGGTCACGGGCTGCACGGTGTTGATCCTGACCGACAACACGATGGCGGTCTGCTACGTAAACAGGCAAGGAGGGACGCACTCCACCACGCTGCTGGGCATTGCACTCGAACTTTGGAACTGGTGCGTCCCGCTCCGGATACACCCTGTGGCGGTTCACCTGGTGGGGCAGGAGAACACCACAGCAGACGCGCTCAGCAGGGACACCACTTCCCACCACGAGTGGTCCCTGTCCGACAAGGCCTTCCGGATGCTTCAGGACCAATGGGGCGAGCCGACCATCGACCTTTTCGTGACCAGCCAGAACGCGAAGTGCCGCCTGTTCTGCTCGAGGGCCGGCCACGATCGCCGCTCCATCGGTGACGCGTTCCAGTTTCCGTGGGACGAAGGGCTGATCTACGCCTTCCCTCCGTTCCCGCTCCTGGGCCGCATGATCGCGAAGATCATCGCGGACCGGGTGGACGCAATCCTCGTGGCACCATACTGGCCGAGGCAGCACTGGTTCGGATCCCTGATCGAGGCCGCCCGGGGCAGGACTCTCAGGTTTCCCACGGTACCGGACCTGCTGTCCCACTCCGACGGACTGGTGTTGCACCCGGACCTGGCGGTGTTGGCCCTCCGTGCCTTGAGGATATTGCCCTAGACGACCCGGCCATCGGGAACGTCTTGACCGCGGCCAGGAAGAAGTCCACGTGAAGGAACTACCACTACAAGTGGCAGCGCTTCGTGGCCTTCGCTGAGGAACGTCGAGAGCCGGTATCGCCTGTCACCCTGCGTACCGTGCTCCACTTCCTCCTCCATCTCCGGCAACAGGGCTTGGCCTTCCCGTCGCTCAAGGTCTACCTCGCCGCGATCGTGGCATACCAGCCGCCACAATCCCCGTCAGCCATGCTCTTCAGGGATGGTACCGTCAAGCAGTTCCTGAAGGGCCTGCAGCACCTCTACCCGCCGGTATTGCCGCCGCTACCGCCGTGGTCGCTGTCATTGGTGCTGTCCCAGCTGACGAGGCCACCCTTCGAGCCCATGGCCACGACGGACAACAGGCTGCTTGCGATGAAGACCGTGTTCCTAGTGGCCCTCACCTCTTCCGGGCGGGCGGGAGAGTTGACGGCGCTACGGTGCAATGAACCATACTTGGTCTTTCATCGGGACAAGGTGGTCCTCCGGCCTGACATTTCCTTCCTGCCAAATGTGGTGTCCAGCTTCCACCTGAGCCAGGATATCATCCTGCCGGCCTTCTACCCGGACCCGACGACACCTCTGGAGCGATCCCTCCACTCCCTGGACGTGCATCGGGCGCTGGCCGTTTACAAGGATAAGACTGCAGCCTACAGACAGACACCCCACCTGTTTGTCTGTTATGGCAGGCGCCAGAGAGGCCACAAGGTATCCACCCAGCGCTTCTCTGAGTGGGTGGTACAGACTATTCACCTGGTGTATGAGCTTGACAGGAAGCCTCCGCCAGACCTGCTTCGGGCCCACTCCACCAGGGCCATGGCGACATCTGCTGCCCTCCTGCGAGGCGTCGACCTGTCGGAACTCTGCCGTGTGGCGACCTGGTCCCAGCCGTCGACCTTCGTGTGCCACTACCAGCTCGACTGCCGTTCCAGGAGAGATGCCCGGTTTGGACGTGCTGTGCTGTCTTCTGTGCTCTAGGATCTGGGACCTGACCCACCATCCTACTGGTAAGCTACACAGTCTCCTAATGTATGAGGCACAGAGACCACGAAGAAGAAGAACAGGTTGCTTACCTGTAACTGTGGTTCTTCGAGTGGTCATCTGTGCCCTCATACATCCCTGCCCTGCCTTCCCCTCTTTTTCAGGTCTCATCTGCTTCGGCAGACCAGAACTGAGGAGAGACCGTTAGTCAGCGGGAGGAGCATGTGCAGCACCAGCGTGTGGGAGGGGTTCCCGCCAAAGCTAACGAGCTCTAGAATCTTCCGAACGCTACCGCGCAGGCGCGAAAGCTCCTAATGTATGAGGGCACAGATGACCACTCGAAGAACCACAGTTACAGGTAAGCAACCTGTTCTTCTCACTAGTTGCGAGATACTGAATGGCTTGGGTTTCTACTGAAAGCAGAGGAATTTCTGTTCCTTTCTAGACTTGTGAATAAATTAAAAGTAGTATTTTGTAGAACATGTACATTGAGGTGAATTTATTAACACATGGTGTTTAAACAGAAGGGTAAGTGAATGGAGTTCTCCATGGGTTCACCTTATGGAGAGTTGTGCTTATGCATGCGATTGTGCATCTTTTCTAAGAGTATTGCAGGCCTTATTCTATGCAGTTAGTAGGACTACAGCCAGACAGTGACATTGAATTCCTGTGTGACTGCAGATATGCTTTGAGCCTAATATTCTCTGCGTAAGATTTTATATGTTCAGTAACCTTTCAGGAAATTCCAAACCGATGCTTTAATGATGAATCTGTTCTGTCTTTTGGACCTCTTTAGCATCAGTGCAAGCCTATGCTATAGCTGTCATTGGCATAGGGATTAATTCTCCTTATGCATTATTTGCTGCAGAACACTGGCTGTTTTCATTCAAAGAGGTGGACTGCTGTTTCTGCTTAGATTGGGGCACTTGGAGATGGAACAAGCTGAGCAGCAATGCCACATAGGCTTGCAATAAATTGTTTGTTTCGGATAACTTAATTTGAAATAGCTAGGGTGTTTGTTTAAAACAAATGAATATAGGCGTTGTAGAATCTTGACAAATAGAATGTGTTACGTTTCAAGCTGCTGCTCCTTTTTAGCAGGAACATTCAAGGAAACAGAATGGAGTGTTCAGAAATACTGAGTAGCTTCAGACAGAGAGTGGTCAGTTGCTGCAGTAAGCAGATGCATTGTAAACAGATGTTCTAAGGACTGGTGCTTTTGAACTTGCTCATATACAATCTGGAGTTGGGATAAGCAGTGGCATAGTCAAATTTGCTGAGAATATTAAATTATTTAGAGTGGCAAAAGAACAGATTATGAAGATCTCCAAAAGAATGTTTCCAGACTGAGGGGAATGGGTATTAAAACTGCAAAAGTAGGTCAGAGTAAGCAAATGTAAAACAGTGCACATGGAGGCAGATACCAGCTGAACATACACATTGTGGGAACTAACCTGGCAGCAACTGATCAAGATAAACATTTTCCAGTTATAGTTGATAGCTCAGTATAACTCAAAAGTATGCAGCTGCTGTGGAAGAGGTAAATTGCATGTTAGACATAGATTGAAGAGGAACAAAAATCAGAGTAATATCACAATGCAGTTCGGTTTGGAATATTTTGTACAGTTCTGATCACTGCACCTGAAAAAAAGGTACTTTAAGAACTGGGTGCAGAAAAGGATAACCAAAAAATCAAAAGGGCTGGAGCAACTGCTCTGAAAAGAAAGATTATGATTTTGAGGCTGGTAAGGTTCAAGTAAGTGCTAGTGTGCTAGCAGTATATAAAATGATGTATGGAATGGGGAAAGTGAATAGAGAGAAGTTTTTTTTTTGTTATATGGGAATCAGAGGTCATCTACTGAAATGGGAAATTTAGGACAGATAAAAAGGGAGGCACTTTACACAGAGAAAACTGTAGAATTTGGTGCCATAAGATAAAGTCAAAGCTGCCAAATTGGATGGCTTTGAAAGAGGACCAGATAGACTTATGGCAGGGAAGGCTATCAATGGCAATTAGTCACAGTGAGCAAATTCATACATTGCTTTCAGTATTAGAGGCATTACATCACTTGCTGGGGTAAACAGCTGAAAGAGTGTCATTTGTTTGTTTAAAATGACATTTATATCCTGCTTTTCTTTCAAAGAATGCACAATGGCATGCATGTCTTTCTTACTTCATTCTCTCAACCCTGTGTAGACCTTCCTTGGGTTACCTAGTGAGATTTTTGGCTCGTGGCAACAAGCACCCGGATCTCCCATATCCCAGTCCAACCACTAAACTGAGTTGTCCTGCTCATCCTGCTTGTGGGTGTCCCATAGGTTAGCTACTAAATTAACAGAATGCTAGACATAGATAGATCTGATGTAACACAGATCTTCTTAGATTCCTAGTACTCCACAAACATGTTGGGACAGGAATTGAAATGTAGACATTCCTTACAATATGCACAAATCCAGAAGAGGAAACAGAACAGCTGAAATGAGAAAACGCCGCCTTTGGTTGGAAAAGATTTTTAGTGCAGCACTGAGAAGTAGTGAGCACATATGTTTGCCTGCTGTTTTGCAGCTGCTGGAACAGGCACTAGTGATTGAAGAGCAGCTACGGAGAGCTGCGTATCTGAACATGTCAGAAGACCCATCCCATCCTTCAATGGCCCTGAATACCCGTTTTGCTGAGGTGGAGTGCCTAGCTGAGAGTCACCAGCATCTGTCCAAGGAGTCTATGGCTGGCAACAAACCAGCTAATGCAGTACTTCACAAAGGTGAGGAGTTGAGAAGAGAGCACATTGAATGGGGGCAGGCTTGTATTGTATTGCCACTGGCCCCTTCCCCCCATCCCATCTCCCTACCACCACTTTGCCCTACATTCTTCTAAATGCACGTTCTTTTTGAAAGAGAGTAGCTAGTGTTTGGAGGAAACTCCTCCTTCAGGCCAGGAAGATAGACAACAATTTTAAAATGTGGAGGAAGGACCTTTTCTTGCTTCTTAAGGACTTCTGGCTGAGTTGTGGCAGGCAGGTACCAATAGAGCTTTGTACCTGATGAACACAAAGCAGTATGATTCCCAAAAAAAAACTTCTGAAGACAACAGACAGAGTAGGACAGTTTTTGACTATGAGCCAATTCCTAGTAGGCTTAAGCCTACTCTGGCATTCTGACTGGAGGGGAGTTCTTCCCTCTTGCCTCTGTCAGCAAGAATGGCCAAAGTGAAGCATTAGGAGTTTTGCCATAGTGTTGCGCACAGAACTAGTAACTTAGTCACACAGTCTTTTTTTTAAATCAGGAAAGACTTGTCTCCTTGATATTTCCTACCCTAGCAAGGAGTAGGAACAGAATTCCTTTCACAAAAGAAATGGAAATTCTCCTTCACAACCACTCTGGGGGTAGGTGTTGAGGAGGAAGCTTTGCAGGAGTTATTCTCTCCCACAGATGTAACATAAAGTATACAGTGTATCCTGGAACTCTCCTTTAGCCACTGTGGATCATGCTTTTGTCATTGCCAAAAGAATAGGCACTGGTACAATTAATAAGACCTTTGCTAGACACCCCAGGGGAGACACACCTCTACCAGCCAGTTTAGACAGTATACAAGACTGAATTGTTCTCACTGAGTTGAAGCTCCACTTTCAAGACACCATTTCTCTGTATATCTGAAGAGCTGCCATTCGATTCCTCAGACATTGTTCTAAGAGTATCTGTTCCACATTGATTGCTTTCATATCTGTCAGTCAGTCTTAGACAAGGATGGCCCGGATAGAGAAATGATACAGTGTGGTTTTTGTGTAAAAGCATATTACAGCCTTTGCCAACACTTACTTAGATGCTACAGGGTGAAATATTAGATTCATGGTATCTTACAATGACTGCCTAAGGCAACTATTGATAAGCAGCTAAGCTGAAGATGCCAAGTCTGAACCAAACATAGCTGGTGCTCTCTTCCTGGATTTCAAACTTAGGGAGAGCCCTCTGGAAACTGTCTTGAGCAGCAACTAAAGATAAGACTGCCCTTACCACAGAAAGAAAATTTCTTTCGATCCACTGTTGCTTTTTATTTCTTCAAGGGTCTGTTAAGCTCATATAGCAACAAAAACAGAAATAAGTGATCCAAACCCCATTTCCTCAGTATTCTGGAAAGGCATCCATACTGCATTCAGCCCTCTAATTGCATTTGCAAGATTCTTCCAATTGGAGCTACCTAAAGGAATTTGCTTACAACTGGGGAAAAAGTGCCATTAATGGGTAATGGAGTTAGTCTCCAGAAGCCATAATGTGGAATTTGTTACAATGCTGAAAGACAGATCCATTTTGGATCCCATAGCCAACAGTCATCACTAGATTTCCAGAGTAACTTCTCACCTACTAATCAAGGCTCTCAAGCTAGCACCCCCACCCAAGAAGAAATACTGGTAAATTTTCTTACCTCAGAAAGGAACCTTGAAACATTGTGTATCATTCACCTATAACAAGACAGTAGTCAAGCAGAAATTCCACATGCAGACTCAACTTAGACCTCTATAATTTTGGGGTCTGTAACTCTCATAGTCTCCTGCCATTGGCCATGCTGGCTGAGGTTTCTGGAGGGCTTGAACTTCCCAACCCAGAGATACATGGATCAATGAAAGCAGTCCTGTGTCAATCTTTCTCCATAGGCTACACTAAGATACTGCTGGTATCTTAGGCAGTAAGAGATGACTGACTTGTCTCTGCTTCATCTTGGGAACAATGCCAGAGAGATATAACAACTAGAAATCCACATTGTTAAAGCTCACTGGATTTCCACCTGGGAGTGAATATATCTCTAGAGTGGGTCTTTTCCTGCCAGAGGCTAGTCTCTTAAGAGCTTACTAGTCACATTCCTCTGCAGCTGTCCCAGGCCCACTTCTAGAGCTCAGTCAAGCTCCTTGGAATGATTTCATATCACCAGGCAAGATTAAGACTAACCTTTCTTCGGAGCTTGAAAATTAGACTGGCAACTGAGTGAATTCGGAGATTCTCTTTTCAGGAAATACAAATTGTCTCTCAGGTTATGGTGCTCACCCCATTATCTGATCTGTGAAATGCCTTTTATGGAGCCACAGATAGACAGTGATCAAGAATAGTGCTGGTGTTAGTTGTCCAAGGAACATGGTCAAGAGATGAAAAGAGAATAGATCACAAACAGAGAAGAATGATCAGCCTTGCAGTCTACTGTATGCTTTTTGATCCACGCCCAATGTGTATTGTTGCATACACATTCTGATTAAATGCCTACATAAAGAGACAAGCATTCACTACAAAGTCTCTTGACTTGAATGGATAGCTGGAATCTGTATAGGTAGAACACCTGAAAGATTTCTGAGCATGTTTCAATTGAATATTTAACTTGATCAGTCTTGGCCACAGAGACAGCCAGATCTAAGAGCTCAGCATTGGATCTTTCACCCCTTCGATGAATGAAATGCTACTTTGATTTGATGTAAAAAGAAAGGATGAACATAAATTGTTGACACAGTCAAATTTGACTGTATTCTTTTTCTTGCCTCTCAAAGACTGCTGAGAAGTAATCACGTGGCCAAAATGTCCATGTTGTTTGGCCTTTTCTTAGAAATTTGGGACCTTTTACTCCAAAGTCCCATATATCAAAATTCAGGATGCTGCAGCTCTAGCTGTTTGGAGACAGAACTGAACATTTTTAGAACTCATGGATGTTCAGGAGAAATCCAGATACTATTTGGTTAATAGGTTGACATTGCCTGGGAAGCCTTCTCTGGCTTCTGTCAGGCATCTGATAAGACTTGCTATTGGCTTTAGTTGGAAATCTTGGGTTGCTTCCACATGGCCTGTTGTCTATACTCAGGGCAAACATTGTGCACAGCCAAATTTCTACTTTAACTAATATTGGAGGATTCAGCTTCCTGTTGAGCCACTCGTCATATTCTTAATACTAGCTTCCTTACTCAGTTCTTTAATGATACAGAAATCCATTAACAACGAAGTAAAGTCTTGAGCACATTGGCTAGGCTTCTGTTTGATCCCTTTAAAAGCCACATTCCTCAAGTTCTGGACTTTTGAAGATTGTTTCTAAAGGTGTGTACCTGGGCATATTAGTGAGTTAGAGGCTCTGACTACAGAGTTGGAGAAATGCATCTTTGAACAGGCAAAATGCTCCATAGGCTGGATGACTACTGCATTCCCAAAGATAAGTTCTGCCTTGCTTGGTGTGCATGAGATCACTTTCTCATCATCTTATGTATGACCCATCATGGCATACACAAGATATCTGCAGGGCACCCTGACTATAGGCAGCAAGGTTCTGTCTATTTCTATCAAGAAACTTTTAACTGGGCAAAAGGTTTCCCTGGCACATCAGCTTTAGGAGGCCACCATTCCAGCCAGCTTTTTATTTTGAAATTTGCAAGTGAGTAAGTCTTACACATTTTATAAAAGATGCTATTGTGTCTACACCCTTAGAGGAGCTGCACAAAATAGTCACATAGGCATCTGTGTATAATGTCACCAGGCAATATTTTTCTTCTTTTTTGATCTGAGCTGAGAATCTTTAGAGGAGTCTGCAATTATGCCTATAAAATGCTCTTAAAAAAGCACAGTTGAACACACTACTTCGCAGCTTGTACCAGTTTTTTGTATCCTAGTGCTAGCTGCCCTCCTCCATTTAAAGGAGGAGAAAGGGAAATTCTGGACTTGCCTGTGAATTTCTGCTCTCCTCAGAGAAAAGGGGGGCAGTCTGGCCCGATATCATGCATGGTGCCATTCCACTGCATAGCTTCTAATGTAATGCAGCATTTGGGGAGAACAGTTTTTAGGAAAGCTAGTGGCACCCTTTCTTTCTGCATATCTTGTTCTCTCCACATGTGTAATGTTTCTGTGCAGTTGTTAGTTATAGGTATGATTTGGGCTTGGGAGCATTTTCAGATCTAATGTTTAGGAAGTGAGGGCTGAAGCCCCTTCTTCCCCAATTCAAAACTGGAGTCTGCTTTCCTGGCCACAGAGGAAAGATTTTTCCCAAGACTAGCTTCCCTCCTTCCCTTAAGGAGAACAAATTCACAGGTAAATCCAGAATTTCCTTTTTTCTTCCAGTGCTGAAGCAGCTGGAGGAGTTGCTGAGCGACATGAAGGCCGATGTGACGCGGCTGCCTGCCACAATTGCCCGCATTCCTCCAGTGGCTGTGCGTCTCCAGATGTCGGAGCGCAACATCCTCAGCCGCTTGGCAAACCGTAGCAGTGAACCTCCTCCTCCACCTCCTCCACCTCCACCACCCCAGCAGGTAAGCATCTAGGCCTGCCTTTCCCCTCTCTACCCTAACCCTTACCATGAACTGGAGGGAGGGGGCCCTTGGCGACTGCCCCAGCTAGGTGGGTTCTGCATGGAGTACACTGTGCTAACTGAGCTGTTTCTCTGTTTCTTCAAAGGTGGCTCAACAGCAGTGAAATACCTACCCAGTGCTGCCAACCCAGTGATACAGCTGAAGTGACATACACATCCTTGTTTGAATTCTGATCCCACTCCCCCTGTGCCTGGCACTCGTGATCAGATGGTGTCTTCTCTGCATGGGGGATGACTGGAGAGAGGAGGAAGTACAATCTTCCATAATGCTGCCAGTTGCACTTGGATTGCACTTGGGTAACAGGGGACATTGGATGGACTCTGTACATAGTGACTAGAGACTGCAGCGCCACATCTGTTACACAGACTTGGCTGCAGGGTTCACCACCATGACCCACACTTCCTTGATTTTAATTTTATTTTGAGTTCGTTTACCAGGACGAGTGCAAGCAAAAGTCAGGACAGACACAGCTACCTCCATCAAGATCCTTTTAATACAAAAACTGACTGGGCTTGTCCTCTGAAACAGCTGGAAAAAAAAGACAAAAAAATCTTGATAACATTGAAAATAAAGGTTTCCTTGTATTTTATTTGCCTCTGTCAAAGTATTTTGAGGGAATCAAGGGGCTTTCTTTTTGCACAGTTTCATGTGCCATCTGGCCTAGCAGCCATACAAGCAGCAGTCATGCTTTGCCTTTAGCTTGAAATGAACAGACCTCAGATGGTTTGTGGGGATTACAAATGATAACTCCAGACTGACTTTGGTTTATGAAAGGCTAATCAAATATATTTGTTTTTCCATAAAAGCTGCTTTGTATGTGCTGTTCTTACACAAGCAGAAGAATGTCTGCCTATGCGAGGCAGCGCCAGTTGCTGACTGTATAATTGTCTTTAAGCTCATCTGTAGTCTTAAGCCGTCAAATAGCCTGCGGGTTACTGTAGTCAGAAGTGGGGAAAAAAGTCTGCAAGAACCACTTTCAAACTGTCCATGGTGAAATCATAATGGCAAAGTTGATTTGCAGTTACATGTGCTTAGCAACTTACTGCAATGCTTTGTTCCCAGAGATACTGTGAATGTGAAGTTATGAAATCTCAAAGCTTCCATGGGTGTACTGGCAACTTTTTTTTTTAACCAACTTGTGCTATCAAAAGAAAACAGCATTTTCTTATGAAGGTATGGCTTATGTAGGAAGCTTGTTACAACACAGTTAATATTCTGTTCACCCACTAGAATCTGTGAATATTACAGAGCAGTTTCCTCCCCCAAACAATAATTGGGGGTAGGAGTGGACGGACAGGTACATAGACTCGATCAAATACTGCCCTAAGTCTGCAGGACCCAAGCAGGGCTCCTGCTGAGGGATGTCTTGGAGGTCCCTAGTTACAGGATTGCTGTAAATTAACACTAGCTTAACAGCAATGAACAACAAAAGTGGGTAGAAAATGCAAACAACATCCTACAGATTTAAAATGGTACAACAAAGGCTGAGTTTAAGAATAAGATCTACTTCTGTGTCAGTAAACAAAACAAAATAGTGCCAAGTATGAATATGCAAATCATACATTTTGTTAAGTGCTCCTTTTTTTTTTTAGTACATCTACATGTGTGTTACTGAGATACCATAGAAGTGACTTCGCTCGTTCCTGAACTACTTATGAAGTTGAATATAGTATCAACACACTTTAAGAATAAGCTGTAACATTTCTTAATTGTTTAGAACACATTGGAAAATGAATAAAACAAGGTAGTATAGTTAACATAAGGAGATATACTTCCTTGCCATTGCAAAAGGAACAGCTGGTATGGGGTAGAAATTTAAGGAATAATTTAAAATATGCAGATTACACCATACTAGCAGCAGAAAATAGCAAAGACTTGGAACAATTACTGAAGAAAGTCAAAGAAGAAAGTGCAACAAAGGTGCAACAAAAACAAAATTAATGACAAATGATTTACATAGCTTTAAAGCAGATTATGACACTGGAATAGCTGAAACAGTTTCCATACCTTGGCTCAGTCCTTAATCAGAATGAAGACTGCAGTCAAGAAATCAGAGGACTGGATTTGGAAGGCAGCTAGGGAGGAGCTAGACAAGACCCTGAAGGGTTAACATCTGAGAGCCAGAGTGGTGTAATGGTTTGAGCACCGGACTGGGGTTCTGAAGACCAGAGTCCAGTTCCTCACCGTGGCCTTGGAAACCCACTGGGGTGACCTTGGGTATCTCGTGCACTCTCAGCCCAGAGAAAACTTCATGATAGTTTCACCTCAGGGTCACCCTAAGTCAGATCGACTTGAAGGCACACAATGACAAACACCTATAATCGAATACTGCAGTTAGGACTGCCCGTGCCGTATCTTTCCAATTTCTAGGCATAGTCGTGAAAGCTGGACAGGGACGAAACCTGACAGGAAGAAAATCACACATCTGAAGCACGGTGCTGGAGAAGAGTTCTGCGGCTACCTGGGCTGCTAAGAAGACAAATAAATGGGTCCTAAAGCAAATCAAGGTCGGACTCTAGGGTCATTTCCGCACTAGACTGTTACAGCGCTATTATTCCACTTTCAACATTTCATGGAATCCCGGGGTTTGCAGTTTAGGGAGGGGATGCAGACCCCGGGTTCCCACAAGAGGCAGAAAGTGGAAGAGCACTATAGCAGTCTAGTGCGGAAACGGCCTCGGTCTAAATGAGAAATGAAATGAATGGTTCTTTCTCAATTAAACAGCAACAGAAGCTCAAAACGGCATTCTTCAGAACTAGCCTTATAACAGACCGACCGGTAGGGCTTCATCCCTCGATGCGCACAGGGAATCCCGAAATTAAGCCCGCCGGAGGTGGTTGGGTTGCACTGGGCGGAAGAGGCTGGCCGCCCGGAGACGTAGAGAAAAGAAAATGGAGGGGCCATGATACAATTTTCCATCTTTGCGCACCTCTCCACCCTCCCCCCGCAGACAGAAGCCTGCGGAAATCAATGGCGAAGTCCAGGATTTGACCGGGGCTGTAATTTGGGCAGTGGTGTGACCATTCAAAAATACAATGCGGGGCTCATCACATACTGGCGCCCGATCACAGCTATGATTAATTCAGAGCCCCCCATTACTGTTCAATTAAAGGTGAACAATTAAAATCCACATTTGTTTTATAAATGTGCTCTTTAAATGGGAGTTTGGACTGGAAAAGCAGCGGCAGGCTCTCTTCGCGGCGTTTGTCACCGAACAGCCATCAAGCGAGACTTGGGGTTCCCAGCGATCGTGTTAATTCCTGAACGGAAGAAAAGAAATAAAAAGATCTACTGTCCTCGGAAGCACGGTCTATTGCTCACTCTAAAGTATGAGTCTATAAAAAAAACGTAAAACCAACCATCCAATCACAAGGAGGAAAAGGTCACGGGGAAAAAACCATGGCCAATGAGAGCCTCCTTCGGGGGCAGCGAGAGACGAAGCTCCGCGAAGAGGCGGAAGTGCGCCAAGGCTCCGGCCCACGTGTAGGGAGGCTCAACCCGTGGTGCGGAGGGAGAGCAGCGGCGTGTGTGCTATGGGGCGCAAGTTGGACCCGACCCGCAAGGTGAAGCGGGGCCCGGGGCGGAAGGCCCGTAAGCAGCGCGGAGCCGAGGAGGAGCTCCCTCGTTTCCTGCCTCCCGGTAAGTGAGGACCTCCCCGCCGGGCCCGCGGGGGTGGGAGCCAGGCAGAGCAAGGGCTGCCCCGCGCTCTTCTTAAAAAGCCAAGGGAACCGCTGAGGTGCGTGACGAGGGCGTGCGTTCGAGATATTTGGGCCATTTCCGCGCTAGGCTGTGATAGCCGGCCGGCCCATCCCTAAACTGCAGACCCCAGGATTCCATAGGATATTGAAAGTGGGATCATCGCGCTATAACAGCCTAGTGCGGAAATGGCCCAGGGCAGTTAGAAGGTAACAGATGCATACTAAGGAATCGAGAGCATGCGGTCAGTGGCTTTGCTGAAGCCCATGAGGTAGGGGTGTGTGTGTGTGTATATAAAATATGAGCAGGCTATTTGCTGTGCCCATCGTCCTTTCCTCCAGTGCTGGTAGTCTCTGCCAGGACCTAGGTAATCTGCCCGAATTTGCCCGTTTGTCTTTCTGTTGTCTGACCTTCCACATTTGCGGGTTTCTGTTTTGCAGATTTGATTATTCATGGATTATTTGCTGTCGCCTCTGCTGCCTCCGTATGCCACTTTTAATAGGGACTGCAAGCCTCATGGGACTGAAAAAATGCAAACGAGGCTTGCAAGTCCCTGTTAAAAATGGTGTGGGGTAGTCGGGGAGATGGCAGTCAGCCCCACCAGCCACCCACCTCTGCCTTGTGAAGGAACCCTGACACCTGAGAGGGACCCACAGTGGGTTGAATATGGTGATCATACTATTTTGTGCGTTAAATAATGTGTTGGAGGGCTTAGAGTTGTTCATAGTTTTTCTATTTTCAGGGGGGTCCTGTGCCCCTAGCCTTAGTGAATGTGGAGGAATGACTGTACGGTCAGTCCTTCACATTTGCGGGTTTGATTATTTGCAAGTTTCTTCAACCTCTGCCTCCCTCCCCTCTTGGGCACTTCTTTGCCAGGGGAACCGTCCCTCTCAGTGGCTCCGATCAGGCTGTGCAATCCTTTAAAAACCCACCCCAGTCCTCTGCCCTTTCTTCCACCAGTTGCTGCCTGGCCAGCTAAGGACAGCTTTGCAGTCTGATTTCTCAGCACCGTGAACCCTCTCCTGATGACCCCCTACACCCAAGGAAGGAGATGGGGAAGTATAAGGCCACCATGCCAACCCTCCCCCTTTCTCTGTTTTTTCCTGCCCTGACTTGGACCCTGGGTGCCTGCTCTCCCTGCCCATGCCAATGCCCCCTTCCCACAGACACACATACTTATTTTGATATTTGCAATTTTTTCATGTTTGCGAGGGTCTTATGCCCCAAGTCTAGTGAATGTGATTTGTATTTTGTTGCAGGATTCCTTTCCTTGATGCCTTCCACGTGCCTTAAGCTATACTATAGTTATCGCCATCCCAAGCCAGAGTGGCGTATGACATTTCTGCACAAGAATCTACACAATCTGTTTAGTGAAATATTACTGTTTGTTGAGTAGATCTAATGGGTGGGTTTGTGCTGAGGGTCAGTAGACCAGTTTCAGTGAAAACCAGAAGCAATGTTCTGGGAGACTGCTCCTGCTCCTTTTAGGACCGTTTCTCACTTTTTTTGTTGTTCTAGGATCAAAGGTCCTTGAAATAGCTTCTGAGAACAAAACTGTGTCCTCCAGAGGTTTGTTCTGGTTTTCTTTTGGTGCTAAAAGAATTCTAGTGGGGATGACTCAAGTTCTGTATAGGGCAGTCTGGCTGCGACATCTGTCACCCCAGTGATTGCCAAGGTTGGTTCAGCTGATCTGGCTGGCATCCCCTTCCTCCCTCACCACTCCATGTGTGTCCCTCCCGAAACTGCGTGCTTGGTGGAAGAGGACAACCGTCCCAGATAGAAGGAGTATAGATTATAAGGCCCTCAACGTGGCCCTTATAATTTCCACCCCCAGTGTAGAATTGGGGCCTCAACAGTATACCTACCCACATTCAGCCTGCTTTTTGGTCTGTTATTAGGGGGGAAAGTGGGAACCACACACTTTGCAGGACACAAGAAAACAAATTTGGACAGTCACAGTATTAAGAACAACCATTGTATCTGGATATCACATTGATCAGTTTTACAAAACTTTGAGTACTCTGTGTGTGTGCAGTATACACAGGAGCAATCATTTTCCAGTGCAGTAGATGAGTGGTAAGGCAGCCTAGTACCTTCAGTATGTTTTGGACTGCAAATCATGCCTGTTGGAATATTATCCTAAAACATCAGAAAGGGATATTTTTGCATACTCCTTTTTTGGATCATTTTGTGTGAAAATCTTTGGGCTATACATTTTGAGTAACAGTTTTTGCCTTTTCCAGAAAAGAAAATATTTTCTGAAAGCTTTTTTTAGTGTTACCAAAATCTTCCAAGTTCTCCATCAGAATACTGAGAAAGTAATTGTTGATGTCAGTGGTACAGAAGAAAACCAGCCCCTCTGGATTTTTCCAGTTTTGATGATAATCTCCCTTTTTATCTGGCAGAGAGGGGGCTAGAGTCCCATCAGCTTACTCCATTTCTGTGTTTGTATGACACTTCAAACTCAAAGTGTCAATTGAGTGCACAGATAAACCAGTGTATTTCTGACACCCCTGTCTAGCTTCATGCAGAAAGGAAATGCAGAAGCGCATCTGTGTATGACCAACAGTGGAAGCATCAGTGGGGCACAGGCACAAGTCCCTGTATCTTCATTTCCAGCTCAGAGCTTGAAAGAAGAGAGCAAGACATTTATCATGGCCCTGCAAGGGTAACCTGGCACATCTAAAAACCCCCCAAAATCTCAAGCTTTAATAGAACCTTGGGGCTAGGAAGTTCATCCCCTCCCCTTTTAACTCTCTGTGCCTAGAAACATTGGGCTTATGTCCCTTGCCAGAGCTTGGCTCTCCTCTTGCCTTGCTAAAAGTGGCAGTTGTGTTACTGAATTTGGCATGTCATCCCAACAGAGGTAAATCATATCCCCACTATTGTAGAACGTTGAGGTTTTCCATCTCAAAATCTTTAGAAACCCACCAAAGAGCCTCCCTCCCTCCTGGTCACTTCATTCTCTTCTGCTTTCTGTGTCATAGAACTGGGGTTGCAAAGTCCATCTCCCTAGCATGCAACAGTACAAAACTAATGCATTCTTGAGGGATGGTCTTCCAGTCTCTAAAGACTTCCAAAGAAGAGTCCACCAGCTTCTGTTTGGTGTCACTTTGTAGCTAGTATGAGGTCAGTGATGCATGAGCTATCCTGGCTCGAGGCAGAGATTCTCATGTCTGAACTAGACACCAGAGATCTTCTTTACTGGAATTACAGAGCAGAACGTATCAGGCACCCTTCAAATCATCATGGAAATCTATAAGCGCAGTTGATTTGTGTATATAGTCCAAGGTATACCATTCATTGGCGAAGAAAACATGAAAACCTTTCCTTCCAAAGTCCAAATACAGTGCTTAATCCCGTTAATCCTTGAATTAACTCACACACTCCTCCATTTGAACACTACTGGGCGTTCTTCTCAAGGACAATGTTTGTCTCGTTTCACTTTCCCATCAGTTTTGTGAGGTAGATTGAATGAATGAATGGTGCTGACTTGACCAAGACCACCCAGTAAGCTTGACGGCTGTCCAAAGACTCAAATGTTAATTTCCCTGGGTAAATTCAGTACTCCATCCACCATGCTACACTAGTTCTGAACAAAAGGTATTTGCAAACAGAGCTGAATATTTTGGTCAAAACGTTTTGGCTGAACAGTTTAGTCTTCTCAAAAAACGGTAAATTATTTTTCTTAGAACAAAAGAATATATCAATCATGGTTTTCCCAAGCTTTCCAAGACCTAATGTCTCATTTACATAACCTAGCAATCACTACCTTCAGTTTTTCCAGTACCTGCTCAGCCTGTGTAATTTGAGTTCTCAGCTGAAAATACATTCCTCTCTCACTGTCTTTATAGAGATGACAGCTGGGTTAAAGGAAAAAGATGTTTTTTGGGCCATGGCTCCTGAAGTCATCAAGATGGAGCACTGAAAGAAGTGCTGAATGGTTTTTCTCCAACCTTTGTTTACTCATTGTTTGTTTCCTTCTACTATGTTGCCAGACAATGGTTTGATATTAGGAGAATATAATTGGGCTCTAGGGCTCTCCATCCCTTACCAGTGTTGTGTGTTTCTCTCCAGGTCCTTATGACAGTGCAAAGAAGCTCTCCAGTCATGCTCGACGAAGGTTAGTAGGAGAATCACCAGTATTTTTGTTATTTGTTCAGGATACAACTTCCTTTTTTAAGATATAGCTGCCCAAAACTATTTTGAATTTGTCAGTTGCAATTAAATTCCAAATGAGCACAATATCACGACATTATGTAAAGTGTCTCTCTGAAAATCAAAAGCAAAAGTGAGAATTTATAGTTGACTAAACAATACATGTCTGTCATTTTTAGATCATCTTTAATGAGGTTTATCAGGGATTATTTATATGTTTGGAGTATTTATATACCATGCTTCAGCCAAAAATAATTCCTTAGTGTTTCAAAACTATTTTCCTTGGTTTTAAAATTGCCTTGCACTAAGTCTGGCCACAGTTAAGACACATAACATAGGCCTCTGTGTCTATGTTTATAGGTTACATGGATACTGTAAGAAAAGCACATTATGAGCTCTGGTATTAACTGTGTTTCAGAGATGTTCTTAAAATAGTCACCATTTTTCAAGATTTAGGCAGGTTCACATTTTCATTTACTACCTGAACCCCATTTCCTTTCTTAGTATAGATAATGGTGAACTTAAAATGAGGTTTAAAAGTGAGCATTGCCTTATGTAGTGAATAGTCATCTAAGGCTTTAATTTAAAAATAGATGTAGAACTCACAGATGTATTTATGTTTACCATCTTAGACTCTTGCTTTTTTTTTTTTTTAGAGCTGCAAAGAGACGAATCAAAGCTGCAGAACTTCAAACAGACAAGAATATTCTTAATCTCCAGAAAGTTCAGGGTAAGGGGGTAGCAGATGAGAATATGGCACATGCCAGAATCATTCATATTAGTCCCTTCATAGGGGTTGGAGGAGACAGTGGTTGCTGAAGCAGCCCAGAGACTAGGGTTGGTGAATACAACAAACAGTACCAGCCTGACTGTTGAATGTTTCCTTTCTGTTATTTATGGAGATCAGTAACGATTTTCACCACCACTTTGGATCCAGGTGGTTACACAAGCAGAAGGAGGAGGGGTGCCATGGTTTCTCCCAGTTTCATTCCTCTAGCCGTACCTCTTCCTCCACTGCATTCTCTTCTGTTCTGGATGGCCCTTCATATATCACTTCCAGGTTGGGACTCAAGGTGGCTTACAAAAAGGCAAAGAGTACCCTTGAATATACTCAAGAGTACAGTCTTGATTATCTAGCTTTTCAGGGGTTAAGTCCTGGTCAGGTCTGCCTCTACTAGCATTTGAGATGCTCTCTTCTAAAAGGATAGCTGTATTGATCTCCTTTTGGAAGAAGTGACAGAATCTTTACTCAAGAATCCCTACGCAAGACTCCTCAAATAATTTTCAAGTATATTATGAACTGCCAGAAATAACAGCCTATTTAGCCAGACATTAGGAGATTAATATTTGTTCGTTTTTGCCAGCAGGAAAGGGAGAAACATCCTACATGTTTGAGTTGCTCCTCCCACTTGCTCTAATAGGCATGAAAAAGAAAGGCCTCCCAGTGTTCCCACATGGGGGAGGAGCTTCCAGGAAGGCAGATGCCTAGGAAGGAGGAGAGAATTTCTAGCATGACCAGCAGCAATCCTCGCTCCAATCTCACTCCCCCTGCTCATGGCAGGAGCTAGACAGACTCCTGTGGAGGGTACTGCCTCCATAGGAGCAGACAGGGTAGGGAAACCCCTCTGCATTGCTGCACTTGCCCAGTGCCACTCTCCGTATGGCACAGGGTCAGGGAACTTGGTGGTGCACCAGGGCAAAAAGATCCAAAGGGAAGGAGCGAGTAACAATGGTCCCACCCCAGCCCTTGGGCTGAGAAGAAACTATCCCCTGACTCAGCGGTGCGGATTCTGTTCCGCAGTGCCCAAGAGGCAGCCACCATAACTGTGGTGGGCACAGCAGCCCGATTACAGGATGATAGGGAGAGATGTTTGGGCCAGGTAAATGTGTGGCAACAACAACAGTGCCTGCGCTGATTCCCTTTCAAGTGAGTGCAGCAGGACAACATGGGAAGGATCTAAGACCTCTTCTCCCAGTGTGGGCAGCATTCCTTTTCTTTCAGAAGTGGGTAAAGTGCAGCCTGAATGTCTTTTTTGCATCACATCATTCCTCCTCTGTTATTTTTGTTCAAGAGAATCCCACATGTGCCGCCAGAAGCCTTTAGAAGTCATGTTTGGCTATTTCCACCTCTTCCCTAGGCCTGTTTTCAGAATCTTGAGCGAGTGGAAGTCACTTCTAATTTTGGGAAAAGAGGCTTCCTTGGGCTTCAAGTGGGCTCAAGGTCACAGGAAAATGACCTGAAATGGCTAATCACAACAACTGGAGGCTATGTAGGGTACAGTTAGCCAATTTCTGAAGTCTACAAAATAAGCAAACATTGCCTTAACTCTCAGCCTTAAAGTAACATTTGCTTCTTCAGTTAAATCAATAAAAGTTTGATTGTTTGATTTGCTACTAATTAAGCTTGTGATTTTATTCCAAATGGAAATACAGTGGGTCACAAGTTGTGTTGGGCTTCAGCAGTGATGTGCATTTTCACAGAATGTTTGAACTGAGAAGTTTTCTAGAAATTTTTCCAGTGCTATGAATAATGTTATTTATTGAATCATGTTTAGTTACTGTTATACTCAAACACACTCAAAGCTTTATGTGGAAGTTACTGCACTGGAAGATTTGGAACAGTATAAAGAGAACAGCATATACTTTCTTTATATTTAACCAAAAATGCCCATCTCGGAGAACACTTTTTTAGGACACATACCTATCTCAAATAAACAGTGTAACTATCGTTTGCTGTGTTACAAATATAATACTTTCAGTTTCACTTACTCACTGTGCACTGTTTATCAGTTCCATTTCAAATTAAGAAAAGTCTGATTCAGTATAACTAGTTAAACATTTTATTTCACTAAAAGATTAGTTGCAGTACAACAACCCAGACAGCTGTGTGTAAATACAGACAGACAGATGGATAACATCAGAAAATTTTCCACCTCATATCTCTGGGCTTCAGGTGATGGAGGCTGGACCTGATATTTCCAGTCTACCACAGGAGGAGGAGATGGTCGGGGGTGGGAGGTGACTGAGAAGCAATGAAATTGTGTTCAGCTTTTTATTTCCTGTGGTGGAAGCTTTCACTTGCAGGAATATGTGGAATACTTATCAATATTTTTCACTTCCAAGTTACAAAATGTGTGCTAATTGTGTTTAGATAAATCTTCCTTGAAAGAACATTCAAGGAACATTTTATATCACCCTTCATATTTACAGATAGAGGGGCAGTGTAGAGATAGAACAATAGACATCTTCCTCCCCAGCTGTCTACTGCATTTATATTTTACATCATATTGTGGAAGCTTTCCTCCAAGGACCTCAGCTTTTCCTTTGTATGCGTTTCCAGGCTGTTTAATTCTTTTACTTCATATTTTGCAATAATATTAGGCTTTTTTTCTAAAACAATTTGATGCCTAGGCTGAGGCATGTGCCCTATTTTTTTTTTCAAAGATTGAATGTTAATTAAACACACTTTGGAACATAAGTGCTGATACTTAGGAGGGCAAATGACTTTTATCAGGCTTGTTCCAAACTTCCTTGGCATTGCTTTGCAGCTGCAGAAGAGTCACTGTTGAAGGGTGCAAACAAGAAAGGAGAACAACAGAAAGGCTGCCATGCTGGTTTCAGCGATGACAGTGCTTTGTGGCTTACTCCATCTGCTTCTGGGAAAAAGAGAGCAAGACCTGAAGAAACTAGGGAAGATGAAAGCATGGCACTGAGTGGCAGTGATGGTAGTGAGAGTCCATTGGACAGTGATGGAGATGATGGAAGCACAGATGGAATGATGGATGATTATGGGGCTTTGTCTTCTAGTGATGAAGAAGAGGTAAAGATCTCTTTGCATTTAATTTTGATCACTAGTGTTGTTAATGGCTGCAAATATTTCTTAACTTGATGGGCTTTGGTTTGGTCTTGTATGATTAAGGCAAAAGTTTACAGGTTCCTAGTTTGAATGCCATGAACTTACTAATAGTCCTAGACAGGCTGTCCACCTGTTGGGATGCAGATCCTCATCCCAGAAAAAAAATGGGGTTGTTATAGAGATTAAATGATAATACACAGGATTAGAGAAGTAAGAATTGTGTTGTTGCTGTGTGCCTTCAGGTTGTTTCCAACTTATGCCAACCTTAGACAAACTTATCTTGGGGTTTTCTTGACAAGATTTGTTCAGAGGGAGTTAGCCTTGCTTCCCTCTTGAGTCAAAGAGAGTGTGACTTCCCCAAGGTCCCCCAGTGGATTTCCATGGCCGAGGAGGAATTTGAGCTCTGGTCACCAGACTTGTCCAGCCCTCAAGCCACAACATCATGCTGGTTCTTAAGAATTATGTATTGAAATTACAAATCAGAACAAGCCTCTGCATTATCGAAATAATGGAGAAATTGTAATCTACCTGCAGTTCTTCTCAGGCTGTTATGGGAGACCATTACCAGTTTTTTGCCCAGTGGCTACAACTTTTTTGTGGAAATTCACGGAAATTCACAGACCACCACTTTATGTAGCAATGGGCTGGTTTAACAATAAATGTGGAAACACAGAATGATATCAGTCAGTTTTCGTGCTTATGGTTTAAATTTGTTTATGGATAAAATGATCTGTAGAATCATTTTAAAAAGTGTAAAAAGTTTCTTTTAAAAGAAAATAATGATGGACATGTGAGATAGCAATGGAATGGGCATAGTGCCTATTATAATTCACATAGGATCAATTTGCAGAGGATTGATAAATTGTGAGATCGAGTTAACAAATTATTTGTAAGATAAGACTTAGGTTTTAACAGCAGACCTTGAGGTGGGAGGAAGTGTTCCTAAGTAACAGCTGCAGGTTATTGTGTGTGTGAATACAGTTTGCAGGAGAGTAGATGATGCTTGCCAGTTTTCCCATCATCTGCAGTTATATATCTGTGTGATTATGTGTATACTATAAATACATTACTCTTGGCATTTGCTTCTTTCCTATACACTTTTCTCCCTCTGCCCCTCCCCCAAAAAACCCACCACGCTTGGCTGCTCATAGTGACTCAGATTCTCAGTATTGCCACTGAATGTTTGCTTTAGCCTCTAGAATCAATGATTAGACTTGAAGCAGGATGGTATTTATAAAAGAATGTAGTGAGAGGGATTGTGTATATAGTTAATGGATGATGTTTCTGCTTGTAAGACACATATCACTTGGAGAATAAAAATGTATTTATTTACGTGTAATCAACTGCATAGCTTAGCAAACTTATGATCCTACTTCTTCCTTCCTCATGTTTTTTGTTATGGATCTGTGCTATCCATCTTGGCGAGTGTGTATTGAGTTCTGGCATCTGAGTAAGCTGCTGCCTTTTCTTTTTCTCTGTTTATTTGTTTCTAAATCCAGCTCCTGCCTATAGAGCAAGCTGCCCAAAAAGACAAACTGGACGGGTAAGAAATTTGATTTGATTGTTGAGACATTTGTCCTTTGATAGGGCAAGGGCTGCCCATTCCAGGTATCCTGCTCCCCAGTCCACCTGTCTCCCCGCAACTCTGCTGCTGCCATTGCTGTACAGAGTGAGAATCCTACCTTGCTCTGTATCCTGTTTCCCTGCAATATTGGGCAGACAGTTCTTTGATAGTTAAGAGCCTGTTTCTTTTGTTTCATGGAAGGGAGGGAGGAATTGATAGGGGAGGATAGTCTCCTTTGGCAAACTCTGTTTCCCAGGAGAACCAAAAATGATAGGAAAGGGGAGAATTACCTCTTCACACCTTTTACCTCCCCCTCTTCCTCCAGCGGTGCTGCTGGAATTGGAGATTAGAGCCTTGTTTTCTGTCTTCCCAGCCATATTCAGCAGGACTTAGGGATGGAGATGGGAGACCTGTTTGCATTTGTGTGTGGCTTGCATGTAATGTATATGGTTGCTTGCACCCTCTATTGGGTGTGACAAAGTCTTTGCCACTTATGTGCCTCTCTTCTTGGGTGTAGGGGAGCCTTCAGTGAAGACGATGAGGAGGACAGCGAAGATGAGGAGGAGACCTCACCACACAAGAAGGAAGTGGTCACAGAAAAGGATGATGACCTGCAGCTCAATGTAGAAACAGATGAGCACTTTGTGCTCCCCAGTGGGCAGGAGATAGAGAAAGAATATATCCTTCCTCTCAGTGAATGCTCAGTGTATATTAAGGTGGGAATACCAGCACATCTGCAAAGTATGTGTATGGGGTTGTTTTTGCACTTGGACTGGCAGTTCACATCCTTCCTTGCATATCATTTTTTAAATCCCTTTGATGCTCCTTGTGGAATGGCAGAGTAGCACTGTAATGTAAAGAATGTCTGTAATCTGGGAATCCCTTGTTTTATATCTTCCTTAGAAGCCCAGTTAGATACCTATAGTATATCCAGTGCCTTGGTCTTAAAGCTTTCACTCTGCGACAAAGGAGTAGATATCTTATCTTAATTTGACAGATTTTGGAATATTTATTGTCTGTAGCATGGCAGTAAAAATGCAACCTAGAGATTGCATGAAACTCCTTAAGACCATTTTACGAAAATTTCTGTCACATTTCAAAAGGTGTGGGTAACAATTTTACCATCCCTCTCCCCCATTTTAGGCCCAACAGAGATTTTTTTAAAAGCAGCTAGTAAACTGGAAGTTCACTTCTCATTTGTTTCCTGATTTGAAAAAAGGGCAGCTTAGGATCTGAAACAGCAGAATTTTCCCCGCACTTCCTGGGTTGTGTGGAGGCATTTTTAGTAAAATTATTTTCTTTAAATAAAAACAAGTTTGGGTGGCACAGGCTTCCAAGATGCCGTGGGGGCTCCTGGCAGCTGTCAGTCTCTGATCTATAGAGTGCAGCTTCAATTAATATAGTGATAAATCACTTCCTGTCTTCTGCAGAGCTTTTGTGGTCCCTTCAGTATGACTTGGTTGCATGTTGAAGAAAGGACTAGAAATGTTCATATGCAACATAGTTTTCAGCCCATACTTTTGCTCTGTGGTGTGCCTTGTACATTGAAAATTTAATCTAGCAGCAGTTAGTAAATTTGTTTGATGCCATAGCTCAAGTGTTGCCAGATTTACACTCCGGTTCCAATGATTTCTAGTGTTAGGGCTATGAAAGATCTTCACTGGGGGCTTCACCTGGCTACTGCCTGACTGAAGAAACAGTAGTAGGCTGGGCAGGCCAATGGTCTGGTTTGACATTAGGCTGCTTCATGTGTTTGCCATTGCTCCTTAACTTCTGGATCACCTGCTCAGCCCCCTGACCTCCAGCTTATTCATCAGCGTATAAAAGACAACATAGAAGTACTTCAAGACTTCAGTACCAAGCGTGAGGAGGGGCACTCACGGCAAGAGTATCTGACTCTTCTGCGTCGGGATCTTGCTGCTTACTATTCTTACAGTGACTTCTTAATTGGGAAGATGATGGACCTTTTCCCACTCTCTGAGGTATTTTTTTATGGCCTAATTGATTGTTTCCTGCCTGCTTGTCCTTTTTTTGTATTGTGTTCAGTAGGAAAGCCAAACACAGACACACGTCGAAAATACTAATCCAAGCTTGTACAAGATCTGTTTGCCATTACAAGTTGGCCAAAGGAATGAATACTTCAGAAAATCCTAAGCGGCAGTCTTGGGGAAGAAGAGTAAAGCATCAGTACATGCATTTGCATGGCTCTGTTCCTTTGGCCCAAATTGATGCATCACTTGTGGGTTTGTCATGAATATTCAGTTCTCCCTCACGTTTGTAGGTTTGACTTTTGTGAATTTGTTTATTCATGAAGTGCCTGCTTTCCTCCCCCCCTCCCATTCTCTGGCCTTTTGCCCAAGTACACAGGCAGGGTACACAGGCGGCAAACAGGAAAAGGGAGTGGGTGGGGGGTGTTTTCCATGAAAATAAATGTGGATTCTTACCAAAGAAGTTGATGTGGGATAATACAAAATGCATGACAGATCTAATAAAATATTTAGAGACTCATAATGAAAAGCAAGTGGCTATTCTCTATTTGGATATGGAGAAGGCCTTTGCAGGAGCTGGTCACTTGCAGGAGCTGGTCGTTTATGATTGAGGTTTTAAAGAATATAAACCTTGGACATAATTATTTATTACATGGATTGAAGAAATATATCCATCTCAGAAGACAAACTTTTTGATTAATGGGGAGATAATCAAAAGTTGTGAGATATAAAGAGGAATCCAACAAGATTGTCCACTTTCACCACTACTCTTTATATTGACTTTAGAAGTCTTAAACAGAACTAGCAGACAAGATCGAAAGATCAAAGAAATGATCAAAATCTTTTGATGGAAAAACAGGATTTAAGATTGTGAAGGAAGTGAAATATGGAGGAGCTATTTTTTGAAAGCAAAATTCCAAGCTGTTTCAGAACAATTATGCTAAAGTATATAATGAGATTAAGCAAGAACTCCAAAGATAGTGCTCCCTTTTTTTAGGAAGGGTTTGAACCATAAAAATGCATGTCGTACCAAAGATGCTGGTTTTATTTCAAACAGTTTCTGTTTTGAAGAATGATGTGCCATTTAAACAATGGCACAAAGACATTTCTGATATTATCTGGCAAGGAAAAACAGTGAAATTTAAGGTATTACGGGATACAAGACAAAGAGGTGGACTTGGTTTACCAGACCTAAAATTATGTTATGATGCTTGCTGTACGGTTTGGTTTAAAGACTGGATTACAGTTCTACATTCTCAGGTTTGATTGTTCATGGTGCTGCTTGCCCCTCTCCCATTCCTTGGCTTTTTGCCCAGGCACCCGGAGCAGAAAGGATTCGTGGGCCCACAAGACTTTCCTGCTTAACTCTCCTGCTGGTCACAGGCGTGCCTGCAGAGGTGGGCAGGAGAGTGCAGGGAGAAGATCTTGTCCCCTGCACTCTCCTCCCTGCCACTGCAGGTGCAATTGCTCCCAGGGCAGGTGGGAGAGTAAAGTGGGGGGCAATCATGTCCCCCGTGCTTTCCCCCCTGTGCTTTCCTCCCCAGCACTGTGGGCAGGAGAGTGAAGTGGGGAGAGTGATCTTGTTCCCCATGCTCTCCTCTCCATTACTGCCGGCACATGGGAGAGTGAAGTGAGGAGGTGATCGTGTAACCCACACTGTCCTGCACCAGTGTAGTCCAGGGAAAGGAGAGTGCTCACTGGGGGAAGTTACTCACCTTTTTTTTTTTTTTACTTTTGCAGGGGCTCTGTGCCCCTATCCCCTGTAAATGTGGAGGGCCTGCTGTACTTTGAAAAGAGGAAGACTTTTCCAATTAGAAGAGTTTAATCTGAACTTTGGTTGGCACAGTTTATTACAGTGTGATAAACTTAAAACCAGACTTGTCATATTTCGACTAAATGAAATGAAATGAAATTTTGAAAGTGACATTCAGAGTTAAGAGAACAAATTTCCCCAAATCTACATTTTGTTTTTTACTTTTGTTTTTGTTTTGCATCTTAATAAAACTCCTGCAATGTAACCTCCCTCCTGGAGCAGTCACACTGGACAAGATCAAAGGCTTTCTTGCCCCAGGCCGGTTAATAACTCAGTCTGTTGAAGAGCCAGTAGTCATAGATATTTCTGCTGCTCTCATAAGATTCTAAACTAATTTATAATGCAGTCCCATCACCACAAACCTAATACAGTACAAAGAACATTACCAGGGTGTCTAAATTCATACAACAAATCAGCAAATTAATTATATAACAGATATTTCCCCAAGAGACTGCAGTTCTTGGACATGGCTAACAGTTATGCCAAAAATGCTTTGTCTTGCCCATACCTCCAGCAGAGGGCCAGCTCATTCTAGATGTTACTAAGGTGTGTTCATCTTATTTAGCAGGTAGAGGAACTGCTACATTATGCCATGTGTTCTTACCTGCCTCTTTTCTCACTTACTCACAACTTTTTTCTTAAACATTATTATGCCTTTGTACATAAAGTTCATCCACTTGGATCTATGTAATATGGTGTTGAAAAGCCTATGACCTGTTTTCCAGAGCTGTATCCCCATACTTAAATGCTGGGAGAGTTTTTCATCTCTTGTTTTGGTTTCTTTCCCCCTTATCCTGCTTTTAGCTGGTTGACTTCTTGGAGTCCAATGAGGTTCCTCGGCCTCTGACCCTCCGCACCAACACACTTAAGACACGACGGCGTGATCTGGCACAGGTACGTACCTCTGTGGATGTGCACCCCAGCCCATTTCTATTCACCTCCTTTCACAATGATGGCTGCATCACTCCTTTTACCCTTTATCCTACAGGCCTTGATAAATCGTGGAGTGAATCTTGATCCTTTAGGAAAGTGGTCAAAAACTGGGCTTGTTGTATATGATTCCTCTGTGCCCATAGGTAAGCAAGAATCTCTTCTCTTTTTTTTAAACCCCAGGCCCTAAACTTGCTGGGAAGAGTTCTGTGCTAACAGAGAAGGAGCCATCCAGGAATGGGTTAACATGTTCTGCCACTCAGACAAGGAAAGGAATGATATTATCTCAACTGAGACATTTTTGCTGGCTCTCTAGATCCTCCATTCAGTTCCTTGCCTTGCCTTCACCCAGCACAGTTTGTATCAGAGCTCCTCCAAACTTTATATTCTCTTCCTTCTCCTGTGCTGCCCCCCACTCTCCTTCCCCTTTGCTTGTCTTCCTCCATCTTTCCTTTTTAATTGTGATTCCCCTTCTCTACATTTCTGTATATACTATGGGGAAGCTCTCTTGGTCCTTGAGGAAACCTCATCTCAAATCTTCCCCAGAAGAGGCCCTGAACACATCTATATGTTTATGGATGTGACAGCTCTCCTACCTGCCTCTTCCAGGAGCTACATAGAGAAGTGTCCACTTAATCTGTCCCTCCAACATGGCTGTCTCCTCTGATGCGACTTGAGATCATGAAGATCATGGTGATGGTGGGATCTTTCTGCTATCACTGAGGCTAGCTCCTCCAGAGCCACTTCTGTTGGAGTGTCAAAGCAGCTGTCTTAAATGTTAATCCTGAAGTGGAGGAGGGAGAGAACATGTCACCAGTAGGACATACTCCACCTGCCCACTTTGCTCTCCCTCTGTCTTCAAGAAAGGAGTTAAAACAGTGGCACCTGCTACTTCCCTGAGGTAACAGGACCTGACCATGTTCACTCTTCTGAGGAAGACTCTGCCTTCTCACCTGACACAAGAGATTTGATAGGGGCTAAGCTGTTGGATCTCTTGGAGCAGTCAGAGATCTCTGATGAAGGTTGGGGCACTGGTCTGATTCTGGGGAACAAAATTAAAGAGCCAAAGAAAGGCATTTCTGTCCAGATGGTTTGAGTCCCCCTTGACTAAGGCCTTATCTACCTTTGGTTTGCAGTTGGTAGACACAAGGAAGTTCAGTTTTGTTCCTGAAAGGAAAAGTACCACTTCTTGTAGTGTTTCTGTGTTACCACAACCTAAAGCAGATTCTAGAGTAGCATCCTTCCCAGATGACTTTGAGAATTTCATCAAATTAGAGTGGAGTGCCCTTTTGCAGGCATTAATGTGGCTCAGAAACAATGTTCTGTTTCTCTCCAGGGGGTGGAAAGTGCCTTTGACTGATGGCCCCATTTGAACTCCCCTCATAGGAGTGCTAGTGCCTAAATAGGGAGATTCCCATCTGAAAGAACCCAATAAGAAAAGAACATTCAGCAGCTGGTTTCTAATTGTTTTGTCTGTGCTTTTCCTTTCTCTTCTAGGTGCCACCCCAGAATACTTGGCTGGCCAGTACATGCTGCAAGGAGCATCCAGCCTTCTGCCTGTCATGGCTCTTGCCCCCCAGGAGAATGAGCGGATTTTGGACATGTGCTGTGCCCCAGGAGGCAAGACCAGCTACATAGGTACTAATGGAGGGCTGGGATGGGTTTTGTTGGTTTACACTCTTCCTTCCTGTGGTCCGAATCATTGCAGGGAGGTTCTTCTCTGTCTGCTAATAGGAAATCTCGTTGAGAAAAGATTTACAGGGTTGACTAGGCAGAACTTTTTGCATTCCTTTTTTCATTCTTCTGTCTCTACAATGAATGCATCAGGTTCCAGAGCAGAACAGCTGTACTAGTTTAATCTGGTTCTGACAAGGGTTTCACTGGCTTCCACACCGGGCAAAACAGGAAAGAAGGGAGAAGGCAAGTTGGAGGTTGCTCGGCTAAGCTTGCTTCTGGGCTGTGGTTCTTGAGCTGATCTCACAGTGAGTGCTCTATCTCCCCCCCCCGCCCACATATGAATATACACACGCAGAGAATGGTCACATTTTCTCCTAGGGTCTGCTTTCCTTTGGACTCTCAGATGGTGTTTTAGATGCTTTATAGTTTCCCCTTCTGGTTAGTAGCCTTCCTTCCTGTGGACCACATGCTTACAAAATGTGCACTAGGGTGAGATGTTGGGGATCTGCTGTGCTGGAGGTTGACATCTTGATTCTCCTGCCAGTTAGGCCATAGTGCAACAACAACAAAAAATCACCTGCTCACATTTGGTGCCCTCTGTATTTTACTTGAGGATGAAGCTCTGGAGTTTCCTCATGAATTCAGCAAGTCCAGCAAGCCAAAAAAATCTGGCCTGATTTCTGATATTCACTCTTAGGCTGTCCTGTTCTGCTCTTCTTTACGTTGTTGGAGACAAAACCATCTCTTGATAGCTCCTGTTTGGATGTTTCAGAGTTTTGGAGTGTCAGGTAGTTGGATGTTGCAGTCACTTGTCCAGTGTCTTCATTTTGAGTCTCTTGGTTATATGTCTTTGCTCTTGAGATGAAGACATTTCCAAAGGCTCTTTCCATCTTCTGATTTTGGTGTAACCGAAAGAGAAGTGTTTCCATGGGATGCTTGTCTAACTAAAAGGTCATTAGGGCAGGAATTCTTTTTACCCGTCTCAGGTGAGCTTTTTAAAAAGGAGTTGTAATCTAGCTTGTCCATTCAAATTTCAGTCCTGAATTTACCAATTGGATATAGGAATGCTCTGCCCCAGCCCCTCTCTGCATTGTGGAAATAATCCTACTCACCCACTTTACAGAATTGTTGTAAGAATTAAACATGCTGAATACTGAAAGCACAAAATGCAAATTGACCCTAATTGCTTTGCCTGTGATTGATTTAAGCGTTCTGAGAAGCATTCTTTGCTGTGGGAAATTCTGGCAGAGAAGTATTGGAACCTTCTGTGCTAGACAACATGCATAGCAGCCTTTCCCAACCTGATGACTTCCCCGTGTGTTGAATTAATATCCCACCATCTCCAGCTATTAGCCATGTTGTTTGGGAATTGTAGTTCATCATGTTTGAAGGGCATTGGGTTGCAGAAAGGTCTTCCATACTATGTTTGCCATTCCTTTTGCATTGCATAATGTCATCAGTTTCTCTTTTGTGGTTCATGGATTTCTGTTCAGTAACACCTATATCTGCCTCATCAGAAGTTAATGTAGCTTTATGTCTACCTGCTGATAGTCTCATACTGCTACATGGTGGCTTATGTAATAGTCAAAAGAGAAAATATAATTTAAATACCAACTCACAACAATTTATCTACATTACCAGCAGCTTACACTTATTTTGAAACATGGACGAGTTAAAAATAAATCAGCAGCACAACAAAGAAGAAAACTAAACATTTCTGTAATGTTGGGCTGGCTTCAAGGACTCAACACTTAATGTAAAATTTGCAGTGTAAACAAGTTTTTTTGTTCCCTCTGTATGCAGTAGTAGGCAGTATCAGTATGCTTAACTAAGTATCTGCAGCTTAGCTTCTGGCAAATCTTAGTTTCTTTCTGTCTTATAGAAGCTGAACATGCAGTTGCTTCTCTGGTTAGCAGCCTGTTATGTCCAGATGGGCTAGAATCATTGTAGTGGCTGCTCCCTATCTTGATTTTTACAACATGAGTAAAAGTTGGGGAGTTAATGGCTGAGAGCCCAAGCTTTTTCCTGGCTGTATTTCTGCATATTTCCATTAAAATCTTCCCTCTGGGAAAAAAATGTCACCCATTTTTCTTTTGCCTCTGTCTCCTTCCTGTAAAAAGTCTCTTGTGATGACACCCATAAATTTGTTTAAGGGCACAACTTTGGTTTGTACCTATTCTTTATTGCATATCTATTTCAAGTCTATTCCATATTCTTACAGCTTTTCTCACATAGTGATTATTAAAATCTACATTCACTTTAGCTTTGTCATATCATAGCTATTCATGCTCCCCACACCTCAGATCATGCCCTTCTAGATCCAACAGCCTTGTCAACAGAATCCCATCTTTCAACCAAACCAAATGGCATGCAGAGAAAGACAATTTCAAATCTGGCAAACCCGGTCCTCTTCTTATTGTATCTTGTAAAATTTTGTATTTTACTCTTGGTTTCTTCCCTTGCCATATGAACTTCAGTTGTCACTACGCCATTGTTTTTTTTTTTAAAAAAACATCATTAGTCAGAACTAGTATAATCTGGAACAAGAACAACATTCTTGGTATGATGTTAATTTTAATCACAGAAATTTACCCAATAATGATAGTTTGAGTTTTGCCCATTTTTGCAAATCCTGTTTTGTATCATTCTGTGTTTTGATATACAGTTAACATACAATTCATATTTGTCATAGTAATACCCAGATATTTCACTTTTTTCTCAATTTTAAATCCCAACTTCTCCATCAAATGCACTTGTTCTTTCTTTCTAATATTCATTAATGTCATAATTTTATTTGTCTTAAATCCAGCCATATCACCAAACTCTTTTAGTCAAACAATACTTCCATACAGTCGATAGGATTTTCTAAAATAATCAAGTCATCAGCAGATGCTCTTAATTTATACACTTCTTTTCTAATATTTATACCCTCTTATTCTTTTACCTTACCTTATTTCTCTATTCAAAACTTCAGAAGCTAATATGAGTAATAGATAAAATTGGACAACCTGTCTCGTTCCTTTTTGAATTTGACATGGCTTACTCAACTCTCCATTAATCAAAATCTGAACTTGCGGCACATTATAAATTATCTTGATCAAAGTGATGAAGTTATTTCCAAAGCTCATCTTCTCCAAAATTCCAAACAGAAAGTTCAGATGATCAGAAGCAACAAATTGAGATTCACATAAATACAGTAGAGTCTCGATTATCCGTCCTTCGGTCATCCGACATTCCAGATTATCCGACGTCGCAGCTGCTTGGGGGCATGGGTGTAGGCATTTCCGCGCCCCCAGACATGCCCCAGACACGTCCCCAAACATGGCGGCCGCAATGGGCAAGGATAGCCCTCCAAATTATCCAACATTTTCGGCTATCCGACTATCAGCCCGCCCATTTATGTCGGATAATCGAGACTCTACTGTAACTCCTTCTTCAAGTTTTTCAAATGATGGAATATTTTAGCCTTTTTCTGGAGGATATTTAAACTCTTCACATTCCATGTCATATATCTCAGATCCATATTAGGCAGAAAACACAGAAAAGTCCATTCCCACTGGTTTCATTGTCTTCTTCATCTGAGGTCTTGTCCTTGTTGTTACTTGAGTCTTGGTCCAATGTTGGTTCTTGAACTTCATCTTCTTCTCAATCTCCTGATTGCTACAATTCTTTTTTATATTTCTGTACAACTCTTTGGCTTTTTCTACAGTATTCCCTAAAAAGTCTTCTTTGCATGATATTAGAGGGGATCACCCCCAGGCATTCCCATCTAAACAGTAACTTATTTTGCGTCAATGTATTGATAAAGAAGGCATATTCTTTTCTTTTGCACAGAATCCTAGTAAGTTGTCTCCTTAAATACCATGACTTCAGCCCCATCAATCTTGAGTCTATTCTCAGAGTATCATTGCAACACTTGATTTCTAGTCTGCTTTCAAACAAAGTATGCAATCATATCTCTTGGTAAATTTTTCAGCCACAGATGAGGAAATATAGTAAACATGATCCAATTCAAATTCTGTGTCCTGTTTTTGCTTCTCCAATAGGTTTTCTATAGCGTCTGTCATATGTTCCCAAATATTTTCATTAGATTATTCAGGGATTGCTCTAAAGTGTAAACAGTTCTCCCTCTCTCGTTTTTCCATTAAAGCAAAGGAATCTAAGTCGTGTTCATGCTCTCTGTCTAATCTCTGTGTTTTGGATTCCAGCATATGTTTTTTGTTCAAGACTGAATGTGTTCATTTACGTATTTTGTGTCTGATGCCATGTGTGATATGGACTGTTAATCTCTAATTTTACTTCTTTCATGTCTGTTTTTATTTCCTTTATAAATTATGCCATCAGGTTTCTTCCCATATGGTCTATCTGCATTCCCACCCAAGATATCTGACTCTTTAAGGACTGAAGCTCCTCAGTATATTTTTGAGTAATCTCTGTGGCCTTAGATAGTAGCCCCACAGATCTTCTTTCTGATCTTTCAGGCCTTTTTCCTTTGGATCAAATGTTGGAGCTCACAGACCTTGTAATCCAGATTTTTAAAGGGGGGAAGGGATGAAAAAAAAGTCACTTACTTTAATTGCAATGACCTCTTTTGGCCACCGGATGCTGCACTTTGCTCAGTTTTCTCCTTACAGACACTGTTTACAGCATACCAGCATGTACACAGTAGTCTTGCTGATTCTGGTTTTCTTTCCCAAAATTAACTGGGCACAGTTTGAAGTGTTGGTTATGACCTGTAAAACCTTATTATTGCTTAGACCCAGACTGTGTCAAAGGCTGTACCTCCTTATATGAACCTCCTCAAGTCTATAGGTCCTCGGTGATGGGCTTTCTCTCAGTCACGCCACTGGCCTGGGCACAGGGGAAGGGTTTCTTTGTGGCTGCGCCCAGATCATGGAATTCCCTTTCATGGGAGGTTAGACTCTTGCTTTTTTCTGATCTTTTGGTGATGGGTAAAAATAACTTAATTTGAACAGGCATTTGATGATTCATTGGTCGAAGGTGCTGTATTTTTCTATTTATGTTTTTAAATAATGTCTTTAAATAATGTTGTACTTTTAAACATCAGTCGTGTTTTAATGGCTTAGTTTGTTTAACTGTACTTAAACTTTTTTTTCATCAGGTTTTTAGCTTTATTTTTACCTTGTTAGCCACTTTTCCTTGTTGGGAGGATGCCATACTATTTATTAAGTCAGAGAGGAAGGTCTGTGAAACTGGATACTTTAGCTGGCCCTTAAGCAGAACCTAGTACAAGCCAAACTTAATTTCAGGGAAACTAGGTCCACCCTTCAGTGCTAACATCCTGTCACTATATTTTGAACCACTGAAATGACAAGTAGGATAATTGAAAACTTGGACTTAAATGTGAATTCTCCTACAATTTGTGCATCCAACTGTCATGCTTGTTGCCTTTTTTATCCTACCTTGGATGATTTTGTGGGGAATTCATTTCAGTTTTGTGGCAAGAAATTAAGCAAGATATTAGGAAGAAAGTGGAAGATGCCTCTCAGTATAGCCTTTAGCTGAATCTTTCTTCAAAGATTTTTGCCTCCTACTGGTTAGAAAAAAAGGGTACTCCAGTTTATGGAACCAATGAGCAATTACAGGAACCCACAAGCTACCTAATTTTCCACTCTAATTTGCAAGAAGAGTGGGGGTTGGTGAAAAGAGAGTAGCAAAGAAAAGGCATGTGAGAAGGAATTTTAAGTGTCTTGCCATTAGAGCTGGAGGACTACATGTGATGTGGCTAACTATTTTGATTCACCACTGTGGCAGCCCAACTGATGAAGAATACTGGTGTGATCCTGGCTAATGACAGCAATGCAGAGCGATTGCACAGTGTGGTGGGAAACCTGCACCGCCTAGGTGTCACAAACACTGTTGTGAGTCACTGTGATGGGCGCCAGTTTCCCAAGGTACATGGTTGAGAGAACAAAGAAGGGCATTAGGAGTGTTGCCAGGGCCATGCTTTACCCAAAGAGTCTCTAAAAAGGAGAGTTCTCTCTTGAGAAGGAGGGTGCAGTTTACATTCTGTAACCCTTAAAATCTGGAAGTGCCATTACTTTATCCTTACGCTGATGTGGCATATAAGACACTAGGTGCACTGCAACTTGAGATGTTGAACATGCCTCATGGACAGGCAGAGACAGGTGCTTCTGCCTTGTCTCTTGCTGCATTGTGAGGGTTTTAAGATAGATTTTTGGGTTTTACATGGCAACTTGAGAGGGGATATTAAATGCAGTCAAAGAGAAGAACTGCTGTTCCCAGTGTTTTGTTGATTTTTTTATATTGGTTTTAATGGTTTTTAGCTGTGTAGCTATATAGATTGTTTAATTATTTGAGATACATATGAAAATGAATGAATGGTGCTTTTGTATGTGTTTTAATCCAGACTGGTTTTAATAATTGGTGAGCTGCCTTGAGTCTCATTATTGGGGAAGAGGTGGGATATAAATGAATAAAATAATAGTAATAATTTACCTTCTATCTTAAGGTACTGGGTGGTTTTGACAGGGTTCTACTGGATGCTCCATGCAGTGGCACAGGTGTTATTTCAAAAGACCCCACAGTTAAAACAAACAAGGTAAGCTTGGTGCAGTCACTGGAGTGGGACATTAGAGAAGATGCAAGACCATAGGTGTGCATGCAGAAGGTAGGGTGAGGGAAGGAGGAGAGGGGAAGCTCAGAACTGCACTTCTTCCTTGTATCCATTTATTATTATGAGCATCTCCAGGTAGGTGTGCCTTTGAGGATATCTGAAGGAGGAACGAGAGACAGAGGCCGCATGGATAGGTTGATGGAAGAGTGGCTTGTTTGCCTTGTTGCTAGTTTACCTTGTTGCTAGATAACTTTGCCTTGGAAGTGCTATTTATAGAACCAACCGGAGGGAAGGTGTCACTGGATTTCATCCTGAATGTTCTCAAGATCTGTTGCATTTTGTTTTCATTGGCGATGCTGGGGGTTAAACTGTTTATACTTGTTCTACCATTAAGCTATGAGCCCTTACCTTTACTGCCTATGAAGGGCTGACAGACGTTGGCTTCAGGCTTCATCTCTACCACGAATTAAATAGGTAGCCTTAAGCAAACCATTGTATTTTATTCTGAGTGCCCTCATAGTAGGAACGATTATGATAGAGTTGGCTACTTGATTATAGCAGTATTAAGTCCTTGACGTACTGTGAGCATTTTGTACACGTTAAGCTTTGCTGTTATTTACATGTCTCTCTTTCTGTTTCAGGATGAGAAGGACATTTTACGCTGTGCTCATCTACAAAAGGAGCTGATACTTAGTGCAATTGACTCAGTTAATGCCACCTCAGAAACCGGCGGGTACATTGTATATTGCACGTGCTCAGTCATGGTGAGTGTCTGTCTGTCTGTCTGTCTCTCTGTCTTTCTCTCTGTCTGTCTCTGGTTTTCACTGGCCTGGGCTGTGAACCAGTCCTGTCATATGGAGAATCTTGGAAAAAGCTTATGGCTCATTCTCTGTGTTGGTAGGTGGAAGAAAATGAGTGGGTTGTGGATTATGCCCTGAAGAAACGCAATGTCCGCTTGGTGCCAACAGGTCTGGATTTTGGTAAAGAAGGATTCACCAGGTATGTGTATCTTAATCTAAAGCCAATAAATTGAGGGTAGGCATCATTTTAAGGAATGCCATTGGTCTTTCAAAATTTTATTTGCATTCATGCAGGTTTAAGGAGCGTCGTTTCCATCCTTCTTTGAAATCTACACGGCGTTTCTACCCTCATACCCACAACATGGATGGCTTTTTTGTTGCCAAACTCAAGAAGTTTTCCAATGTCATTCCCAAGGCTGTGAAAGGTAATAACTCAGAAAGTTTGTCTTGTCAGAAACCTTGTTTGGCCACTATACAGATTCTGCCAGAATTCACGAGATTCAAGCAGAGTAATTTTTGTGAACACTGGTTACACATTTTGTTGCAATGTTCAATGTAACACCTTTGCTTGCTGCTAATTCTGGTTAACACTGAGTGGTCATAAACAGCATATACTTTATATCTGAAGTAAAGGCCAAATTAACCTAGTCTTTCTTTATCGAAAAGAGATCTCTTATACTTAGTAGGGCTTATTCCTTAGTAACTGTAGTTAGAATCAGATTGCAGGTTAGGTACTATGGCAAGAGGATTGCTCATTAAGTGTAACACCTATCTTATAGCTATCTTATTTTTTGAGACTGTTGGTTCTGATTTTAACATAATCAGGAGTAGAAGACATTAAAACTGACTGTTCTCTCTAATACTGAGTGGCAGCTCCAAAAAAAGGCAACAAGTTTAATTTGATATTATCTCTTTTCAAGCACTATGAAACAGAGCCCCCCACAAAAAAAAAACTCACAAAGAAGGAGGAAGTGTATGGAAAACTTCCACAATTAAAAGAGCATCTCTTTTTCCCAAAATCACCCTCCCCATGTAGAAGGGGACAGAAACTGTGATGGAGGGACAGAACTAACCTGCTCCTTCTTGTTACTTATTTGACCCAGATGCATAATGCCTGAATGGGGCTATTATGCAAATGTCTTTCAATTGACTCAATCTGTTAAAATAGATCAGAGAACAGAATATTCTTGTGTTGGTTGACCTAAGTACCTTGTCCTAGCTGGTCAGGGATGGAGAAGCAATTGTTGAGATTTGTTGAATAGTTGCTGCAGACCCTGTATTTTCTTGCAGCCTTTAGTACTGGATGGGAGCCAATTTTCACCCCTGGACATCTGCCCACCCACTGGGATTGCACTGATATCAGAAATGAAGCTATAACAAAACCAGAAGTCCCTTCCAGTTTTAGCTTTGTTGAGGCTAGGGGCTGCATGCATCCCACAGTCTCTATTTTGACAACTCCTGCTTTAGTGGAAGCTGGGACCAGAGACTCCCATTTAAAACACATAAATTATAATATGAAATTGTCAGAAATGTGATGCTTGCCCTGGATGCCACCTAGAAATTGAAGAACTGCAGTTTGGGACACTCTTGTGAAAGTAGCCAAAGTCCCAAACAGAATGTTCTCTTTCTGTTAGCTGTGCCCCTTCTGCTGTGCGTGCCCTCTCCTTCCTTTCTTCCTTCCTTCCTCCTTCACCTCCGGTGTTTTGGCCTAATGCTTGGTTCTGTTTGCAGATGAAGAACCTAATGGGGAGGCAGTTACGCAGGAAGAACAAGCAAGCGCTGCTCCAAAAGCAGCTGAGCCTTTGTCTCAAGGGAAGAAACGTGTAGCCTTGAAAGCTGTTAAGAAGCCAACAGCAAAACAGGAACTTTCTGCAGCAAGAGAAACTAAGGCACCGGCTAAAGGAGATCCAAAAGCAGACAAGCAGAAGAAACAGCCCCTGGTCTCACGGCAAAGCTCCTTTCAGAAGCGAGCCAAGCCCTCAAAGGCTGCTCGGCCCTCTTCTGGGGGTCTAAAGTCTCGGCCAATCCCCAGCAAGAAGCGGAAGCTGCACAGAAGCCACCAGTAGGGGGGTGAGGGGTGGGGACCATTTTCTTGATGCTTTTATGACTGTGCTAGCCAGGGCCAGTAAGGCTTGTTGGGTGATTGCACACAGGGTTGGTGTTCAGGCATTCAGATATGGCTGGGGCTGACTTCAGGTATTTAATTTACTTTTGGCCCTGCTTAAGGGCAGAGACTATCCATATGAGACCTTTCAGTCATTAAACATTTTCTTACTTGGTCGTGCTCTGTGTCTTGTGTCTGGTTTAGAATTTTATTTCAGCTCCCACTATAAACTACCAATGGCCACTGTTGGCCTTGGGGTTCTGTTTGTGCACATATTTCAGCAGTTTGTTCTCTGTACTGGTGTTGTCATCCTACTTCTTTAATCTTGGGGTAGTGGAAAGTTAATTTCAGACTGGAGTTGATCTGGGTGGCCTGGTTTCCGAAGCAGTTCTCTTGAGTTCGATGGTTAATATTCATGGGCAAGATAGTGTATTCACACTCAGGCATTCCACCTGAAATAATGGACATTGACACTGGAGAACATGGCAGTTGTGTTTGTAATTAGACCGATACATGCTATAGATGAACCAGTCTTCAGAGGAGTAACACTGAGCAGAGTTTGACCAGAGATACTCACTGAAGGTACCATTCCTACCCTTCCTTTCCACTGGAATGGCTTGGCTTTCTCCCTCAAGATCTGGTGTCAGTTGGACTGCTCTTCTTGTCTCCTCTGCCCCATTTGTTAAAGACTGGTGTGTTTTCATGTAGAGGACACATGAAGTGGTCATGCCCCTTGTGGGACTGTGGTTCACTTTAGGTAAACTGTTTTGTAGACTGCATACCATCATATACCAAATTCATTTGCTTTGCATTTGTTTTTTGAGCCCAATTCAAAAATGCAGGGTTGTTTTTTTTTTGTTTTTGTTTTGTTGAGCCTTTAAATGGGCTTGAGGTTCCAGTATTTTAAGGAAAGTATAGTTCTCTCTTCATGTGCCTTTACACTTACATCTGGGTGGGAGTCATGCAGCCTTTTTCTGGTTATTGAACTGTAGCTCCCTGCTTCTCTCACCATTGGGTATGCTAGCTATTGCTGATGGGAGTTGTGGTTCAACATCTGGGGATGAAGCTGTGATAGGTGAAGCTTTTTGCAGTAGTATTGCCCAAGATGTGGAATTTCTAGCCCCAGGCAGCTTATCTGGTTCCCTGCTTGCTACTGTGTGCCTGGTCAAAATGTTCCCTTTTAGGTCTGAAATGTTTTGGAGGAAACTCCCCTAGATTCAGAATAATGTTGGGTATGTTACTGAATAAAAAAGAATAACAGTACGTGTGAAAGGGATCTAGGAGTCTTAATAGACTATAAGCTGAACATGAGTCAGCAGTGTGATGCGGCAGCCAAGAAGGCCAACGCAATTCTTGGTTGCATCAATAGGAGTATGGTGTCTAGATCGAGGAAGGTATTGGTACCACTTTATTCTGCATTGGCTAGACCTCATCTTGAATACTGTGTCCAGTTCTGGGCACCCCAATTCAAGAAGGATATGGATAAGCTGGAGCAGGTCCAGAGGAGGGCAACCAAAATGGTGAGGTGCCTGGAAGCCATGCCCTATGAGGACAGACTTAGAGAGCTGGGTATGTTTAGTCTGCAGAAGAGAAGGTTGAGAGTGGACATGATAGCCATGTTTAAATATTTGAAGGGATGTCATGTTGAGGAGGGAGTGGGCTTGTTTTCTCCTGCTCTTGAGACCAGGACAAGGAGCAATGGATGCAAGCTGCAGGAGGGGAGATTCCACCTGAACGTCAGGAGGAATTTTCTGATGGTCAGGGCTGTCTGGCAGTGGAATGTGCTGCCATAGAGTGTGGTGGAGTCTCCTTCATTGGAGGTTTTTAAGCGGAGGCTGGATGGCCACTTGTCGGGAGTGCTTTGCATGGCAGGGGGTTGGACTGGATGGCCCTTGTGGTCTCTTCCAACTCTACATTTCTATGATTCTATGAAAATATATGCAGTGAATCTTTGGAAGACTGTTGGAACTTTGAATGGTAAAGTTTTGAGAGCTATTTTTGATCTTTAGTGTGCCTTAAGGAGGAACTTTTGTATGCATGTCCTGTAATTCTGTGGGAAAACACACTGTAGAATGTGGCATTTACTACAGAATTCAACATCCAGGAATGTCAGTTTTGGATCTATTTTGTTTGCACACAGTTGTGCCTGGCATTTTTTCAGGACTTGCAAAATAAATTTCCAGTAGTTGGGGATGGAATAGGATTTTGGTGACCCAGAAAGCTACATGCTCCTCCTTATGGAATAACAATTACAGTTGGCCCCTCACATTCACTAGGGTTAGGGGCACAGGACCCTTTCAAAAATGGAAAATATCAAAATGTGTGTCTGTGTGAAGGAGGCCAAGGCATGGTGGGGAGAATGGGCACCCAGGATCCAAATCAAGTAAGGGAAAGGAGAAGGAAAGGTTGACATGGTGGCCTTATACTTTCTCCCTTGCACTCATCTCCTTCTCAGGTGTGGGGAGGCATTGGGAGAGGTTTTGTGGTGCCGAGAAATTGGGCTGTGAGCCGTCCCTGGCTGGCTAAGCAGCAGTTGATAGAGGAGGGGGAGGACTGAGGCAGTTTTTTAAAGGGCTGTGCAGCCTGAAGAGAGCCACTGAGAGGGAAGGTTCCCCTGGAAAAGAAGCCCCTGAGGTGTGGTGGGGCAGGGTTTGAAGAAACTCTCAAATAATCAAATCCATGAAAGTTAAACCCAAAAATGTGGTGGGCCAACTGTAGTATAAAATTGTCAGCATTGTAAATTATGCCCATGAAGATAAACCATGAAAGTTTGCAGCTCATTAACATGTGGAATTTGGATAACCTTGATGCAGAATCCTGATTAACTTTTGCATACAGAATCCTGATCTCATGTATCAAGATAATGGCCTGTAGGCTTCACACTGGAAACAAGTAGCTCTATAGCCAGTATTGTGCTAGCAGATGCTTAGCATGACATAGCTTTCTTCTCCTTCCCTTTGTTCAATCCCAAAATCATCTTCAGGATCCCACTGAATCCTGACTTTTACTCTTTCCTCATGCATGAAGGTAAGAGCTGCCTAATTTTGCAATAGTTTCCTGATCTTTATGCATTCCTTCAATCCCATTTTTTTTAAAAAAGTTTATTGAAGTTGCTGATCCTGCTTTTGGAAAAAATAATAATAAAGGCTTCAATTTCAAACAGTGTTTGTGATGACACATAAGCAAATTTTATTTGAAAGCTGTTAGTCTTGATAGCCTTTAACCCATCAGATTTGTAGTTCTTTAGAGTAGACTGTTTACAGTTTTCAGGTTGTTGTTGTTGAGCTACAAGTATTAGCCACCCTAGCAAGCATGCCAATGATGAAGAATGCTGGGGGTTGTAGTCCAATATCTGGAGGGCAACACAGTACCCATTCTGGTTTAAATTTATTATATATATGAGTTAATAGCTGAGTGAGGTCGACAGCCTGTACGTGCCCCTCACTAGACCTTGAAAGGCTTCACACACCCTACTTCTTGGTATTTTACTTTTAAAAAAATTAAACTCAAAATGCCCTCCTGAAGCTTTGGTGGGGGACATGGGTGCAATTTTGCCATAGAAAAGCAGACTGTTTTAGGTCCATGAGAATTATTAAAAACGAAGATATAAACAAGAATAATTCCTAGTTATTTTAAAAGATTAAAAAATACTAACAAAAAAATTGGAGTAGAAAGTTTCTGCCCTCTCCCCTCCCTGAGCTTTGAGGCACTGTATGTGGCCTGTAGTATACGTTGCTCTTTTCCCAATTCTGGAATAAGTATTTTGAGGCCCTCAGTAGATCTGAAAAAGAATATCGTTTTATAAATAGTTTAATGCAAGCACTGTGATAATGTTGAAATCGGAGAATCTCAGCTCTTGCTAACTTTCTAAACTGAGCCATTGCTAAGTTTTGTGTTATAAATACAAGTCCCTTATGACATGTTAAGTATATTCTGCCATTTAATGAAAGATTCTCCAAAGCGCTCTACCATTTCTTAAACCTTTGTAGTCGCACCAGTTCTGTGATGGAGGGTGGTTTCAGTCAGTTACTGGTTGCTCATGAGCCTGGGATAGGGGTTGTGTTTGGAAAGGGTCAGTAGCTAGGCTCAGAATTTGGCAGTATCAGGCATTCTGCCATCTGGGTCAATCATCACAGCTCCTCTGGATCAAACCAGAGGTCTGTCTCTTCCAGCACCTGATGCTTCTGGAAGGCCCCCAGTTAGGAGGTGAAAGTGAGAATCCCATCCCTTTCTTGTTTCCTAGGAAATGATATTCATGAGGTATATTACCTTTGAATGTGGAGGTGCATATACATCCAGCTGTCTTCTAATAGCAGGCTTGAGTGAGGGCTAACCAGGTCAGAGCTGTCAGGGACCCAGAGCAAGACAATACAGTTTGCATAGGGGAACCCTGTGCTATACAACACTATAACACATTTTCCTTTTGCACGAGCCTGCAGCAAAAGTGAGGACAGAGAGTAATGCTGAGTCTCTGGCAGGAGTCAACAGTGTTGAGTGTAATTTGGAAAATACAGAAATAGGTCTACTTGAGCACTTTAATGCTTTTAGAGACCTGGAAGAGGATGTGGCTGGTCTGATCCCTGCCCTGGAGGCCTTCTATTAGGATGTGAGGGTAGGCTGATAGTGATTTGTTGTAGGTCCAGTTTTCCATGGCTTGCTTAGGAACCTTCCTTTTAAGCTTCAGATAAGCTTTTGCAGACTTTATTCTGTCTGGCTTCCAATATGAACTGAGTTTTCTTTGTGTCTTTTTGGTGTTGGCTTGTATTTTGTTTTGTTGCTGACAATTTATTACCGATTTGCGGAAGAGGTTGATTGGATTTATGTGTTTTGGAGTTTTCTATTAGGGTTGAAAAACAGAATGTGAACAATCTTATGAAAATAACTTTTCTGGATTACCTTTTCTAATTTTTTTTTTAAAGCTACTGATGTTAGTAGCCATTAGGGCATTTTCTGGCATTATCTACTTGGGGATGAAGCACTTATCTGTCTTAAATCTCCTGCCATTTTTAAAAAATTGGATGAGTAAGTTCTGGTGTTATGAAAAGGGGGAGAAATTCTCACTTCGTTCACTGTGAGTAATTGTAAAAAGGTCTACTTGATCCCCTTGTCTTTCTAAAATGCCACATTTGCTTCATTTTAATGTCTTAACCTTGTATCAGCCTGTTCTCCCACCCCTGTGCTCAGATGGGGTGGTAAATTGTACATGGTCCAAGTTAGTATTACTGTAAACTTGTACAAGGGAATTAAGATTCATCCCTTTCCTTAACTAAATCACTACCAACAGATTTTCATTTTTTCTTTTCACAACTCTTATATAAAAAGTTGACTCTGGCACTGAGCAGCTGTCACTGATAATGCCAGTGTCATCCATGGCCAATTTTTAAATAAATTATAGTTTTCTGCATGGAAAATATTACTTGGAACAGCTCTTGGTGGTGCATTTCTTGTTCACATACTTTAGTGAAATTACTGCAAGAGATCTGCAGTCTTAGGGAAAAGCGGTTCCCTTACTGCTTGCTCACTCTTGAGTAGCTATAGATTGTATGTGCCTTCAAGTTGCCTGTGACTTATCTCCACCCCATGAATTTTTCATACAGTTTTCTTAGGCACAGAATACTCAGAAGTGATTTTGCCAGTTCCTCTCTCAGAAACATAGCCTCCAGCACCTGCTAATGCTTTGTCAGTCTCCCATCCGAGTACAAACCCAGGCTGACCCTGCTTAGCGTCCAAGATCAGGCAGGATTATTTATGCACAAATTCAATAGCATCTTGCTAAAGGGTTGCCTCCCTCCCTCCCTCCGTGGGCTGCGAGACTTCCCTGGTGGCCCTTTGTGCTGTTACCCAAGCAGCGAGGACCTGGCTGCCTCCCAAGCCTTTCTACTGACCAGCCAGCCCTGCCTCCTAAGACTCAGCCCTAAAATGATCCAGGTAGAGGGAATTTTAGATGCTCTCTGCCTCTCGCTTAGGCTGACCTAAGGCTGGCTGCCCCGTCGGGCTAAGTAGCTCTTTATTCGCTCAGCCAGCTAGGTAAGACATATATCACGGTGGGAGGAGCTGGCATATTCTTTGGGAGGACAGCTCATCGAGGGGGAGCTGAGCTTGGGCTCCCTTCCAGTTTGCAAAGCGTCCGGATTTGCAGTGACTGCCCGGGCTCCAGCCTAGATCCGGGAGGGGAGGGGAGGAAAACCGTGCTAAAATACAAAACAGCTGCCGATGAAGCTCAGAGAGAGAGGCCAAGATTGAGGCGGAGGGGGCGGCTCTCCAACCGACGTGCGGGCGCTGCCAGCCCCGAGCCCACCGGCCGCGCGTCCTCAGTTCGCCCCCAGCCAGACGTGCGAAGCGCGCATCCAGCCAGCCAGCCAGCCAGCCAGCCAGCCGCCGCCGCTCTCCGCCTCCGCCGCCGCCTCCTCCGGCGGTGCAGCACCGCTGCCTCCGGGGCGAGCCCCTCCCCTCCGCAGCCCTCCCCTCCTGCGCCAGCTGGGCCGGCTCCCGGAGGCGGCGATTGGCTCGGCGCGGCGCGTCTCCCCTCCCCTCCCCTCCCCTCCCCGCGGCCGCTTCCCCAGCCCCGCCGCGGCCCTCGCCGGCAGCCGCAGCCATGAACCCGTTATTCGGCCCCAACCTCTTCCTCCTGCAGCAGGAGCAGCAGGGCTTGGCCGCGGCGGAGGCCGACCCGCCGCCGCCGCCGCCGCCTCTCCTCCTCCTCTTCCCGCCGGGCGAGCCCCCAGGGGAGCCCCTCGACGGGGAGCTGGCCCCCCCGGCCTCCCTGGGCGCCGGCTCCCCCTTCGCGGCCCCGCCGCCGCCGCCGCCGCCGCCGGCCGCCATGGCCCTCCGCAACGACCTGGGCTCCAACATCAACGTCCTCAAGACCCTCAACCTGCGCTTCCGATGCTTCCTGGCCAAAGTGCACGAGCTGGAGCGCCGCAACCGGCAGCTGGAGAAGCAGCTGCAGCAGGCCCTGGAGGAGGGCGGCGCCCGCCGGGCGAGCCTGGCGCGCCGCGACCAAGCCGTCCAGACCGGCTTCGTCAGCCCCATCCGCCCGCTCGGGCTCGCCCTCGCCGGCCCCGGCGGGAGCCGCCCCCCGTCGTCGCGGGCCCTCGGCTCCCCGAGCTGCCACCCCCCGGGAGCCCCGCTCACCCCGACCTCCTCCTCCGCCGCCGCCGCCGCCGCCGCCGCCCCCTCCGTCGTCCAGCCGCCCCCGTCCCTCCCCGGCGCCGGCGGGTTCTCCTCCTCCTCCCGCTTCCTGCCCGGCACCATCTGGTCCTTCTCGCAGGCTCGCCGCCTCGGGCCCGGCCTCGAAACCACCCTGATTCAAGGGCCCGGCGTCTCCTGGGTCCACCCCGACGGCGTCGGGGTGCAGATCGACACCATCACGCCCGAGATCCGGGCCCTCTACAACGTTCTGGCCAAAGTGAAGAGGGAGCGGGATGAGTACAAGCGCAGGTGAGGCGAAGGAGACCCCCCGTCCCTCCCTCCCTCCCTCCCTCCCTCCTTGTGGCCAAGCGCTTTGCGGGAGCCGGGAAAGAGAAAGGGGGGAAGGCGGGCGGGGAAGGGGTGGGGGGACGGATCGCGAGCGGAACGGGGCGGGCGTGAGGAGGGAAAGGCAGAGAGCCCGCGCCGGAGGCGCCTTTACCCATTCTTGTGCCCCAGGGGATGGAGCATCACTGCAGGAGTCTCTAAGGCCGTATCTCCACTAGACTGTTATAGCGCTATGATTCCACTTTCACCCTCCTATGGAATCCTGGGGTTTGCAGTTTAGGGAGGGGCCTTTGAGGCCCAGGATTCCATAGGAGGGTGAAAGTGGAATCATAGCGCTATAACAGTCTAGTGCGGACTAAGAATAAGCCTTTCTGCCTTGGCGCTTTCTCTGTGACCAGTGCGTCACGTTAAGATGGCCCACTCCATCCTCCAGAGGACCTGGCAGCCCCACGCCAGCCTTGGTGCAAGGTCAGGCTGGTTTCAAGAGCTCACAAGATAGGCCTCCCTTTTATTAAAGCGGGGATGAACTTGCCCTGTTCAGAAAATGAGTCAGGAGAGCTTCACCTAGTCTATCACGTTATAATTTGGAATCCTTTTCTATGGAGGGGAGGGGGGTGCTGTGATCCAGCACCCCCTTCCGCTCTTGATTTTGGAAGTTTCCAAATGTCATGCAGTGGGAGGTTATGAATCTGACATCACAGATGTGGGAACGGAATAACAAGGCAGTGTTGCCCAGTTTAAGAACAACAGAGAGAGATATAAAAATAAGTCTGCTACATAGGCAGGAACTCAGACTCCCTGTGGCTTTTGAGTGTTTTCCTAGTTTCCCATTCATTTATTCATTTATTTTGAGATATCTACCAATACGTGCCTGGTGCTCACCTTGGTGTCAGTTTGCATCTTCTCCTGTGTCTGAGATGAGAACCATATTTGATGTCTTCTGTGCCGCATCTCTGCCACCGGCAAAGGCTGACTCAGCTGACTTGGAGAGAGAGGAGGTGCAGAAACCCAAGCCCTTTAAAGATCTATGTATGCAAAATTGTTATTTATAGTGGTAACATATTATTTTTGTAGTGCTGTCAGTGCACATTACGCTCTGTAAACAAAAATGGTTTTGGTCTACATAAGCAAAAGTCAGATTCTTGGCTGGAGAAGTCTGCTGCATTTAGACAATTGCACGGAAGGACGAGGGAAGGATGTGAAAAAATACATAGTGAAGGATCTTTCATGTACTTCTTCTCCTTGAAATCTCAACCGCTGGGACTCCTTTTTATTTTTCCAAGAGCTATGCAGTTGTATAAAAGGTGCAATTTAGCCATATGGGATTAAAGCAGAGTTTGAAGGAAAGAGTCTCAGTTCCAGGCCTGTCCAGCTACTAAGATTCCCTCAGAAGCCTTTGGCCATTTCTGCACTCCACTGTTATACTGCTGCTATTCCACTTTCAACATCCTTTGGAATCCCAGGGTTTGCAGTTTAGGGAGGGCCTTTTAGAATCCTCAGCCAGAGAGCCCTTTAGTCTAGTAAACTACAAACTCCAGAATACTACAGGATGTTAAAAGTGGAATAATAGCACTATAACAATGTAGTGTGGAAATGGCCCTCGACAGCCCACCTTCAGAAGTGAGGTGGCTGTAATCAGAGAAAAAGGCCTTCTCTGTTACAGCACCTTGGCTATGGAGGGGGCATGTTATCCTGACTTCTTTCCTGCCACCTCCCTCTCTTAAAGGCACCCCTTTTTCAGATTCAGGATTTCCATTTGTTTTATGGTCTGACTGATTTTTATTTGTATTTTTTTTTCCCAATCAGCTGTTAAACGTTTGAAGAAGTTAGAAGATTTGTTTGAAAATCTGTTAAACTAGCAGGCTTTCTTTTGGTTCTACCACCATCTCACTTGGTGAGGACACGAGAGAGAACCTTCTCAGTGGCTGCTCCTACCCTCTGGAATCCCCCTCGGCAGGAGGCTGGGCTGGCCCTGCTCTTTTTTCACTGGCAGGCAAAGTTTTAGTATGCAATCACTTGCAGGGATGCTTCTTACAGGTGTTTGTGTGCGTGCGCGTGTCCACGTGCATGCATGTTCTATACATAGATATAGACCCTTTCTGCACATGGAGGGGGAAACGGGGGGAAACACACCGAAACGGAGCTTACCAGCAGCCGGGTAAGTCCATCCCCATGTGGAGCAGCGCAAGCTCGCTGTTCCGCAGTCCCCGGTGTCTAAAATGGCGGCTTCCGGCTGGCGGAGGCTCTCCACCAACTGGAAAAGCTCACCAGCCAGAAGCCCACCCCCGGCAGATCTGCAGGCACGCACTGGTGTGCGCCTGCAAATCTGCACTGGAGCGCGGGAACGGAGTGCGCGCTCCATGCTTTTGAAAAACCTGTAAAAACAGGTTTTTAAAAAGCATGCTGCGTGACCACTTCGGGTCGCTCCGGAGCGGACTGAGGTGCGGAACTGCGACAAGTAGTCCCACGCAGTCCGCTCCCAAGGTGCGGACGACCTCCGTCAGAGGTCGCACCACGCCGTACTACTTACCCCGGGCGGAAAGGGCCTTAATAGATATAGATGTATAATTTTGTATGCTTTAAAATAATTTTATACTGTTTTAATATAATCATTTTAATTGTTTTTAAAATTCTTTTTGTGAGGTGCCTTGGGCCCCTCTCTAGGAAAAAGGCAGCATATAAATTAAATAAATAGATAGTAAAATAAGTGCTGAAAGGAAATACAGATGTGAAGAGTGGGAGGTAAGAAGATCTTCAGTGTTGGCAAATTCCAGGGCACTTTTAAATATACTGACAGGTACTCCTGTCTTTAACGCTGTTGGGCTTCAGTAAGAGGTGGCAGGCTCAAATCTGTACTTCCCCTTGAACCTCACCAGATGGCCCGGTCTTCTTATTCCTAATATTTTTCAGGCTCATGGTTGATGAGAACTGTGATGCACTCTCCGACAGTGGGAAAAGCTTTGAAACAAAATACAAAGATTTGAAGCACATGTAAAATAACCACATACATGCTAGTGAAAGTCTAAAATCATGGAGACGGATCCCTCAGTCTAAGTACAGTTTTACCAGTGAGATAGATGGGGAATGACCAGCTGCCAAGGGACCATTTGGGGTAAAGAAAATTCCTACTAAACCCTTGGAAGAGCTTCTTGACAATAAGAGCTATTCAGCTGTGGAACAGACTATTTGAGAAGTGATTAGTTCTTCTTCAGTGAAGATTTTAAACTAAGATGGGATGCCTGTCTACCAGGGATGCTTCAGTGGTAGATTCCCAGAGGGTTGGACTCAATTGCCTTTGGGTCCCCTTCTGACTCTTCAGTTTGTGATTCTTGGGGCTGTTGCTAACTCAGCTGTCTTGAACATGAAAAAGAAGTAAGGATAGCTTCACATATTACAAAACATAAGTGTTTGTATATTCTTTAGGCAATTTAATGTAGTCTAATATATATGTAAAACAAGGCATTTCTTTTCTTAAATTTTGTGTAACATGTAGGGTACTTGTGCATTTTCCTCATGGTATCACGTGTGACAACAAGATATGGGAATTCCCTGTGTGTGCATGGCCTTATTCATGTTGTCATGGAGGAGATCTGTCTTTTGCACATCTCACAAGTGTGAGGAGGAGATGCACAATTCACATATGCTTCTGTTGCCACCACTTCCTTGTAACATGCAAAGTCAGCATTGTTACAAAGCCATAGTCACGGCAGAGCAGGGAATAAAAAGTTGTGAGTATTTTGTACTTAAGTGCAGTAGAGAATTTGAGGTTAGAGACAATCTCTTTCTGAGAGAGAGTTGTGCAAAAATTTTCTGGTGAAATCTCAGAACTGTGTGTGTGACTACATGGACAGAGGATAGCAGGGCTTAGTTGTACTGCATACCTCATTCTCTTTGTCCATGACTGGATCTGGAAATGATACAGAAGAGGAAAGCTGAAGTCATGGTGCAGTTGAAGTATCTTCGCTAAGGAGAAGAGATAAAGTGTTGATATAATTTATTTGCTTGTGAAAAAAGACAAGAGCTGAAACAGAAGCTCTATGGAAAGTTTGTAACTGTGGCCATTTCCGCACTACACTCTTATAGCGTGATTATTCCACTTTCAACATCTATGGAATCCTGGGGTTTGTAGTTTAAACTTTAGGCAAACTACAAACCCCAGGATTCCATAAGATGTTGAAAGTGGAATAATCATGCTATAAGAGTGTAGTGTGGAAATGTCCTGTGTCTCCATGTTTACTGTTAAATATATCTGTAGGCAGAGTGATCAGATTATGGGAGGAACATTGGGTGAAAGGTTGTTTGAAATCACATCCCTGTCCTCATTATTGTTAACCTCACCAGGAAAAACGCATCCTCTCCCCTGCCCCCATGTTCCAGCGGAACTTTAAAACCATCAGTGGATTGGGATGATGTTTTAATTTGGGTACATTGGTGTGAGCCCTTCCCAACATTACTGCCCCAATAAAAGTTGGGCCACTTCTAATTTCTTTTTCAAAAATCTGGCTGTGACTCTCCCTTGTTTTATCCCTTAGGCTTAAAATGGATGCGGCAGGTGGGTGGGGAGGTGTTAGGAGAAAGAACCGTGAATGTTATAGATATTTTTCTTCTTCTTCTCCATACTAGAATGTGGGGTCATGAAGCTGATGGGCAGCAGCACAGAAAAAAACAAAGTGTTTTTAAGATATGGAGTTCGCTGCCATGAGATTTGGTTACAGCCACTGCATTTTAAAGTGGAGTAGACAGATTCATAAAGTAAATCTGTCAGTGGCTATCAAAGCTTTGTTGGTGGCTAATAGTTGTTGGTGAACTAATGTGCCAAAAGTGGGAAGGGGCTTTTGCTTTTATTCCCTGATGGATGACTTCATTTCTGGAAATGTCTCGCATGCTAGCCCTTAGTAACACCTTAGCCTACAAAATACACCAGTGAATGGCAAATGCAGGATGAAAAGACCCAGGTCCCAATCCTGCCTGTGTGTGCTTTTTGTTATCACTGCTGCTGGTTAGCAAGACTATTCATATGTGCAAATATTTATAGGATCAGTGTCATGAGTTTCTCTTTCATTGATTATATTGGTGCTTATTTAACTGTCCTGTCTTCTATAGTTATGACCACAACTTGTCTTTCAAAAAAATCAATGCTTCTTTCCCTCTGCCACCTGCCTGCCTTATCACCATCCAAGATATGTGAGGATCCAGCAGATGGTCATTCTTGAGGAAGCTATATCAGAAACAAGTGCTTTGATGAGGTACAGCCAAGCCCTACACATTGGGTCACCGTGGTTTCTCTCAGAAGCTCTGTAAAACACTAGAGTGCTTTGCTTGTAGCCATAACAGTTAGGCCTTTACACCTACCTTTGGAGCTGTGTCTTCTAGAAAGACAATACTTAGTTTATTCTTTCCTTCATGCGCATAGGCGCATATGAGAAAAACAGCTTAGGGAGGGTTCTTGCAGAGAGATTGCTGCTTCTTTAACCTTTTCCCACCTTAGAGGCTTCTCTGTTCCAGAAGTCCCTTTCTCCGTGGCTTCTAAATCTTGTCTGCTCTTGCAAATATTGCTCCTGTATAGCTTTGAGTCTGGAGTGGAAAAGTGGCAGGTGAAGAAAGGATCAAGCATCACCATCACCTTCTCCATTTCAGGTTTAAGCCCACCAAACTCCTCTGCATTTGGCACATTCTTAGCCTCTAGTCCTATAGTATGTCAAAACTGGTCAAGCCAAAAGCATATTAGAGCAAAAAACAAAGAAATCAGACTGGATCTTCCCTTCCACTAGTGAATGTTTGTCAGATTCTACCAGCAAGGAGACAACTGAAAAAAGTGGCGTAGTATTTCTTTTTCATTCCCACCCTCCTCCCCAGCTACAAACCCCTGACTGTCCCTTTTCCTGTGTCCTTCCGAATGGCTTCACCTACTGTTAAGTTAGTGGCTGCCTCTTTTTGTGCTATGGAGAAAGAGTGGTGGGAAATATTCCACTCATTTGAGTCCCCTGGCTCTTATTAAAATACAAGAAAAGAGCTAGTTCTGAACTAAACTGAATAAAGTATGTGGGGAATTCAGAAGCATGTGCCTTGTGGGTGCACAAGAAAGTATGTTTATGGCATGTGAATCTGGCTTTGTCCACTTGGTAATAGCACTAAATAAATGCTAAGTCTGTAAGTTGACAAATGCACACCCCACCACCTTTCCAGGGACCAAGTGGCTCCTGAAATGGAAGTGGGGCCTCTCATAACTGAGCTAGGGTCCCCTCCCTGCATTTCCCTTTCTCAGTTAACTGCCCCCCCACCCAGCAATGATGTCTTGAGACAAAGCTGAGCCTACCTGCAGGAATCAATAAGTGTTATAATGAATGGGATTCTAGAGAGGGTTTGAATTCTCAGAAATGAAATGGTGTTGAAGTAGTAAATGCAGAGACAAGATGACTGTGCAGGGTTTTTTTTAGCCCCACTAATGGCTGCAGAAGAACACAGTTTGGGGACTGGAAAGGGTTTTGCAAGGCCCATCTGGTCAACCTCTGTAATCTTAAATTGTCCCACAAGTAGTGAAAACATACATTTGTTACATATTTTAAAAACATGATCTCCTTTTGATACTTGGTTTCTTTTGGACACAGCTGAAGAGACATCAGTCCTTTGCCTTCCTTTTCAATGGAAGATGCATCTGCACTGCCAACTTGTATTAGTTTTATACTAGTAATATTATCATGGCTTCTTCCAGATCTGTTGCTTTCATGTTCCGCTTGTGAACTTCCCCAAAGCATGTTCTGGAGACAGATTATTGGGCCATAATACAATACCGCAAGAGAATTCTTCTTCTCTTTAGCCTGGGGTGGGAATCATGCAGCCTTCTAAATACTGTTGGTCTATGACACCCAGTGTAGAGAGTCATGATGAATGCTGGGTCTTACAATTTAGTAACATTAGAAGGCCACATGATCCCCATCTTTGTCTTATCACATCCACGTAACTGAGGCACATTGGAGGTATCTGGGCAGAGAAAGCATGCACATGTTTGTTCTGGATGCAGGCTGTGTAGTGGATTTTGAACCAGTGTGTAGTGCTGCCGCTGATCCAAAACTAGCCCTCTGAAACCTGGAACTCTCACATTTCACATTGAAAGCAGATAAAGTCAGGGGCTAGGTAAAAGTGTACAGAGAAACTGTTGTGAGCTGCTTTCTGAAGACCCCATCATTTCTCTTGCTGTTGTGAGTCTAATATCTTTAGGGCAGGAGTGGGAATCATACAACGTTGCAGATGTTGTGGCACTGCAGTTCTCAACATCTCTAGCCAAATCATGAGGAATGCTGGGAGTTGCAGTCCAACAGCATCTGGAAGGCTGCATGCCTCCCACCCATTCTTTAGGGAATGATGCTTCATTGCCCTGAGTCAAAATTGGCAGGAAGGTTTGCCCCTGGCTGGGTGTTGTTTCTGTGACTCGGCCTCTTTGGAACGGGCCTTGTTGCACCTGTTCCTTTGTTTGCCTTCCATTCTCTTCCATCTTCCAAGCTGCTTGCTGGGAGGGAGGGAGGGAGGGAGGGAGGGAGGGAGCTGTGGGGTCACTCAAGGAAACTGTGCTAGATGCTGTCTGCTTGCCTGAGCTGTGTGGAGTGAGGAGGAGGGACTCTTGCAGCAGTGGGCCTATTATTAGGAAATGGCGCATTGCAGATGAGAAGGGGAATCTGGTGGCCAGGTGGAGGCAGAGAAGACGGCAGAATGTGAAAAGGATTGGAAGGAGGCCTTGGCTTTTTCATCTCATTTTAGTTCCCAGTAGTCAGAACAACTTTGCTCCTTATTCAGTGCTTAATTCATTTCCACCAGTTAGTAAGAAAGGAAAGTGAAGGTACAGTTCATAACATCGTACTGAGTTAGAGTTGAAAGGCTCATAGTATGAAGATAATTAGGTAGAAAAAGGTTGATTTGAACTCTGTTTCTCATTCATCCGTAAGAAACCATCTCCCAACAGTGTTCTGTTGCTCAGTATGGTGACCAAGAAACACAACCCAAGGGCAAAAGTAGGCAGATTAGGAGTGGGTCTGCTTATTGTGTGTAGAGTCCCATAGGGGAATGTTGCACTCAGGACATTTTGCAGATTTACTTTTGAGTATAAATGCATATGTTTTCCTCCAAAAGACTTGCTTTGTCATTTCATGGGTGTTGTGAGTGCTCATGCTATAAGTGAATGAGTGGCAAACATTAAAAAATAAGATTTGTTAAATTTTATTTTTTTAATTTTTTTAGAATTGCTCTGAAATTGTGTGTTTTCAAATGGCTGTTTGAGTGGTTTGGATCTTCTCCTTCCCCAGCTATAGCAGCTGTGTCGGAGCTGCTGCTGTGGGTGGAAAAAAAATAAGGTGAAGTTATGGACAAAATGCAGCAGCCCCTCACAGGGTGGAAAATCAACTGGAATTCTCCATGTAGCTTAGAGGAGAGAAGCAATGATTTATTAGTGTTAGGAGCCACCCATCTGGAAGTGCCATGGAAAGCTTCTTAGTATCATGCTGTAATAGTTTTGTGATCATGATCCGCTCAGGCGCCAATTCCACTAAATTGGGGGATCTGTCAGAATAAAACAAAGACACAGGTACAATATGATGGATTATTTATTACACATGGATGTTTAAAAGGATGTAGCAATAAAACCCAAAGGCAAAGATAGTTGAAATCAAACGACTACTCATACTTCAGAATGGATATGTGCAGTGATGGCAGATAGATCTTACTTAAGATTCCTGCATAGAAGGGGCTTGAACTAGATGGCCCTTCTATGATTCTGTGATGCAAGATATGAGCCAGTATTTCCTTTTTAATTACAACAGCATAGTGGTTTGAACACTGTGCTGTGACTCAGAAGACCAGAGTTTGAGTCCTTGCTTGGCCATGGAAACCCACTGGGTGACCCCGGGCAAGTCACATTCTCTCAGCCTCAGAGGAAGCCAAAGGCAAACCCCTTCTGAACAAATCTTGCCAAGAAACCCCTGCGATAGGGCCATTTTAGGTTCTAAGTAAGTCAGAAATGAGTTGAAGGCACACAACATGATGCATGGACTCAAAAACAGATTTTAAAGGGGAAAAGGCTCTTGGGACAGTGAAGGGAGGGAACTTTATTTTGCAGAAGTGACACATTTCTCCACAAGAGATGTAAACTTTTAGCCTACCCCTCCCCTCCTCATGCCCGCTGCATGAATCTTTCTTTTTTTTTCCAGATTCTGCTCAGTTTTTGTGATGTTTCCCAAACAATGAGTAATCACCAATTTGTTCTTGCCCTGTAATGGCTGGTAAGCAGACAGACTCTCCTGGCATACAGAACATTAGGCTTGGGCTTGACAGAGAGAAAAATTCCACTTATTTTAGGCAAGGCAAGATGGCAACACGGCTGTTGCATCTGGAAGGAAAAGGAATTTCCTAAGTGCAGTTTGTTTTGTGCAAGGCAAAAATGAAACCAAACAGAATGGGGGCTGTAGAAGGGAGGCAGAAAAGGGAGAATGTGCCTTATCCTACTTCAGCTGCCTCAGCTACAGCCATGAGTGGTGTCTTCTCTTTCCACATTGATTCCTGAAGTGGAGCTTTATCTGTCCATCTCTGGTTGAGTGGGGAGGCAGCATGAATCCATTAGAATTACAAGGCAAATACCGCATATCAGGTGCACATTTTGCATACTTGGGGGCTGATCCAGTGGGACTGTTCTTACGTTCTCTTTTCACTCGTTTTCTGTGTTCAGGGCATTCCTTTGTACTGCATTTGATGGCAGTACAGAGTAGTGGAGTTGCTTTGAACACTGACAGTGGTAAAGACTATTGTGGCTGATTTAATGGCCGGGAGAGAGATCAGTTTAGCTGTCTGGCAGTAGGAAAATGCCACTCCATGGGCCAAAGACAGCTGGTCCATGCATAGTTGTGTAGAAAGAAAGAGAGAATGCTACCCGTGGCTGCTCCAAAATTGATGGGGATAGACATACCCATTGGCTTGATCCAGCATAGCAGGGAAGAGCGGCTGGAGTCATCTATCAGTGTGGTTTATTCTGGGGCAGGGAGTGTTGCAGTTGCTAAACATAGTTTGTGGTTACTCTCTTCCCTCTGCGCCTAGGAGGATGTGAAGAACAGGCATCAAATTCAGAGCAAGAGAAATTATGCCTGTATAACAGAGCCTCCCACCTCTCATTGCAACACATTCCAGAGGGTGTCCCGCCTTCCTTGCCAGTTTCTGTTGTACAGCATTGGTATGACTGAAGCTTTTTGCGCCAGGGCCAAATTTCATCCAGTGAGAGTGGTCCTTCTTGTTTCAAAATGACTGCCATGTCCTTGTTCCATTTGTCTTTCCAGGTGGGAAGAGGAGTATACCTTGCGTGTTCAGCTCCAGGACCGAGTGACTGAGCTGAGTGAGGTGAGGGCCTTTCCCTTTCTTCTGCCACCCTGCAGCTCGGCCCTTTCTCTCTCCACATTCTTACATATATGTCTGCCTCCCAATTAGGAGGCTCAAGAGGCAGAAGCATGTCAGGAGGAGCTGGCTATGAAGGTGGAGCAACTGAAGGCAGAACTGGTTGTTTTCAAGGGGCTGATGAGTAATGTGAGTATATATTTTCCTCCTCATCTGGATGCATGCATCTGTAAGCTTACTTCAGGGCCAAAGAGATGTGTCAGTTGAGTTGTTGTATAATTACTTAGGGCATGGAGGATACACTAGTGCTGGGGTAAACAAGTGTGGGAGGCTAGTTGGACATATTAGCTGCATAGCAGACCTGAGAGGGGCAAAAAAAAAATGTAGATGCCCTCTTGGGGCTGTAGGGGGGCATTTTCACCATGCTTTCTAGGCCCCTTCAAACCCTTTTAGGCCCAGATGAAGGCTTTTTTCAAAACAAGAAATGACCAGAAGCTCACTTCTGGTCCAGGGGACCTCCAGAACCTGGCCAAGATGTCCCCATGCCCTCTAGAGGGTATTTTGGGGCAGAAAATTGACCCCCAGAGGCCATAGAAACAGCTCTAGAGGCCACATTTGGCCTTTAAGCTGCACTTTGCCCATGCTGCGTCCTCTGAAATAGGATACCAAGCATACATTTCTCACCTCACATTTAATATGAGATTTTACACATTGCTGGCAATTTGTATTGGAAGTTTTATGAAAGCCCTTATCTAATTTCTGGCCTTCTTTACTTGCTGCTGGAAAAGAACCTTACTGAGCTGGATACCAAGATTCAAGAGAAAGCCATGAAAGTGGACATGGACATCTGTCGACGCATAGACATTACAGCGAAACTTTGTGATGTGGCCCAGCAGCGCAACTGTGAGGACATGATCAAAATGTTTCAGGTGAGAGTCACCAGATATGCTTCTCATTGGGCAGATGGGATACACTGAGAAACCAACAGGCATCCCTTCTGAGGGAAAAGGCCCTGTCACTTTAACCTTATTTCATATGTTCTCCTCAGTTTCTCATGGGAGAAACGGGCAAGCAGCTTGTGTTTGAGGACAGCCTGCCTGAGAACTCTGTGAGGCTGTAGAGAGACCCCAACAGTATCTCTGCAGCCAAAGCTGGCTGGCCCATTTGGGGAAGCAGCTGCTGGAGAAGGAGACATGGTGCACCGTGTGTGTGTGTGTGTGTGTCTCTCTCTAACACCGTCTCTCCCCTCTCCTCCCCGCCCCCTTTTCTCTCTCTCTTTGTCTTATTCACTTGTTCACTATCTTGCACTTGGCTCTCACTCTTCTTTCTCTTGCTTTTCCTACAGAAGCAGTTGGTTAGTTTTTTTTTTTCATTGAGCTGGAAAAATATGCAAGTTAGAAGCTTTTCTGTGAAATGGAACTTAACTGTAAATCCTGGCGTTTCTTCTCCCTCTACTACTTAATACGTCCATCCTGCTCTGTTTTCCTGCCTCCATCTTTGGTGTATGATTTGAGCTCATGTGTTGTGAACCCTCATCAGATTCCATCTTCAGCTGCTTAGTTTTTAATTTAAAAATAGAGGTTTCTAAAACTGCATTTTAGCCAACACACCATCTTTAACCTGGTCATAATAAGCCCATCTTTCTCCCCCCTCCCCAACTTTCCGTCTTCCTCCCCCATCCCTCTCTTTTTCTCTTCTCTTTTTCTCTGTCTCCATATCATCCCACATCATCCCATTTTCCCTGACGTCTCTTCTCACCCGCCCACTTCTGACCTCCAACCCAACCTCGTTCTGTAGTCTCTGCACTTATCTCCCATTAAGGTCCCAAGTACAGTGGGGCGGAAGCGGGAGCGAAAGCTGGTCAGTGATGAGGACACCTCCCTGTCTGAGAGCGAGGCCTCCAGAAAACCTGAAGATGAGGAGGAGGATGAGACCACAGCCATGAGCATAAATGAGGAAATGCAAAGGATGCTCAACCAGCTGTGAGTGTAGCAGCGTCGTGTACGTGGGGAGGAATCGGCAAGATCAAGGGTTTGCTAATCCAGCCTCTATAAAGAAGCTTTAACTGGTTCTCACTGGCACTTCCAAATTTTAATCAAGATATGATGGGGTATAATTTTGCAAGAGCCAGCAATGGTAGCGGTTTGAGTGTGAGACTGGAAGTCTGGAAAACAGAGTTCAAATCCCTGCTCAGCCAAGGAAATCCACTGGGTGGCCTTGGATGAATCACACTCTCTTAGCCTTAAGAGGACAGCAATGGCAAACCTTCTTTGGGCAAATCTTGCCAAGAAGAGCCTATGATAAGGTCACATAGAGTCACTGTAACTTGCAAATTATTTGAAGGCACACAGGAACACTGACAACAACAACAGTGTTGTACGCTGTGAGGTTTTTGTTGGGGGGGCTTCAGTAAATAAAAGAAGGAATGGTTCTGTGAATGTTTTCCGTAGGTTTATTTAACTTATCTCATGTGTGTTCTGAAAAAGAAGAATCACATTGTAGTATTTTCAAGCCTCCTGTGCTCACTGACTATATCAGATCATCCAAAGTCCATGAATACATATATTATTAAGTGAAGCCAAATGACTATCTGTGTCGTGATGGTGATAAGATTTCCGATTATTCCATCCCCTGGACTAGGTCTGGCCGTCGGGAAGACCAAAGCTGGCCATCGCAGTGAGAGGTGTCTGGAAGCTTCTCCTCTAACCAGATCCTTCCCAGTAGGCAGTAGGGGCCCCTCCTCCTGTTCCTCACACACTCCCCTCCCAGGAAACCTTCCCTACCTCTATTCTGTGCTAATATGTCAATCCTCCTTGTGTCCCCAGGAGGGAGTATGACTTTGAAGACGACTGTGACAGCCTCACCTGGGAAGAGACTGAAGAAACGCTGCTGCTGTGGGAGGACTTCTCTGGCTATGCTATTGCTGCCGCTGAGGCCCAGGGGGAGGTAACAGGTGGTCTCTTTCTCTTCCAGGCCCACCTTGACAGCTCCACTCCTAAGCCATGTACAGAGCTATGGAGCTCTTTCTTCCCCACTGGTTAGGGAGCTCTTTGGCTCGCATTGGTGCTGCTCACTTATGTAGTATTAGTTACAGTTGGGTGAACAGAAGCTGTGTATCCCCAAAACAAAACACAGAGGTGAAAAAATACTGGCCCAAGAAAAAGTTTGGTACAGAGAAAGTATAGATTTCCCAGAGTTCAGAAATAATGATGTTTACAAATAATGTTACTGGGAATGCCATGCTCTCCTTTATTATTTTTTTTTATGGGTTTTGTTTTGTTTTCAAACACACACCATTTTTCTTTTGTGATACCCTAAACTGTTACTTGGGGGACATTTCAAAAAAACTCTACATAAAAAAACTACATAAACTAGGAGAGTGTGCAAGAAGTGATGCCAACACACAACAACATTGGTGAATGCATAGTAATAGTGCCTGCTAGATATTTTGCATAACAACAGCAGCATTTTGCAGTCAGCTGTTCAATCAAGGAAGAGGAGAAGGCTGTTAAGTTGCGCTCGAAGGCAACTTAGAAAGAAATACAATAAAATATTAAAATAAAAATGAAAAAATAAAATCAGGATTGGGAACTGTTTTACAGATGAGGACCCAGTAGTTCCTTCAGTACTGCTCATGTTTCATGAAACTTGAAGACAGAGAACAGGGAAGGCAAAGGAATACAATTAAAAAGTCTATTTAATCAAATGCTGTATATGACCAAGATTGCCAACTCTGACAGAGATTGATATATTTAAATTTTAAAGGACTTCACATGCATTTCCACTGTAAGGTGAATCACTATTATTAGTCACATATTTGGGGCAGCTAAGTAAGAGAGTGAGGCTTCCCTTAATCCATCTAGTAAGATTACAGCGGAGGCAGAAATCAAGCCAGGAATACCCTGACATACTTCTGATTTCACAGCCGTGGTTAACTCAGATAAGACCAAAGGCTGGATGCATGTGCTATACATGAAGCTTTCAGAATGAGTGTTCTCCAGTCCCTTCTTCTTTTGCCCCTGTCCTGCTGTGGTGATGGAGAATCCTTCTGTAGCCCATGTTTCTAATGAATGGCACCTGCTCTTCTTTTTACCTTTTTTGGGACATCTCGGCTTTCCCTGCCAGCAGCCAGATGACAGTTTGGAAAAAGTGATCAAGGACACCGAATCACTCTTCAAGAGCAGAGAGAAGGAATATCAGGAAACCATCGACCAAATTGAGGTGGGCAAAGAGTGACGTAAGGGACTAGAGAGATGAGAGAGGGTCAGATGCAGAGCCAGCAAAGATGAGGTCTTTATTTGGCTGTTTAATATTCCTGGTTCAGGAAATGTATGTGTGAATGATGCCAAAGTTGCCTTAGGAATGGATACAGGCATTTTAATTGAGTACAGCTGGCATCCTGTTAGTGAATTATGATGAGTCCAACCGATGCCATTGTAAGTCACTCTCTCAGTCATTGCAGAGATCAGAATTCTCTACCAATCTCACAAAATAACCAAGCCCCCACCACTGCTTCAGACCCACATTTTTGTTGCAGGAGTCCCTTATGTGTAGCCATTTAGTGACCTGTGGAAAGCAGAGATCGTTGGAGAATAAGATGCAGAACAGTGACATCATCTATGGAGATTTCTGCACTCCTCTGTAGGTCTTGGAAGAGGATGTTATTATCTTGTGTCTGGCCGTGGGGGCATAGACAGACACCACTCCCCTGCCCCCTGCTCTCCACCAATCACCAAATGGCTGTGGAGAGTGTGTCCTGCAGTTAAAAGGTGGAATGGGTGGGGGAGAAGGGAGAATTTAGTCTCATGTGGAACCTTTACACTGTATTTTCATAATGCAAGATCTTGAATCCACAGTCCTAAACTCTCCCAGTCACTAAAGTCACTTGATTCTGAGAACTGTAGTTCAGAAATAACCCTTTTTTAAGCTCTGAACCACAATGTATTTTCCTAGCCAAAGCAGCTTTTGAACTTGATAGGTTCCTTGTAAACTAAAAATAGTAGCAAGTCAAATATATTGTATAGCAAAATTGAAGGCTAGTGGTAAACAAAATAACAGATAATGAAAAGAAACAGTGACGTTTGCCAGAAAAAAGGGGGGTTTCTGGTAACTGCTATTACTACTACTACAAAAAAAGTAAGCTCCTGGTAAGATGCATGCCCAACTTAGACTGGTTACATCTGGAAGCATGCCATCACTGGAGAGGGGTTGTCTAGCCCAGCCCTAGAAGCAGTACAAGCAGCTGTCTAGAATTCCAGTTGTCTCTTGCCAGCTGGGAAGTTCCTTGGGCAATGGGAAAACAATTGCCTCCTGCACAGATTCTTGGAATGGTAAGAGTTTAGAGTAGGAGGCAGTTACATGTGCTTTTGTATTCACTCTGTTCAATCAAGGAAGAGGAGAAGTGCACACATGGAGACACTGTTGGGGTGGGAATGGAATTCCCTCCTTCTCCTTGGTCACTCCTGCCTCTCAGAATCATGCCATCCTGGATTTGCAAGACCCAGTCTTAGTTCCTAGGTTTTTCCTTTTGTCACACAAGAACAGGGGAGGTAATGGTGTACTTTGTAGATGTTGCTGAACAGCAGCTCCCAGCATTCTTCATTATTGGCTATGTGATCAGCTGAGAGTCCAGTGACACCTGGAGAGCTACACAATTCCCACACCTGCAGTAGATTGTGACAGTGTTGAGAACTAGCTTGTATATATATCAAGAGAATTGGTGGAATTGCAATGAAAGGAAGACCTCAGAGGAAGCCTCACCCCACCATGTATCAAAACATCATGGTGGGGTCAGTGAAACATTTGCTCAGGGCAGGGCAGAGGCATGGAGATGGTGATGTTCCTGATGAGGTGGCTTGGGTGCAACCACAGGTTGACTTCCTTTGTTGCTCCTCTTTGACCCAGCTGGAACTGGCAACGGCAAAGAATGACATGAACCGGCATCTTCACGAGTACATGGAGATGTGTAGTATGAAGCGTGGGCTGGATGTGCAGATGGAGACTTGTCGCCGGCTCATCACTCAGTCTGGAGATAGGTGAGAGCCTCAGAGTGGGGTGGGGACACTGATGGATTGTAGTCTCAGTTGTGGGGAGACAGTGTGGGCTTCCAACTGTTACAGTTCTTCTAGCATTGGGATAGTCAGTGGAACCAGCAGAGAAGAGCAAAGGGCTGGCCTTAGGGGCTTGTGGGTCCCCTTTCTCTTTTTGTGGGGAGGAGAATGAGTGCATCAGAGGGGGGTGGCAAATTCAGGCTGGATTCCGAGTGATTGGCTGTAACCCCCCCTTGCAGACTCGCAGGAGTTGTGTTTCGTGCCATGTGTCTCTAGAAGGTGATGCAGTTTTGACAGATGCAATCGCTGTTGAAAGAGAGCCTCCACCGGACAAAAGAAGCATCGCTGACCTGCTGGGCTTTTGCACTAGCTTATGAGACAGTGAATTCAATGCAGCGCTGGGCTGGGGAGGATGTTCGCACTGCTCCCCTCCTCATCCCCATGCAACCCCGGGCTTGGCAAGATCCCAAGGAAGCGCCCTTGCTCATCTCAGTCTCTCTCTGTGCCCACCAACAGGCATCCAGTGTAGCTGCCAAGTGACCCTTACTACATTTCAGCAATGTTCTGCTTTATGGTACCAGAGTACTTTCTCAAGCCTTGTGGTTTCTGTGCCCTGTGAGCCTTGTATCTGCCTTCCCCATTGGACCTTCCCCCTCTCCCATAGCCCTAGTGCCCATGTGACCCCCCGCCCTTTTTTTCTTTCAGAAAATCTCCTGCTTTCACTCCGGTACCGAACAGTGAATCGGCCCCAAACGAGGAAACTGAGGAGTCCGATCACAACCTCCCAAGTGATGCCTCCATAAGATAATGAGGGAGGCTGTGCCCAAGCTACATCTCCCTCCCCCTGGTCCAGGAGTGTGAGCGTGGTTGTGGGGAGCCCATGTCCTAACTATGGCTGTGAGGGGCGGAAGGGGAAAAGAAGCCACTACTGGCATTCTGCCATGCCAAATCCCTCTACTCTTGGAGGTGGAGCTAGAGAAAGAGAACTGAATGTGGTCTCCCAGAACTTCTTGTTTCTCTCTTTCCTTCTGACCACCTCTTTCCTTGCCTCCCCATTTTTACCTCCTCTGTCCCCCATACTTTTTATGGGATTTAGTGGGGAGATTCCTGCCTTATTGTAGCTGCTTCTCCCCAGGGTTTGCCTTATGATGCCCCCTCCCCCTTGCTGCTTCCTAGTATGCGTGACTCTCTCTTCCCCATGCTGCCCGCAAGCAGAACTGGATCTGTTTACCTCTGCAAAACTTGAACCTTCTCTTGGTGCCAAGGGGGCTTGAAGGCTGGATTCTGTGATTTCTGCCTGCTCATTAGAAGACTTGTGTAAATTCTCCTTGCCCAGGCCACGTTGTGTACACACCACTGTGAGAGCCCCTCTTTGTGGGGATGAAGAACGAGCTGACACATCCTTCACCCCAGCTTTGTGTCCTTGCATTTTGCTTACTTGTGCACCTACGGCACAGAAAAGTCCTATGTGATGTGCTATGTCTGGAAATGAGAACATTAAACAAAGTTCCTTTTCTACGGCTGTTGTGTGTGTGAAATAGGTATCATGGGGGTCCTGCTGGCAAAGAAGCACTTGGTGCTGATGTTCTGAAAGCCTTGCACTCGGCAGAGCACTGGGTCGATCAAGTTTTCAGCTTTATGCAGAGTTATATAAACGAAAGCAAATCAAAAGTAGAGAGCCCTAACAAGATTTACTCCACCCCAAAACCAAGCAAGTGGGCAATAAAGTGGAAAGTGTAAGAAAGTGTAATTTTGGGATGTGAGGAAGGTGTGACTGACCAGGAAAGAGATGAACTTCCAGCGGGAAGACTGTAATAAAAACCTCATCCCAGTGTTTCAGCTGTGAAAAAAGCAAAATCCAGTGCCAAGAATTATTAGGAAAGAGATCAAAATATGAGACTGCCAGTATTGTGATGCATTGTACAGATCTATAGTGTGTGCAGTTCTGTCATTATGCCTATCACAGAGCTGTTAAAAGGGACAGAAAGTGAAACTCAAATAATCTTAAGAGTTGGTGCTCCTTTCCTAACAGTTGGGCATGGGTTTAATCTGGAAAAGCTGGTACAGCTAAGCAGGGGGCTGTATAGTGCTGTTGTATCGTTAGGTCTTATGCGCAGTGTGGAGAAAATGGATAGAATTCCCCTTATAATACGTGAGGTGATCCAGTGACACTGAATGGTGCAAGAACCAAGACAGACTAATTCATAGTCTGTAACACATGAAATTCATGCTGCAAGTTGCCAGGTGGGTCACTTGCTTAGATAGCAAGGTATTAGAGGATAGGACAGTGTTAGAAGAAAAGTTGAGATGACTGTGTACAGCCTCCAGGTTTCAATGGGAGCATGCAAGTATAAGTGATTGGGGAGCAAGGATGGAAGAGGTCTGTCTCGTTCGTGTCCTGATCATAGCCTTCCCAAAGGCATCTGGCTGGCCATGGAGGCAAACAGAACTCTGGTCTAGGTAAACGTTTGTTCTGATCCAACACAGCCTTTAATGTCAGGGATATGGTACTGCTGGGATAGTTGGTTGGCAGTGGCACCACTATGCGAAAGTGTCCACTTGAGCCTTGTACCAGCTGTGACAGGAGCTATAAAGGCACCCCCCCAGCTTTTGTGGGTTGACAGTAAAGCTGAAGAAGGGAAAGACAGAATTCATTTTCTATCAGGAGTAGAACTTAATGACTCAGTACAAATACAGTGTTTTAAGTAACTTGTAAATTTTTACAAAAGTCCTACTCACCCTCTTCAGTGTCTCTGAAGTGTTACTATCTGCCAGGTAGGACAGTAAATAAAGTATTCAGCAAAATTCACATGGAAGATAACAAATCTGTCTTTGACAATTAAATCCATTTATCAATTTGCATTTTGCATCATCCATATTTCATTTATTGGAAGGAATTAGGACTTTTTTGTCTGGCAAAACTTCTTTCTGTATGGGTTGGATGTTGTTTTTTGCTTCCGTATTAGCCAAGGGTTTATGGTTGCCGTGTTAGAACCAGGATAATGATTTGGTTGAAGATGATTAGGAGAGATTCTGTCCTTCTCACTGGTTGTTGCATTAATGTCCAGATCAGCTAGCAGCCTGTGCTTCATATATTTCAGTAGTTTAAGCAGCAAAGTGCTGCACAGTAATTCTCTCAGTGCTATCAGGGATCCCACGCATTCCCTCCACATTTGGTAACAGAGCTATTTTTTCCTTTGGGAAATATTGTTTTTCCCCTAGGCAATGCATCTGCTGCCATTGCTCTCTGGAATGTGGCTATACAAATGTCATGAGTTTCATCTGAATCAGCTTTTGCTTGTGTCATCATCAATACCAGACAGCACAATTACCGCTTCTTTGAGATCTCTGCATCATACATGTGGGTTCTGCGCCTGTGCAGGACTCTCTTTGGCAACAAACCAAAGAGTGATTTTTGAAAGCATGGACTTCTCTGTACTTCCACCTCTATAGCGCAGTGGGTAGATCCAGAGGACCAGCCCCAGCTGTTCCCAGTTCTGTAACTGCTGTGCTGGTAACGTCATACAGCATGTTCTCCTATTCTATGAGCATTCATTTTCTTCTAGTAATTGGTATACTTTTGTCTTCCAGCTTGTTGTACTGCTCTCCTTTCCAGTTTTGCATTTTATCTTCTCTTATGAGTCTTGCTCTAAAGTCACCTAATGGATTTTAGGAGCAGAAACACGTGCAATCACCGACTAAGACTTTTAGCATCAACTGTGAATCCTTTGAGTGACTGCAATGCCCTCTAGCGGGAAGATCCAAGATGATATTTAAAAGTGCCTTGTGAAAACTTTCCTAAATAGGCACAAACATGACGTGCAGAAGGGCAGTAATATTTGCTATTTCTGAAGATTTAGTCTGTCCTAAAATGGACTGCTATTGTTACACATTTGGACATACACTCACCATCTTCAGATCTAAGATTAGGGAAAATTTCATTTTCCAAGAAGTGGTTCCCTCAAGCATGTTCTGATGACTTACATTTTTCCATGTAGTGGTCTTTAAAAGAACGTCTCCAGCTACCTGGGAGAATTCTGGTAGTCCTTGTGACTGACTTCCCTTCCTTTTTCCCATTACCATACTCCACTGCAGAGGAGGCTGTCACCTGCTGGAACTGTAGCTATTCATATAGCACTTAAAATTAATAGCATGCTTTTATAAAAGAATATACGTTGTTACTACTAGGTAATCATCCCCAATAGCAACAGACAAGGGAATGGCAGGCAAAAAAAGAAGCTGGTCTTAACTTTACATGCATGCCATGCATCTGGTGCAGTATTTTTAGTGTCCAGAAAGAAACTGCCATGTATCTATTCCCATTGAAAAAAAGTCTGCTATGGCAGGGAGCTTTTCCCAGTTACAAATGGCTCCACATCAAAACTGCATCTGGACAGTTTCTAGCTAATTAAGGTGTGGCAACTGCAGCCAGAAGCTCTGCTGCACAATCCAATGGTGCTGAGATTGTCTCTGTGCAATACATATACCTTCTATTGCTGTTAGTCAGTGCAAGCGAACAGAGATGTAGCTTTAAAACAGCTCCATGCACAGCTCAGGGAGCATATATGCGCAGGCAAGAAGATGTCTTTGTCACAAACCTTACTGAATATTGTCCTAAAAAGTTACAGAAACTGAACCTGGCATATACTTAACTTTAATCCAGTTAAGTTGTAGCAGAGGGGTGGAAGAGGCTGGGCTCAAATTCTCATACTCCTGAACTTGATCCTGGGACTAGCAGAATACAGACTATTCATAGACCAGAGGACAGGATTGGGGTTTACATGCCACAGCTGTCATCAGTTATTAAAGAAAGGAAAAAGGCCAGAGTGTTGAATGAATTAGCTACCCAGGACATCTGCTTATTAGCAGCTGCTGGTTGGCTGCTCCACACAATGAAAATCAAAGTTGTGATTGTTCACCTGTTCCAACAAATACAGAGCATGTAAGATTTCTGCTCTCTCTGTACGATTTCATGTTGGCTGCCAATAAGCTAATGCTATTTCCCCATTGCTTTCGTATACAGGTATTGTACAGTAGTAGAATGAAAAAAAAAATCCCATCCTTTACAGGAATTCATGCTTAAGTAAACTCTTATTAAGGGCTACATTCTGGAACTTGTAATTTGAGGAAGATTTCGAATTCTTAGCCAGATAGCTCTAGTACCTTGTCAGACTACAAACCACACGATTTCACAGGTTGCAGCCATGACAGTTAAAAGTGGAGTTGCAGCACTATGTTTGCGTAGTGAAAAAGGGCCCCTAGAGGTTGCATGGTTCCTTCCCCTAAATTCTGCAATTAATGGCACTTTGAATACTAGAAATTTTGGGGTGGCTTTTAGACCTCTTCTCTCTCTCACTGCCAAAAAAAAGAAAAAGGCTGTTGGGGCAGACAGCCTTGTGCAGAACACACCCTAAAAGCATTTGATTCTGTTAATTATCCTCAAAGAGTGCAGCCTGACTGATTCAGAAATGAACGTCCCAGCTGACCTTTCACACTCCTCACACAACAGTGCAAATGCTGCAGAAAATAGGGTATTAAGCAATTCAGCCATCAGGCAGGCTGTAAATGTATCTTTTCATTTCATAGTGACTGCAGTGAAAGAGAGAGAACATGTGACCAACTTCTTAAGTATTTTGGGAAAGTGGCTCTTATCTTCATACCCTCATTTCCCCCCACACACACACACAAAAAAAAAAGAGCAAGAGAGAAAAATACATGAAACAGTGATGACTTTTATTGAGAGGGGAGGTGTTACTGAAACACAAGTTTCTTCCAGCCTCTCCACTTCCTCAGAGGCAGATGGAACAAAGGGAGCCTCTAACTGCAAGTGATACAGAGCCGAGTTGACAAACAGTGCTCATCTTTACTCCTTTGATGCCATGTGAACCATCAAATCTACCACACGGTTGCTGTATCCAAATTCATTGTCATACCTGGAAAAGAAATCAGAGAAGTAGTAAGCATCCTGTAGTTTCCATCAGAAGATAAGCACTGGCATGAAGAGAACAGGTATGTAGCATCACTATCTCATCACATATTCCTGTATCCACACCAAGCGCTGTTTCTTGTCTTCCCAAAATTAAACAAGCCAATGGATAACCAGAATTACTCCAACGTTAGGGACTTCTCTGTTTGTCCAGCTATGCAGAAAAGGCAGACAGCTCCATCCCTTACCAGGAGACCAGCTTGACAAAGTGATCGTTGAGAGCAATGCCAGCAGCTGCATCAAAGATAGAAGAGTGGGTATCGCCATTGAAATCACAGGAGACAACCTGGGGGAAGAACAGAAGTAAAAAACTGAGTTAACAGTGCACTGCAGCACTTGTATAGGCTCTGGCCTTGAATGCCCCCATCCATATATCTAACTTAATGCAACATGACAGCTTTTGCAACATAATCGCCAGAGGTCTCACTGCACACCAAGGAGGGGGAACAGAAAGGAAAATGGACCACATTCATTTAGATCTATATTCAGACATGTTTTATGCCCTCATTATAAAAGAAACTGCTGTAAAATGTCTGTGTTCTTGACAGTACTGTCTCCTTAAAGGCAAGCAAAGTGTTGCCCTCTAAATGCTGTTGAATACAATTCCCAGCTTTCTTCAGATTGTCTGTGCTAGCTAGGGCTGCTGGGACTTGGGAGTCCAACAAGATCTGGAGGGACACATAATTTCAACCTTTGGCATTCATGGAGAATTCAGCTTACCTGGTCCTCTGTGTATCCAAGGATACCCTTCAGGGGCCCCTCAGAAGCTGTCTTCACAGCTTTCTTAATGTCATCATACTTGGCCTGTGAGGGAAAAAAAAGGGGTGTGGGGTCAGAAATGAACAACTCTGATTCCTGGGTACTGTAGCTGACGGCTAAGTCACTGTGACAGGCTAGAGAGGAGGGTCTTGATGCAGTTACATTAGCCAAGAGATGCTGCAAGAGTACTCCCTTTACCATCATCACAATAATCGTGACACAACAGGGCAATTCCCCCACGTTCCAACTGCTGTGACCTCCGAAGGAGAGAACAGCCAGCATCTGCTGGACTTAATCCCTTCCCCCACTGCCATTCCCTTTTCCTTCTGTGTCTTGCCTTAATTCTGTGAGTCCTGATCTGAGGGCAGAGAATTGTCAACCACAGGCAAGATTCATGCAAATCTCACATTGCCAATGTTTACGTAGTGGATATGCAAGCCCACAGCTTTGTTTTCATGGGAGGAAGGGAGTAAGATTTCTGCACTAGTCCTCAGAACTACAAGGAGGATACTCCCTGCAGTACATCCAGAGGGTCCTAGATACTCACTGGTTTCTCCAAGCGGCATGTTAGGTCCACAACAGAAACATTTGGAGTTGGAACACGGAAAGCCATCCCTGTGAGTTTCCTGTGGGTGTACAAGATGACTTTGGTTACAGTGTGCATACACCTCCCTTTGGCAGCCCCTGTAAATCCTACGCCTCAGCCACAGATGGGGAAAAGGGGACTCACCCGTTCAGCTCAGGGATGACCTTGCCAACAGCCTTTGCTGCGCCTGTGGATGCTGGGATGATGTTCTGAGCAGCTCCTCTGCCATCTCTCCACAGCTTCCCAGAGGGACCGTCCACTGTCTTCTGTGTGGCTGTGATGGCATGAACTGTGGTCTGGAATAGACACAGCAGGGGGGCCCATGTCACCAAACACAAAATACATCTTTCACAACAACAGCTGTTTTGAAGCCCCTTGGCCAATGAACTGCACTGCTCTTTCATCTTAGCCCGATTTCCTGTCATCAATGTGGCTATACTGTGAACAAGGCAAATATCTGGAAAGTGGAAATACCCTAGCTCTAGTTCTTGAGGCTCCTCGCCATAGCTATAGTAAGAAATAATGGCAGACAAAGGAGCTTAAAGTGACAGATCATCTTGAATAGAGGCACTGTTTACCTGTACAGCTATTTAATTGCATTATTTCACTGTGAGCAACTGAAAAGAATATTGTTGTATGCATACTTTCCGTATATGTCCACACAAATAAGAGGGCTAGACAAGCACATTTTCAGCAGCTAGATTTGGACAGACTAGAGGGGGCCAGGCTTCTCACCTCCTGTGCTAAATACTGTACTGGGAAGAAGGACCAGAGGGCATGGCTGGGAAGGAGCCTGATGAGTTGCAACCACGCAGTTCACCTACCATAAGACCTTCCACAATGCCATAGTTGTCATGGATGACTTTGGCCAAGGGAGCCAGGCAGTTGGTGGTGCAAGAAGCATTGCTGAAAGGAAAGAGATTATCAACCACTGAATTGATTGCCATACACCCCTTCCTCCACCCTACAAACTTCCTAGAAAACTTCACAAACATTAATAGGGTACTCTGCTTCTACCTGCTATTATTACAGTTTTACTTGTATGTTCACCTGACAATTTTCAGAGACTTGTCGTATTTCTCATGATTGACACCCATCACAAACATGGGAGCATCAGCTGATGGGGCAGAGATTATAACACGTTTAGCACCACCCTTCAAATGAGCCTAGAAGGAGAAAGAAGACAGAACTTCAGTGCTTATCAAAATTTTAACAACATAAGATGAATTTTTCTGCACTGGATTGGACTACATATCCATGTAACACAGAATTGTGCTTCTACAGTGGCCAACCAAATGCTTAGGGGAAGCATATAAGCAGGACACTAATACTGAGCTGGTACTGGAAGATACTACCGCCAAGAGAGGATTAGTAGCCGTTCACAGCCATGTCCTCTATGTATTTATCTAATCACCTCTTTAAATTATTATTACACATTTTGGTTCATCAACAGTCTCATTATGTGCTGTGTAAATAAGGACTTCCTCTTTTCTGCCCCAGCCATTCAGCTTCACTGAAAAAAACTCTTCCATGCATTATGCAGGAGGGGTTGTTTCGGGACACACACAAAAACTAAGAAAGGCTGACTCATGAAAAAGGGCCAACTATAGCTATGGCAGCTAGGAGTCACTTTTCACTTTTTTCCACATGCTCCTGTGGCCAGATAGACAAAGGGACATTGCGCAAGTCCTTCACTCCTGATTATTGCCAGTAGAGAAAAAGACTCCAGAGCGGGAAAGAAGTGGTGGGGGGAGTTGTGACACCACCATACGAAGGTTGCCCCTAAGAGGTCAGAACCTAAATATATGAACAGAATATCACTAGCAGAGTCATTAGACTCACACCTTCTTCACTGGGTAGTATCAGAGTGTGGAAACGTAATTTTTTTGACACCACCACCCAGATCCCCCATCAGCATGGTCAGTGGCTGCAGCGGCTGCGGGAACTCTCAGAGCTGGGGCCCCAAAACTAAGTTTCCTAAGTCCTAGTTTTGTCTTGTTGAGTTTTAAAACAAATGGCTGTTTCTCGTTCCATTTGACTCTTCTGTTGATTTAAGCAGTGGTTGCATTTAAGTCTCCACCATCATCTCTGGAGCAGCAACAGCAGCAGTGACAAATTACATAAATCTTCCCATATCAGCCTACGTTTGCTGTCTGTGCCCTCCCTGACAGTCAAGTCCCACTCTGCTCCTCCCAGGTACTCCTGCCACTTACGCTGGCCTTCTCTGTGGTAGTGAATACGCCAGTGGACTCCACCACATACTCTGCACCAGCATCTGCCCATTTGATGTTGGCAGGGTCACGCCTAGCAAAGAGGAAAAAGAGAGGCAGTGAAGAACCTATACGTTTATGACACGCAATCCTGACCCAAAAAGTACACCTGGAATAGAAGGGATGTCACTTACTCTTGGAAGATTGTGATGGCATTTCCATTGATCACGAGTTTTCCGTTCTCGGCTTTGACGGTACCATGGAAACGGCCATGAGTGGAGTCATATTTAAACATGTAGACCTAAAGTCAAGATGTTCAAAGTTAGTTTTGTTCTTTACTGCCTGACTCCATTGTGGTTCTGGTTTCGCTCTTCTGCACCTTCCCCCTTCCAAAGCCAGTTTTTCTACTCAACATACATACAGACAACTGCACAAAGCAAGTATGATGCAAACTGAAATTATACTGTTTGGTACTGTTGCAGTTGGGAAGTGAAGTACAACAGCAATCCTGTAAACCCCACTGAAGGGCATCGAAATACTGCTCCACACAATATTTTCTCCACACAGTCCTAGATGCAGGTGTACACAAGGATAATTGCATGGAGATATCTTGCTATCACAGGAGCTTAAATATCCTAAAAGCACTAGATCCCTTCTGATCTTGGAAACTAAGCAGGATCAGCCCTGATTAGTACTTGGATGGGAGACCATAAAAGAAAGTGCTGTAGGCTTTGTTTCAAAGGAAACCTTATGAAATTCATGCGGTTGCCATAAGTCGCTGGGCATACATAGACATTTTGGTGTCAAAAGGAGTATTGACTGGCCATTTAAAATTTGCAGCTAGAAACTGCTTTCCAGCTCCAGTTCATTTAAACAAAGATGGCATGAATATTCTGATTGTATGCCATTTGGCTCAGACTTGACCATTTTCAACTGGCGGAGGGTTCTAAAGTCTTTTGGGCAAATGGCCTTCACGTCCAGTTCTGGAGGGCCAATAAATCTCCTGGAAAACTTTAGAGGGGAACAGTTCAGTGATATAAGAATGCTTATAAAGTAATGTTTGTAGTCCAGGTTTGCCCCAAGCAACAGACAAGTGTTCAGACCTTATAAGAGACAATTGTGGGTGCTCACCATGTAGTTCAGATCAATGAAGGGATCATTGATGGCCACAATGTGGACTTTTCCACTGACGAATGCAGCTCTGGTGACCAAGCGGCCAATACGGCCAAATCTAGAGAAATAACGAGAATAGTAACACAATCGTAATCTTCAGGATGAATAATAGAACCTACTCTTTCTAACTGTTCACCACCCTGCAAGTAGAGGAGACAAAAGAAAAGCCCTTTGGAGAGAATCAATGAAGCAAAACTTCAGGGAGAGTGAAGCAAAAATAGGTACCAGCCATATCATAAAGCAACTGGCAGCCAGATAGCAAACACTAGGACAGGTAGTGACTTAAGGCACAGAATCTGAATCCCATTCTGGATAAAGGCAGTTGTTGGTCGACTGTCTGCTTTAGGAACCAAAATGTGAGCTAATCATCATTTGTTTCCAGTCCATAAGGGCACAGGGCTCAATCTACAGGGATACAAAGTGGAAGCCCCACTGAAATGCATTCCTCCCATTTGTTGCAAATGGGGGCCTGCAGCCACAACCTTCCAGAAGGATTACGCCCCACCTGTTAGGTCCTGCCCTATTCTGACACCCTTCAGAATGTCCAAACCAGATGCTCACAGCAATAGCCTTTATCATCAGGCTGGGGCTACCTTTAACGTAGAATCATCCATCACCCACTGACCGCCAAGACAGCTGGTGGGGAAGAGGAATGAAAGAGATCACCTTTACAGGATGGCAAATCTTTCAGCAAAGAGCTGGAGGTCTTGGCAACTGTTTCTGTTTTTTTTGGGGGGAGAATTATAGTTGAGGGAAAGTTTTATGTTTGAGATCAAGGAGCATCTCTGCATGAAATGTGAACACACCCACCACTGACTGCCAGCCACTCTCCTTTCAAAGCCTTCCTCCCCTCACTTACAAAGATGAGGACGAGAATCACAACTGCCACATCTAAGGGACAAGCAACATGTGGGTTGGGGAGGCTTGGACTTCCCCACTTCCCCAGATCAGTTTAAAATTTCTGCCTGGCAGTAAGAGTCACTGCCTTAGACATTCACCCTCTCAGGACTGCTTTGAAGATGTCTGTCAGCCTTGCAACCTGAGATCCTGGAGATGTCAGGGTCTGGGCCCAGGACCTCCTACACGCAAAGTATGCCGCCTGCCACTGGACTGGGGGGCTCTGCGGATATTCTTACTGGGAGCAGCTTCATGATACTTCACTGAGGGAGGGGGCACTCTTTAGACAAGCAAGTTGTGTCTGGAGTAGACTGCCCATTTCCTCCCCTTTCCTGGCCAACTTCTTTGCAAACCTTTCCTCCTTTGCACCCTCCCCCATCTTGCTACAAAAAGGTCAGGCACTAACTTTAGCCTGAGCCTTCTCTCTCGTTTCCAGGCATCAGAGATGCTGCAGAGTGATCTGGTTACAGTTTTCAGTCTCTCAGCATGACAAGCAGAAGGTCACATTCTCTGGGCCCTCCAGACTACAGATATGCAGCCCTCTCAGCCATCTCTCAGAAAGGTTTTCTAGAGGTAGGGGAAAGTCAGGCCAGAGAAATGTAAGCAGGTTGGAAAAAAGGAGAAGGAGGCCCATGGGCAGGTTGCTGCAGCCACCGCTGCTTCTTGCTGGGTGTGACTCAGCAACCAAGCTCAGGAAAGTGAGTCACCACCACTCCTCTCAAGACTTTGTGCACATCCTGGCCACCAGCTTCTCTCCACGTGCTTACCCTGGCCCGAATATTGCACAGAAATTGGAGGGAGCAGGGAAGAAAAAGCTTATTGTGTGCCGTTTAAGGCGGCAGCTGAACAGGTCAGGGTATAAAGCAACCCCCGTTGAAAGAAACAGCTGCATGGTTGGGGTGCAGGAGGGCTGGGTGACCTTGAGACGTCCTTGCAAGGGATAGAACGCCCTACTATCTTCGCTTGTCCTCCCACCAAGAACTACAACAAGCCAGGAGGAAGCCAGCAACAGGCAACCGGGAGGTCCGATTGGCTGGAAAGTTCTCCAAGGGCTACCAAGGGACAGAGGAAGGGACAGCCGCGCCCCGCCCGCCCCCTTCCCCCTCCCCGTCCCCGTCCAACAGGGACTCCCCCCAAGCCCCTCCTTCCCGCCCTGCCATGCCGAGGCAGCCTCCCTGCACGTCCACCCCCGTCGCCACTCACCCGTTAACTCCGACTTTCACCATCTTTGTCTCTGGAAAAGGTGCTCCTGAGGAAAGGAAGAGAGGACACGGGACTGAGCATCGCGCCCAAAAACTTTTGAGAGAAGAAGTCCCGTCAGATTTCCCCCACCTCACCCCGTCCAGTAAGAACGAAAACCCCATTTACTCAGGCGCAACTCCCACGCTCCAAGGACTCCTTTCTCCCCCCCCAAAAACCTTCTTAAGTCAGTGAGAGGAGCCATTTCACGCCCGAGGGACAACCCCTGCGCCCCAGCGGGTGGGTGGACCTCCATTACCTTACTAAAACGCGGCCGACCTGCCTCGCCTTCCGTCCTCCAGAGAAGGCTCGGCATCCGCGGCCGTTTTCCAAACTTACTCCCCTCCCACGGGCCGGCCTCTGAAACTTTGTAACCGGCAGGGCCCTTCACACAAGCCCGAGGGCTTCAGAAGTGGCTCCCGGGACTGCCCGGGGCTGCCAGGCTTCCTGCGTCCGGCCTCCGCGTTCAGCCCGACCGCACGGACCCTTCCTCAAAGGCAAGGCCCCCCGGACTCCATGGGACTCACAAGGAAGTGCCTACGAGGCTGCAACCTTTCTCTCAGTGTTTACCTCGGCGCTGCCAACCACTCAGCCGCCTCTATTCAGCCCTCTTTCTGCAAGAGGGACGGCGGGACGGGCGAGGGGCTCACGCCCTCCTCCAGGAACTCTGCGCGTCCTCCTCGAAGCTCCAGCACTACCCAGACACGCTACCCTCCCTTCCCTCTGGGGCCTCTGCCCCGTCGGCTGCCACGAGCACCCACACCACCTGCGGCTGGGGGCCTCTCGGCCTTCCTCTCGCTTCCTCCCCTTCCGCCCCCACCTGCCCCCCCCCGGGTCCGGCCGCTCCTTACCCCAGGGATCCCTGACCTAACTCAGCTCCGCGGTGCAGTGAGGAGGTGAGAAGCAAGCGCCTCGCGGTCCTGCCCTTTATAGAGCCCAGTATGGTAATGACGAGGCCCGGCCCTGAGCGCAGGCACCAAATCAGAGCCCGAGGGCGCCGACGGGGAGGCTCTACGTGCCGCCGCCCCAATGTCTCACGGGCTCCCCCACCCCATCTCCCCGCTTCCTGGCCCCGCCCGGTTGAAAGGAGCCCTTTTTCCCGCGTGTCAACGCTCGTCCTCTCACCAACCCCCTTCCTTCAGTCCAGAATGTCTCTTTCCGCTTTTCTACTTTGGTCAGCTTTGGTCTTGTGGACGGCCCTGAAGTCTCCCGACTAAGCCTGGCGGCACTAAAGGACACCTGTGAGCTGGAGGTGGGGAAGGAAGGGGTCGCGGCAGTCGCGAGAGTGGCTTCGGTCTGCCCCTTCGGTAATCACTTTCTCCCCCTCGGAAAGGAACCAGCGCCGGGAGGTCGGGCCTTTCGACTGTCCTTTTTTCCCCTTGAAATGCGTCTTTCTCCTTTGCTTAGAGGACTTCTGTGCGTTTTGTCATTGCAACAAAGGCTTTGTCGTTGAGATGGAGTCTCGCCCATCCTCGCCAGCCGCTCTGCGCCCAGAGGCGGAAAAAGTCTCAAAAACTTGGGACAAAAGAGGAATGGTGGCCTCATTTTCCAAGTCCTTTTTTACTGTTCTCTGGCTATTTTTTGGCTCAGATCCAGGAGGACAATTCCTGCGCCCTTATAACACAGATCCTGTCTGATCTTGGAAGCTAAGCAAGATCAGATCGTTTTAGCACTTGGATGGGAGGCTGAATACCAGGTGTTGTAGGCCACTGGTTCTTAACCTTTTCTTTACTGGGAACCTCCTGTAAACATAATTTGTTAGGAGGGTCCCCCAAGACTTAACTCAAGATTTAAATATTTAAATTTGGATGTAAATGTTCAAATATTTATTTATTAAAGGCTTCTTGAGAGTAGGCTTCAAATCCTAGCTCAGAGACTGGGTGACCTTGGGCAAGTCACATTCTCTCAGCCTCAGAGGAAGGCAAAGGCAAATCTCTGAACTGAATTTGCCCTTCCTTTGAGGAAACAGTTCCTTAAACAAAACCCACCACTCTCAAGTTTTCCCTTATTATCTTTTAAAAATTTGCATCTCTTCAATGGTATGCTTGTTGTGACAGTTGAGTTGAGGGGATCCAAGTAACTTTTCTCCTGGGAGATAACTTAGTAATAATGCCTCCAACAATCACTGGACAAAGAAGGTACCAGTGGAATCCCTCCCCCAAAGGACATCTTCCTGCCCTCACTCTGGATTCTGGTTTGCTGCGATTTAGCAAAATGGCACTGGGGTTCTGGGAGTGCAAAGCAGGCCTCAACAAGCCCCAGGGAAGAGCAGGAAGGAGGGGCAGGGATGATGAATGTGCGTGGACAAACAAAGGCTTTTGTAAACCATCTGGCTGGGCTTTAAGCCCCCTTTCTCCCATGTCCTATGGCAGCTCTAGCTCCTCCATAGCACATAGCCTGGCAAAGGGGAGTGTCCGAATAGCCTCCAGGGAAAAGCATGGAGGTGGCTGTGAGCCAAGTGGAGAGGAAGCTTCTGGACCTTTGTTGGGTCTGTGATGCCACTGGTTTCTCAGGCAAGGAAGGGGCGGTGGACAAATCCACCCTGAGCCAGCTTCACATTCTAGGAAGCTGCTCCTAAGCGTCTGTAGCAATTCTGCTTGCTGCGAGATTAACAGAAGCATCCAGAGCATCACGTTGCCGCTTCCAGATTCGTTCTTACTGCGATTCCTTTCTTTCTCTTCCTCCCCCACCTATCCCTAAGTTGAAACGCCTTTGGCACAATTAATACAGTAAAGATGCCCGAACGGCCCAGCCCAGCCCTGCAGCACCGGCAAACGAGGAGAAGGCTCGGGAATGAAAAACTTCTTCCCAGCTTCTCCCTTTCCCCCTTCAGCCCGAAGAATTTCCGCATGTTACCCAAGCAAGCACAGACGCAACTTGCTTTGGGGTGGAGGACTTCCCCTTGGTTTAACTTTAACCAAAAAAAAGAAAAAGAAAAAGAGGGCTGCGTGCCCCGTCCTGCCTTCTCTCTCTTACATAGGGACACACCGTTTTGGGGGGATACCTTCACAGCAGGGAAGAAATTTCTGATCTTCCACGCGGAACCGTTAGAAGGCAGCCCTAACACTGCTTTTTCGGAAGTCTGCAAGTCTCGCATGGTGACGGCCTCAAAAGCTTGCATCTCTCGGAAAGTTAAGAGTAACGAAATGTATCTTCCCGCTCTGGGGTTTTATGCTTTCTGCCCGCCAGCAGGAATCATCCTCCCGTAAAGCCACCCGGCTCAAAGCTTTTGGGGGTCTCATTTGACGAGTAGCCTTGTGTCTGTGAAAAGAGGCTCCGGCTCGCCTTGGTCGCCAGGCCTTTCGGTTTGGGTGCTGCGGTCGTCGACCCAAAGGGCACGCGAAGGAGGATCAGCAGCGAGATCCTTCGGTGGTCGGGGGTGGCAAAGCATTAGCATGCTCAGAGGCATCCGGCTCGCGCATTACCCCGAAACTGGGCCCCCTCGCATTCAATAGAGGTTACAGAGCGGGGAGGGGAGGAAGAATTTGGGCTCAAGTCAGTCTCAGGCATACTTATTGGATCTGCCTGTAGCATCGTAGCCCTATTAATGTTTATTGAAAATTAAGTACCACGGATTTCATTATAATTTATTTCCAATCACGGGTACAAAAGATGATATGACCCTCTTCCATCCTCCAGAGGAAGAGTCGCTTGGCCTGCGGGGGCTTCTTTTGAAAACCAGAAAAGGCAGTTCTGCGGCACAAAGACCCGGACTTTGCAAAACCTTCCGCCCTCTCCCCCTCCTTATTTGGGGTCTTTTCTTGCTACTTTTTAGCTTCGCTCTGGCCAATCACAGTTGGTCATTCACTGGCCATCCCCCTCCGCCGCGTTTTTTTCCCACCTTCCCAACGTGATCCACACTTCCATTCAAGCCTTGGGAAGGGGACCCCCCCAGCTTCTACTCGAGGAACGTGACAGCGGAAATCCCGCCTTCTTTTTGCAATTGGGCTGCGCCCGTCAAGAGGCGCCGCCGGGCTGCTATTCGTTGGCCGGATCAAAGAGAGGCAGGAGGAGGAGCAACAGCCAGGGCAGAACCAGTTTTGCTTCGGAGCTCTTTGGAAATCCGTGGTGAGCGAGGTCCCGATTTTGGCCGGACGCGAGCATGTTTTGAGGCTAAACGGTGGTGACTCATTGGCTGCTTCTTTTTCAGCAAACACTCGCAAATCGCTGGAAAGAACGCCTAAAAAGGCGCTGTTGAGCAAGACATTTCCGCACTACACTGTTATAGCGCTATTATTCCACTTTCAACATCCCATGGGGTCCTGGGCTTGCAGTTTAAGGAGGGGCATTTAGAATTCTCAGCCAGAGGGCTCTTTGGCCTCAGTAAACTGCAAACCCCAGAATTCCATAGGGTGTTAAAAGTGGAATAATAGCAGTGTAGGGCAGAAATGGCATGAGGCAGAAGCTTCCAGTGATGCTCCCGCTATCATAGTGAAATGTGCAAAAATCTAACAAACTTTAATTGATCAGAAAATGCAGCACCTGAATGCCACAGGTGAGAGCAGGTCTCACACGTAGAACACCCCACATCTCGGCAAGGGAGTATGTGATCGTGATAAAGAATATTGCAAGGGAAAAGCACCCAATAGGGGCTGAGGTTCATTGAGACACTGCTGGCCAATTTCCAGTGGATCACCCAGCGTTTGGTAACTTGACTTGCCTCTTTCTCAATATGGCACAGAACATAGAGATATCTGACATCAGAAGCACTTGTCTAGACAACATGAAATGGGGGGATTGATGTTTGACTGAAGTTCAGTCTGCTATTAGGTTCTGTGAATGGATTGTGATCATTAGCGTGATGGGGTTCCAGTGGTTCTCTTGACATCATCCCAAGGAGCCCATACGTGATGCTTCGGGCCCATATGGTACTTTTGGTCTTTACATTACTACCCAGAAGAAAATCAGGATTTACTTTCCCACAGAACTCCTTGTATCCTTCTGCAGTGGTCAGTGGGGTGAAATGCCTGTGGCTCAGATCAAGTGTCCTCTTAACTGTATACAGGTTAGGGTATCTGACGCTGGCAAAGGCCAAGGAGCACTGGCACCGTTTAGACTTATGATCCTTTAGAAGCAGTAAGGTCATTTCAATTCACTGAAGCCATTTTTGTCTGCATAGCCTCTGTGGAGTAGTAGTTTGAGTGCTGGACTATGACTCTTGCGACCAGGGTACAAATCCCTGTGCAGCCATGGAAACCCACTTTGTGACCTTGGGTATGTCACACTCTCTCAGCCTCAGAGGAAGGCAAAGGCAAACCCCCTTCTGAACAAATCTTGCCAAGCAAACTCCATGATGGTTCGCCATAGGGTCAGAAACATCTTGAAGGCACTTGGTCCATTGCTGTGAGGTACAGGCATTCATAACAAGTCTGGCAGTGCAATAGTTCAGAAGACTGTACTTCTGGGCGACAATGAGTCACATGTCCTGAGGAAGTGGGCTGTGTCTTCATTTAAACATATGCAATATTAAATTTGCTAGTCTTGCTGCAGTTTGTTCTTCTTTTGCTTCAACTAACAAGACTACACCCTGGAAAAACTGCAGCGTAACAGTGACTTTTTGCAACGTTAAATCCAAACTAGTGCTTAAAATTAAAGGAGACTCGTCAGCCACCAAGTTTTACTATATTAGTTTCTAGCTTTTGTGGCTAGACAAAGGGATCTGGTATGATTACTGCCTGTTCCAGATCTTACTTTAGGCTCCCTGCATCAACCTCCATTTTCCCCAGATGTTTGGAAGAATAAGCCTGGCCTCTCCATAAAGGATTTTGAGCAGTACATAAGCAGCATTTTTTTTTTAAACCTGCCATTAAAGTAGCCATTACAGTGGAATCCACTGTTACTCCTTGGCTTGTTTGATTTTGCAAAACTGGATAGAAGGCCTAAGTTGCTGGCAAGAAGGAGAAGGAGGATGGATAGCAGAGCAGATACCAAGAGACTCTGAAGAAAGTTCATTTGGCTCAGGAGGTAATCTGATTCTTATCACCCAGCTGCTATTCCCACTACTACTAAAGGACCAAGGCACTAAGTTTAGCTCTGGCTGAGGTTATGACCTTTAAGGAAAGGCCAGAGGGATGGTTTATAACTTGATACTAAAAAGATGTTAAGGGGGGCTAGGGGTGGCAGGGACCCCTTTGCCACTATCTGCTTGTTGCTGTGTGCCTTCAAGTTGTTTCAGACTTATGATGACCATGCAGCAGACCTATAACGGGGTTTCTTGGCAAGATTTGTTCGGAGGGGCTTTGCCTTTGCCTTCCTCTTAAGCTGAGGGTGTGACTTGTCCAAGGTCACAACAGCCCAGTTGGTTTCCACAGCTTAGTGGGGGTTTGAACTCTGGTCTTCCTGTGTCCTAGTCTAATGATCAAAGCACTGTATCATGCTGGTTGTCTCCACCATCTGCACCAGGATAATTCCTGCATTGGATATGGGCTACCGGCTGGCAAGCAGTGCACCATTTGACCATCAAGCCATGTATATATCATGTAGCCTTCTGAAGGCTAAATCCAATGCCATACTCTTGTCTTCCCTCTGGGTACATGGGTGTGTGCATGCAGAGGCATGGAGGCTTATGAGTAAGACCATTAGGTGCAACTGTAGGTGTTTAGCCACTACAGTTGCAGGCAGGTGACAAAAGAAAGGGGCTCACTGAATCTCTGACAAGCCACAGTGTATTGCTTCTGGGCTGCGTTCCGTTTGGTGACTACAGGGTGTTCAGGGATACTATAAAGGAAACGGGACAAAGAGTTCCGAATGGGACGTTGGGGCATTTGCACAACCAGAGCTTTCTGTTTGATGAGCAAACAATTGCCAGCAAGGACTCTGTGCAAGGGACAGAGGACAAGATGGGAGAAGAACACCAAATACTAATGTTTTCCTAAGTTCATTAGGGTTAGGACACTTACCTTGCTCACCTGGCTACTTTGCAAAGGAATTGACAGCATTTTAATATATTGGGGGGATACACAATGGCTAGAGACAAAGGAAACTGCTTTATGCAGAATCAAGCCATTGGTCCACCTAGTATCTGAATATAAATTTGCCTTTCTCACCCCTTCTTGGGGATGTTGAGTGTGTGTTCCAGAATGGCGAGAGCCACCTATGAATTTTGCTTAGAATTCCCCTAAGCATAACCTATGGTGAACAGAATGGGCTCTCTATCTCATTGGAAGTGTTCTGCCCTTTAACCCTGGGTCAGCGTTTTCTGCCAGAAGCCCAAGTGCAGCATACTGAAAATCTTCATATGGCAGAAGTCCAACCCGTGCTGCTGCCTTTCTCTGTTTTCCTCGATTCCAAACATGCTCTTTGCTCCCTGATGACACACTTTCCCCTCTGTCCCTGTTAAAATGTACCGTAGAGCTATTCATACTTTAAAGCCTGTGTGATCTCAGCTTCCAACACTCACTGATAAAATGTGGATGTATCCAGGAGATGGTCTCACTCAGACTGAGTTACAAAGAATAAGGAATCAGAAAGGCAGTTCTAACAGTCACCAGTTAATTAGCTGAGCTGTCTAAAGAACTCCTCTGCTCTTTCTTTGCACCCAGGATTTTGTGATTTTATAGGACAGGTGTGGCAATCATGGCTCTCTAGACTGTGTATGTCAGCATATTCCAGCATTTCTCATCCTTAGCTATGCTGCAGATGAGAGCTGCAGTCCAGTAACAACTGGAGGGCTGCATCATTCCCATCCCATCCCCTTCCCTTTAAAAAGAATAGTACAATATTCCCAAACTGGAACATTGTAACACCACTATCCCTGCACCCCCCCCCAAAAAAAAAAGCCAGAGGAAGTTTGAAGGCACCTGGGCAACCATCACAGTGAGCAGACATGGCTATTGTTCCTATGAGGTTATGTGAAATAATGTCTACAGTTAATGGCATGCCAACAGAAGTTGACTTAGCCTGTCACCCTTAAACACAGCAGTAGCAAGAGAAAACATTTTGGCAGTATTTATTTTTAAATGCAGTACAAACATTTCTGCTGCTTCCTCTTGATCATGAAAAGGATTTGGAAAATGAGAGAGAAAACATGTAGGGCCCTGTCACGAAGACGCTGGCAGTGTTGCTGCCCTCTGCTGGCAACTGCCTGCTGGAAAACATTCCTTACAAAATAACAGAAAGACAAAGCAGCTGTAAAGTAGGCTAAACTAGTGGAGAGTCATCATGGTGTGGTGGTTTGAGCATTGGACTATGATTGATGATCAGAGTTTGAATCCCTCTTCAGCCCTGGATGCCCACAGGATAACCTTGGGAACGTCACACTCTCTCAGCCTCTGAGGAAGGCATAGGTTAACTCCTTCTGAACAAATTGTGCCAAGACAATCCTGTGATAGGTTCACTTTAGAGTCACCACAAATCAGAAATGACTTGAAGGCATGTAACAACAACAAAGTGTTTATAATTCTGTGCAGAAAGTTGAATAAAAATATGCTAGCTGTGGTTGTAAGGCTGTAAGGCTGTGCGCATAATCAAAAGTACTTAGAAACAAACATGTTTACGTTACCTCAGGGCAGGGACTCTGTGGAGGTTAAATTATACTTTGCTTTCCCTGGTTTTGTGCTGCGTTCTGCAGGTAAACTCTGCCATGGTCAGGAAGTTTTTTGAAAGGCTTTTGTCACTGAGGCTGGTTTGAACCTTTTTGTTCACCTTTTTGTTAATATTATGGTGGTGGTCTGTTGCTCTCAAGATGGTGCTGGATTCCAGTTCCTATTGGTCCCAGCGAGCATGACCAATGTCCAACAATGGCAGAAGCTGTAGTCTCAGTATCTGATGGCACAGGTATCCCCTACCCTGTTTTATAGACTTGTTTTGGATTATAATTTCCTCTACACTATTTTTATAGTATTTATTTATTTATTTATTTGGCTGCACAGTATTATGAGGACCTAATAACAAAATAGTATTTTCATTAAAATCACGTTGAGCAAAACTGTAATTTACATTTAGTTATTTATAACAGGTTAATGTTGGGCTAAAATGCAGATACAGGACACTTAACAATTTAAATGGAAGATGAAAAATATTTGATACGATGAGGAAATGAAATGTTATATTTGAAGTTGACAGGCAGCAGTCCTGTTCATCAACTAGATTTGGACAATAAAGCTTTGAGGAAGAACATAAATAGATGAGTTGTTTGTGCTGAGTCTTCTTCATTCATGTCTTCTCCATAACCTGGAAAGTGGGGAAATGAGAGGACATAACTGTTTTCCAAATGGGAATGCATTAGGTCTGTTTGGGGTTGTTCTAGATGGGAGTCATTCTGAAAGAAACTCAAGATTCTTTGAAAATGAATTGTTTTTATTACTCTTTCTAGTCAAGTAGTAACACTTACAAGCTTGATAGATGAAGGGAGTGCTGTGGATGTAGCATATCTTGATTTCAGTAAGCCTTTGATAAAGTTCCCCGTGACATTCTTGCAAAGAATCTAGTAAAATGCGGGCTGGGCAGGGCTCCTGTTAGTTGGATTTGTAATTGGTTGACTGACCAAACCCAAAAGGTGCTCACCAACGGCTGCTTTTCATCCTAGAGAGAAGTGACTAGGTCCAGGACAGAGTTCTGTCCTGGACCCAGTGCTATTCAATATCTTCATCAATGACTTGGATGGAGGAGTAGAGAGCATGCTGATCAAATTTGCAGATGGCACTAAATTAGGAGGAATTTCTAATATGCCAGATCAAGATTCAGAATGACCTTGACAGATTGGAGAGCTGGGCCAAAGCTAACAAAATAAATTTCAACACAGAGAAATGTAAGGTCCTACACTTCGGCAGAAAAAATAGAATGCACAAATATAGGATGGGGGATGCATGGCTGGATAGCAGTATGTGTGAAAGGGATCTAAGAGTCTTGTTAGATCGCAAGCTGAATATGAGTCAGCAGTGTGATGTGGCATCCAAGAAAGCCAATGTGATTCTTGGTTGCATCAATAGGAGTATGGTGTCTAGATCAAGGGAGGTAATGGTACCACTTTATTCTGCATTGGTTAGACCTCATTTGGAATACTGTGTCCAGTTCTGGGAACCTTAATTCAAGAAGGATATCAACAAGCTGGAATGTGTCCAGAGGAGGGGGACCAAAATGGTGAAGAGTCTGGAAGCCATGCCCTATGAGGAGTGGCTTAGGGAGCTGGGCATGTTTAGTCTGCAGAAAAGAAGGTTAAGAGGGGACATGATAGCTGTGTTGAAATATTTGAAGGGATTTCATGTCGAGGAGGGAGCAGGCTTGTTTTCTGCTACTCCAGAGACTAGGAGAAGGAGCAATGGATTCAAGCTGCAGGAAAAGAGATTCCACCTGAACCTCAGGAAGAACTGAGGTTCAGAGCTGTCCAGCAGTGGAATATGCTGTCTTGGAGTGTGGTGGAGTCTCCTTCTTTGGAGGTTTTTAGGCAGAGGCTAGATGACGATCTGCTGGGAGTGCTTTGATGTGTGTTCCTGCATGGCAGGGGGTTGGACTGGAGGGCTCTTGTGGTCTCTTCCAACATAACAATCAACTTTAACAAAAACAAAACAACAATTAAGTCATACCATTTGTAATACATTCTTTTTTTGAATAACTGAGCCCATTGATTTTTCCCATAGAGTTGAGTGTGAGAGTGGTGGAATTACTGTCTTAAATTGATCAGCATCACTAACCAGCTTGTGCCAGGCTTCACAGAAGTCATGTCTTGTCTGGGTAGTTTTGCTAGGCAGTTCAAGAGTCAGATTATCATGCTGATACATAAATACTACATATCCATGGCCTATTCCATTTCAGCCCCATGACAATGGTTACCATAGGATATATCATTTATTCATAGTATCCTGAAATATGAAATGTGAACAAACCAAACCTAATTCCCATTCCATTATGTTGAATATTATATCTTATTGAGGCAAGAAATCTGACTGATCCTCCAAAGCATAACAATGACAGATTAGATGCCATTTCTGAACCTTCCGTTTTATTCAAAAGATGTGTGAGTTTACCTGAGAACACTCTCGGAAAGGGCACTGCTTAGATACTAGGAAAAAGTACAGTCACATCAGCAGTATTTTAGGTTTGGCCAGCCAATTCCAGTCTTGGAAGGCTCCAAATCCAGTTCTTTCTTTCATTATGCTTGTGCATGCACACATGCAGAGGCAACAAGCTCAGACAAGACACACCTCCCTCTCCTGTATGTCTCCTGGAAGACAGCTTTCCCAAAGCACCTTTCTTTGTCATTTGGTCAACTGAATGGTGCTGAGCACTTTGGTAACTGCTGAATTCTGCCTCCTTTCTCTGACAGCCCAGAGCTTTTAACCCCAATTAAGTCATGTAAGTGTCATGTAATGGTTTGAGTGTTGGGCTATGTTCCGGAGATCAGGGTTTAATTCCCATCTTGGCCATGGAAACCCACTGGATGAATTTGGATATGTCACACACTTTCAGACCCAGAAAACCCCATAATAGAAGTTCAACATTAGTTTTTCTCCCCGCCTCTTCCTCCTTTCTATATTGCCTCCTAGTGGCACAGAACCAGAAGATGGAAGCAGAAAATGGGGAAGCTCCATTCTCTCAGAGAAGAAAAACCAGGAACAGACTGTGGCACAGACCATGAACTGCTGATCTCAAAAATTAGAGTGAAGCTAAAGAAGAACTCTAACCATTATGCCAAAATAAAACAAGAAGAACATCTCTGTAGAATTAATACAGGATGTAAAAATAGATTTGCACTATTAAGTCTAATTGACTAGAAGCCAGAAGAACCTTGGACTGTAGCCAGAGACACTGTCTGGGAGAAATCTGTAGCCAAAAAGAAAGAGAAACCTCAATGGATGACAGATTAAGGGCAAACAAGGAGCAACAGTGCAAGGAGACAGAAATAAGGAAAAAGCCCTGAATGCAATTGTTCAACAACTTGGGTGCTGGACAAGGACAACTGCCTTAATAATCAATGCATAAAAACAGAAAATGGCTACAAAGTGGAAGAACAACAGGCCTCTTCCACAAGATCTGAGAAATCAAAGGGAAATTTAAACCAAGAGTTGGGATGCTATATGACTAGTAGGGAAAGATATCACATTACTAAATATAAATAAAGAGCTATATAAAAATAACTATAGAAAAAAGATGAAAGGATGACAGATTCATTCAAGGAAGAACCATCTGAACATGAACTTAGAAAGTGAAGTAGAAACTGCACTTATGAGAAATAAATCACCAGGAATAGTGGCATACCCATAGAGCTGCTTCAGGCTACAGAGACAGGATCTGCTCTAGTTCTAACTAAAATCTGTCAATACATGTGGAAAACAAAACAGTAAGCCACAGATGGAAAACATTCAATATACATTCCAATTCCCAAGAAAAAGGACATCAGGGATTGCAGTAACCACAGGATCATTGCATCAATTTTCCATGGAAGCAAAGTGATGCTCAAAATTCTACAACAAAGACTTTTACCACATATGGAACAAGAAATGCCATATGTGCAAGCTGGGTTCTGGAAGGAAGAGGAACAAGGGATCATATTGCAAATATACATTGATAACAAAGAGCACCAAAGAATTTCAGAAGAAAATTTACCCTGTGCTTTACAAATTATAGCAAAGCCTTTGATTGTAAATCATGAAAAACTATGGATAACTCTTAAAGAAATGGGTGTGTCACAACATTTGATTGTCCTGATGCTTATCCTGTATGCAGGACAAGAGGCCACCATTGGTACAGAATATGGAGAAACAAAATGGTTTCCAGTTGGCAAGAAAGCCAGGCAAGGCTTCATTTTATCACAGTATCGTTAAACTTGTATGCTGAACATATCCTATGGAAAGCAGAGGTAGACTTGGAGGAAGAAAGCATGCAAACTGGAGGAAAGAATATACAAAATTGAAGATATGCAGATGACACTGTACTACCACCAGAAAATAGCAAAACCTGGAACAATTACTGAAGAAAGTCAAGGAAGAAAGTGGAAATGCAGGTTTATTCATGTCTGCATTGAACATTGAGAAAATAAAAATAATGACCACAGATGATTTGGACAACTTTAAAGCAAATGATGAAGATACTGAAATAATAAAAGATTTTCAATACCTTGGCTCAGTCATTAATCAGAATGGAGATGACAATCAAGAAATCAGAAGAAGATTAGGTCTTGGAAGAGCAGCTATAAGACAAGATCCTGAAGTGTAAAGCCACACCACTGAATATAGGATTGTCCATGCCATTGTATTTCCAATTTCTATGTATAGTTGTGAAAGAAGGACAGTGAAGAAAGCTGATAGGAAGAAAATCAACTCCCTTGAAATTTGTGCTGGAGAAGAGTTATACTAAGGCCGATCAGCCTGGCCTCAATACCAGGAAAAATATTAGAAGGGATTATACAGGAGTCTCTTTGCAAGATTTGATGATAATCCAATGATTAGTAGATGCCAACATTTGTTTTCAGTACAAATCCTGCCAAATTCATATCTCCCCCCTGCCCTAGTTCAGTAGATGTTGGGAATGCTGTGGATGTCATTTGTCTGGATTTCAGCAAAGCATTTGATAAGGTCTTTCATGATATTTTGATTAGTAAATTGATTAAATATAAAATAGATGGAAACACTGTGAAAGCGATCCATAATTGACTGGAAAACCATACTCAAAGAGTTATCATCAGTGGCTATGCTGCAGACTGGAAGGAAGTCTCAGGCAGAGTACTGTTTTGTTCTCTCCTGGGGCCATTACTCTTCAACATTATTTATCAATAAATCAGATGATCTGGTTGTGTGAATCCTATCAAGTTTGCAGATTATACAAAACTGGGAGGATTTGCTAACACATTGGAAGACAGGAACAGAATTCAAAAGGACCTTGGTCAACCAGAAAATTGAGCAGAAATTAATAACATGAAATTCAACAAAGACAAATGCAACATTCTGCATTTAGGCAACAAAAACCAAGTGTGCAGCTGTAGGATGGGGGATACCTGGCTCAGCAGTAATGTGCGTGAAAAGGACCTTGGGATTATTGTTGATCATAAGTTGAACATGACGCAGCAGTGTGTTGCTGCAGTAAAGAAGACAAATGCTATTTTAGCCTGAATTAATAGAATTACAGTTTCCAAGTGAAGGGAAGTAATAATCCCACTATATTCTGTGCTGGTCAGCCTCATCTGGAGTGCTTCAGTGGATACCTAATTTTAAGAAGGATATACACAAACTGGGGTGGGTTCGAAGAAGGGCAAAGATGATATGAGATATAGAGAACAAAACATACGCGGTTTGTTCTTGGCTGCCAGGGGGTAGAATCAAGTCTAATAGTTTTAAGTTACAGGGAGATAGAATTTGATTGAACATTAGAAGTCACCTCATGATAGTAGTAGCAGATTTGATTGCCAATAGAGCTGGTAGGGTCTTCTTCTTTGGATATCTTCAAAAAGAGGACGGGCAGCTACCCATTGGAGATGTTCTAACTAGTAAGTGGTCCTTCAATGAGCAGGGGGTTGGACTCGATGGCCCACGGGACCTCTTCCAACTCCATGACTCTATGTTTCAAAGAATTTAGAAGCCTAACTAGCTAAACTCCATCTTAAAATTTCAGACACAATACATCAGCTATCATTTTGGTTTGATGATCCCAATTTCCTCTATCGTTTTACATTTTATTGCTTGTACATGGCCTAAAATAAACTTCATTTTATAATCCTCGCTATGTAACTTTGGAAATCAGTTCCAAGTCAACCCTATATTATGCCTTACTGGTCTTACATCACCAAGAAATTGAATCTAACCAAGTTTAAAGGGGGATTCTGTTGAAGAATGTAGATGAATGGCTTGCCTGTATGGGGCTTCACTAGGTTTTCTTCCCATATTGTTTCCTTTCAGACTTTGTCAAGATTTTAGATTGAAATGGAAATGTATGGCCACTGTTAATCAAATTGAGGTTTTTTTACTGTGATTTTTTTTGTGGGGGGAGGAGGGGGCTGAACCATGATTTCCACAAACTAAAAAAAAGATGACAATATGTCTCCAAGACAATGTGTAGCTTTTAGCAGTTTCTTTTGGAAAATTGAGATAATCAGCTGCACACAGATAGCTCCAGTCCGAGCCTTCCTGACTGACCAGGCTACAAGATACTTTCTTACTGTGAGTTGTGACAAGGGCATTCCCAATCCTGCTCTTCTCCAAAGGGATAGAAACATGATTGGGCAAGACCAACAGTGCCAAGTCTGCAAGAAGATGACATCCAATTAGATTGAGAAATAGAGCTGTTTTTCCACAAATGAAACACAAACTCAGTACTTTGAAGTGGACCCTAATGGTGACAGTGTTACTTCATCTAGACAGTGAGACACTGTAGCCCTGTTTTGCAGTTGGGTGATGTCAAACTGGCTTTGACTTATGACAGCCCCATGAATGAGATATCCAAGAGGTTTTGCTACTAACAGTTCTGGTCTTGCAAACTCAGGACTTCCTTGATTGAATCTATCCACCTCTACTGAGATCTTCCTATTTTCCAATTGCCTTCAACTTTCTTCAGCATTATCATCTTTTCCAGTGAGTCATGCAGTCCAAGTATGATAGCCTCAGTTTAGTCACTTTGGCTTCTAGGGAGAGTTCAGGATTGAATTGCTCCAGACCCACTAATATATCTTTTCAGCCATCCTTGTTCTCTGTAACTCTCCTCCAGAACATTCTGAAGGAACAGATTTTTCTCCATACATTTAATTCAGTAATACTATGGCACTGATGATCCTGATCTTGGTGTTCAACAATATTTCTTTATATTTGAGGAGCTTATTGTGTTCCTTGGCAGTTGCCCTTCCAAATGCCACTTACTCAATACCATTTCTAATATAGGGTGTCCTAGATGGGAAATCTGTCTCTATGCTTTTAAGATGAATGAAGAAGCGAGGCAGACCCATATGAACAGTGGGAAGAAGCCTGAGAAAATAAAAATTTCTCTGGACTTTTTAATTGCAGAAATTTGAATAAAAGAGAATGGAGGCAGTACTCTTCCTGTGAAGCAATGATACTGGAATAACTTTAGACAATGTAGGCTATTTATGCCCTGCAGCAATAGAGTCTCTTGTCACCCTTTCACCACATTGCTGGCCCCAGGACTGATCACCAAAGCTTTTTTGAGTTGTTATTTCCAATAACAACTGTTAGATCATCTGTGCCACAGGGATCTGACCAAGATGTCTTTCTTGTCTAATGTTGTTGTTGTGTGCCTTCAAAATATGTCTGCCTTATGGTGATGCTATTTCGGGGTTTTAGAACTTGTTCGGGGTTGTATTGCTCTTTCCTTCCCCTGAGGCCGAGACAGTGTGATTTGCCCAAGTTCACCCAGTAGGTTTCCATAGCTGAGTGGGGTTTCAAGCCCTGGTCTCTCAGTGTCCTAGTCCAGTGTCCAAACCACTAAGCCACACTGGATGCTCTGCTATCACCACTATTATTCGGAATCATTTCACTTTGCGTTTCTAGAATTGATACAGTGCAGTCACATTCTTAGACTTACTGAACACAGGGGGGAAAAGTAGAACAACTATTAATTTTCTGAGGTTTCAGCCAGAAAAAAACTATTGTTTTTTTGTACCCCAAAATATAGTCTGGTTAACAATCTTAATCTAACGGTGAACATAATCTCCAGTTTGGAAGGGAAATTTATCTTGAAGGACTGCTCAGTCTGAAGACTCCTGTTCTGGCTTGCTGGAAGACAGAGTAGTTCTGAATGTTAAGTATTCTGGAATATCTTCTGACATCTTAGCAAACAAAGTATGCCTTGTGCTGCATCCAAAGATCCCCCAGCTACTTGGGAATGTGAGCAGGTCGAACAGGTCTGCTTTCTCACTGGTAGCTCAGCTTGATGGTTTTAGTATCCCCTCCAGCATGATATTCTCAAAGCTATCAAATCCCAAGGCAGTTTTTGCTCATCCACAAATCTGAAGTTGTATTTTCTTGTCTTGCTAGTTTTCAGAGGAATAAGGTATTAAGAAGCCAAGCGGGGGAAGCTGTGGCCCAACCTGTCCCTTTTTTCAGGCTCTGAAAAAGACTACAGCAAGAAGCAGAGCACCTCACATCTTTTGCGTCCAGCTGCACAGTCCCTCCCCCATTTATTTGCCCTTCCCCTTTTACAATTTTCAGGCATGAGTGCAAGGCACTCCAAATAGGCTCGGACACTGACAGAAGTAAGAACACAAGCAGCATTACTATGTAATAGCAAATGGATGCACGATGCACTGGTTATTCAGAATGCATAAATGAAAGTGGGAGTGGCCTTTTGCATCGTAACACTGAAAATTCAGTTTTAAATAATGTGCTATTGCTACAGGAAAGAAAGTGAGCATCTGTGTCTGGATTTGGTGGGAGGAATGAAAAATTACAGTTGGCCCTCCACATTTGCTAGGGTTAGGGGGACAGGAACCCCACAAAAGTAGAAAAATTGCAAATATCAAAATGTGTGTGTGTGTGTGTCTGTCTGTGGGAAGGGGATCAAGGCATATTGGGAAGAGTGGCCATCTCAGGTCCAAACCAGGTCAAGGAAAGGACAGGGAAAAGGGATAGGTTGGCGTGGTGGCCCTACACTTCCTCTCTCTCACCTATCTCCTTCCTTGGGTGTGTTTGGGACATGAGGAAAGGTTTGTGGTGCTGAAATATCAGGCTTCAAGCTGTCTTTATCTGGCCAGGGAGCAGCTGATGCTGGTGATGGAGAACCAGAATTGGGTTTGTAAAGGGCTGTGTGGCCTGATTGGAGCTGCTGAAAGGGATGGTTCTCCCAGAAAAGAAATGCCTGGGGAGGACAGGGGTTGAAGAAACTTACAAATAATCAAATCCGTGAAAGTCAAACCGGCAAATGTGGAGAGCCAACCACACTCCTTTACAGTGCATTCATATTTACAAGTACTGTGTAGTTTTGGATTGCCTGACCTTAAAATTTTGAAAAAGACTGTGGCCCTGACTTGGATTGGGACCTTCACATGTCAGGGCCCAAGTGATTCCCCCCCCCCTTTTTGTAGATCCTGCACAAGGACCCTTAGTTCTGGAATAAAAGTGGCTGGGCGGGGTAGGTTTACACCTTCCACAACCACACATGCAATGGTTGGCTCAAATCAAGATCAAGACACCTGCTTATTTGTGCAGAAGAAAGAATGGAATCTTTAATTGTACTCTCTACATTTAATGTACCTTGTAGTTTGACCATTAAAATCAGCAGGGACATTAGGTGAAAAACCTTCAGGACGTAGTGGTGACAACAGCAAGGCTTGACTCCATAGTTTAAAGAAAAAAACAGTAAACAATTGACTGACGTTTGTAGAATCATGAATGATACATGCACAGAGAACAACATAATTATTGTTAGAAAACAGGGATCGAATGAAGCCATAATCAATACAACACAAGGTACAAGTAGGAGCAGGAGGGGGGTTAAACTGTAAACCACTGTAGTCATGAGTGAAGAGGTTGTATCTCAGAACTCCAAATTGCTAAGAATCAAATAGGAAAGGCTATTGCCAGCCAGTTCTGCTTGCCCTGTGGCTCAGAGGCAATCTTGAAGTGTATTGGCCACAGGCACTTTTTACAGTTGTTACCACAATTGTCTTTCCTAATATATCTTAAAACCTTTTAATCCCTTTAAAAAACCAGGCCAGGGTATATCTTTCAGCAACTCAACTGTAGTTAAAATATTATAGCCAGCTCAGCTCTCTGATATATAGACTGTTATGCTAGTGGGAGAAATGCTTTAAAATGAAAGAGGTGTATGTGTGTAGTCATGGCTAGGAAAGTGGATAGTAATATTTTCAGAGGTTCTTCTACTCAGTGGAATATTTTTTTCAGCCAGAGGATGTCGTATTTCCTTATGGCTGATCTATATTAAAGATGCAAGACAAAATAAAAGAGAGGTGGCCACCTTTTCACATAATCCACACACAAACACACACTTGCAGAGCTCTCATTTTTCACACACTCCACATCAAGACTCCCGATCCACACATCAAAGGAATACCACATTGGGTACTTAGTGGGAAGGCGCATTCTGGGTTGTTGAGAGGAGGAACTTGGGCTTTCTCCCATTACCACCCAGAGACAGGTAGAAAGCGTAGAGGTCTTGCAATAGCCAAAGTAAAAAAGAAAGTTGACTCCTTTCTCTCAGCCAGGTTGGAGTCCAGTTCACTTACTAGCTAAACCTAAATACAGAGAACTTGAAAAGCAGCAGAGCAGGAAAGAGGGAAAAAAACAAATTCATCAACCTCTAGAACAAAAGCTTGGTCCCGTCACAATGAGAAGGGATGGGTTCCTCTCTTCAACAACCCAGAAGGCAACTTCATAGTAAGTAGCCAATGTGGCATTTTCTGGGTTGGTGAGAAGAGGAATCCATACAACTCAGTACATACCTATGCCATCTGCACATAAGGGAAGGCAGTGGCTTTGTGCTAGTTCCTAATCCTGCAGCACCCTCCTGCCAAAAGTGGTGTTCATAGACATGTACTGGTTAATTTTGTAATAACAAATAAAGGAGGTGGCAGCCCTATATATGTTGTTGATTGGAGCCTTGGTGGAAAACACTGTAGAAGTGGTGGCTGCCCTGGTCAAGTGTGCCATCACGTGAGCAGGGCAAGGCAGTTCAGCCATGTCGCAGTCTAGCATTCAGGATGCATGCCTTGATCCATGTGGCTGTTGGATCTGACTGAATGACACAAAGAAAAAGTCACAATGTCAAAGTCCCTTGGTTCTACAAATATAAATCTTTAGTGCCCTGCACACAATCAGGTTGTGCCATAACCTCTCCTGTGGGTGTGATGGGTTAGGATAGAAAGAAGGAAGAATGAGTTCCTGAGACATGGGAAAAGGCAGAGAGCACCTTAGGTCTTAAGGAAGGATCTGGATGAAGGGACACATAGTCTTTGTAAAAGAGCAAATGTGTTCCCTGACTGAAAGGGCGGTGCGCTCCGACACATGGCAAGCAGACGTGCCTACTTTCAGGGAGAGAAGCCTCAAGAGAACCTTCTTGAGCAGCTCAAACCAATGTTTCATGAGCTGCTTCAAAACTAGGGGAGAGTTCCATGATGGGAAATGGTAGCTGATTGGAGTAGGTATGTTAGTTGCCCCTTACACGAGGGTGAGAAAAGTGCCCCCCCCTCAGGTATTAGGTCTGAGGACAGAGCTGCTACTTGCCTCCTTAAGTAATTAGGCCTGAGGCCTAAATCAAGCCCTTTCTGTCGGAGGGCCAGGAGACGTGAAACAGAAACTTTAGCAGAGAATTTCATTTATGCCACCTGGTGAAAGCTTTCCACATGCCTTCACATTTTTGCAGTAGACTGCCTCTGGGAGGACAGCAGCATGGCCATACAGAATCTGCGTATACTTCAACCTCCAGGCAGCTAACTGGAGCCAGGCCGCATCCAGATGCTGTAGTGGATCCTGCGTCAGCAGGTCCTACCTCTATGGGAGATGTCATGGATTTGTCAGGGAGAGGTTTCTGACGTCTGAAAACCAAGCTGTTCTGGGTCAGTGTGGAGCAATGAGAACTCCTTGGGCTTTCTCTCTTCTCACATTCGTGACCATCCTGACGATGAGAGGCAGGGAAGAGAAGAGATACAGGAAACTTGGGGAACATCTGTAGTGTAGCACATCCATGTCTTCTGGGCATGGACAAAGAAACCTGGTGTAGAACCTGGGCAGCTTACGATTTGCTGAAGACACAAACAGTCTGTAGTCAAAGTCCTGAACCTGCTTTCCAGTTGGAGGAACACCAAAGACTTTATGCTGCACTCCCCTGCAAGTAAGGTGTGTTTGCTCAGGAAGTCTGCCTGGAGATTGGTGATTCCCTGGAGATGTTGGACTAGGAACAGAACTGTTTTCTCTTCCCACTGTAACAGAACTGCCTCCCTGTAAAGTGAGAAAGACCTTGATCCTTCATGTTTTGCAATGTGTGACTGAGTTATATGTGTCGACCAGCACATGCTTCCCCTTGAGGTGGGCCTCTCAGTGGCAGCCAATTGATACTGTGTCCCTTTTCTCTACAGATCCAGATTCTATTGTCTCCTCTGACAATGAGCCTTGCAACCCAGGAGACTCACATCAGAAGGTTAATGTGATGTGATGGGGCTTTTCAACTGGAGATTCCTACTGAAAATAGACATGTGGGACCGCCCTGCTACGGAGGGTCTGACCTGAGGCATCAGTCTCAGTACTAGTAGTTTTTGTCTTGCTATTAGAGACTGCAGTGACTGTAGAAACCACTGGAGGGGCATGGAGTGGAACCTGGCCCAAGGTGCAATTTGTATGACCTAGGAGTCTGGCTAAGGACATAGGAGACCAGATTTAGGGACCAGATTCTCCATGCCTTTGTCTCTAGATTGCACTGCCTCTCTCCTTTGAGATAAAGATCAAGGCCTGTATTGATCAGAACCCTTACATGGGTGATAGGTTGAGATAAAAACCAAGAAAAGCCAGCTGGTTCTATCAGAAAGCCATGGGACTGCAGGCAATCCAGGATCACTTTGAGGACCTGCAGGGCACCCTGAAAAATTGTTCTCAGCAGGATATCATCCACCTATAGATACAGGTGGATGGCCTGCAGCCTTGGGTGTGCCACTAAAGCCTGCAACACATTGGTAAAGACACTCAGGGCCGAGGCCAGGCCAAAGGGCAGTGTGTGAAATAAAAAAAAAGGTGACCAAAAACAAACCTGAGTAATCTGCTGCTTATCCTGGTTATAGGAATGTGCTCATACACTTCCACAAGAACTAGAGAAACTAAGAAGTCTCCTTTTGCCGCGCCTGCTGGCTGGAAGACAGTGTTTCCATGTGTCAGTATCTCACACAAAAAATGTACAAAAACCAAACACCAAACATGATAGCAACGATCTTAATTGTTGCTGGCAATACAAGAGTTTCATTTATTGTGTGTGAGTTTTTTACACTTGGCAATTTTGTGGGAAATCTGATAAGACGCTGGAAGAGATTTAGATGGTACATTTGCTGTTTTAGTAAAGCTTTGCCGGGTAGACTTGCAACTAATGAATTTTCTGATTAAAAACATCTTTTGGTTTGTTGGCAAACTCTACATGTTTTAGTTCAAGATGCCTTTTCATTAGGCTTCACAATATCTGATACTTCCAACGTGTTACGCACTCTGGATGTTCTTCACCATTAGTGAGTTTTTGTGAAACTAGAAACAAATAATTTTCATTGTATCTCCATTTTTTGCACTCCATGTAGTAGAGGGTGTAGGCTCCTTTTTCTTGCCATCAACAGACTTCACAACTGGTGATGTGGGAAGGCCACACCATTTTATGCATGAAACATTTACCATATCATTTTCATCAAATTTGATGCCTTTCCTGGGGAATCTAATAAAAGCCATGGCCATGTTATCCTTTCAGTGGCATGTGTGAATGAAGTCTTTAGCAGACTGATACTAATGAGTCACAAGATGAATGTTACAGGACGTTACAGGGAGATTTTCAGGACAAATCTCAGGGACATATCAGAGACTAACCTATTACAAACATGACATAAATTTTAACAAACTAACCAAATATATCATAAGCTCTAGCCAATGCAACCAGTGCTGCAGGAAGACGGGAGTTACATTCCAATCACACCTTAATGTGTTTTTTAAGGTTTCACAGAAAGTCTAGGTGGGCTTTTACTACCATGAAATAACCCTGTTGCTACTAATTATCTGGAATCTGTTTTCCAAACTGTGCTTGGGAATCCTTCACACATGGACATGAGCACTAAGCATGCTTCAGCTGGCATGTGTGAATCCAATTTCAGGGGATTAATGGAAGGAAATGTCAAAAAGCTGCAACAGAGCCTGAAGACAGGGATATCTCCCTCTTGTCAATAGATCCACTGGCTAAATTAAGCCAAGGAAACCTGGGGAGGCTCCTCTTGCTGCTGACAGCTGCGTGTCACTCTCCATCCCTGTCAGTCACGTCTATCTGAAGAAGGCAGGCAGGCAGGCTCTTTGGCCCAGACCTTCTGAAGGTTGCCTGGAAGAAAGAAATTGGCTCTAATCCCCTCCAGCCTCACGACTCCCCTGTCCACTGCTGAGCTTAACAAGTGACTTACATGCATCTTCTCACAGTGCTGTTCCTGCCACTGTGACATCATCTCATCAGTAGTTTGATGTGGTGGCTGAAAATGCTCTTTGAGCAACTTTTCCAGGCTGTGTGGCTGCTGAGCATGTACAGCACGCTTGTACGTGTATGTGTTGGCAGTGATACGTGGCTGTCCTGCTTTATGTACAATTATTACACTGCAACCTTGTGCCTTGCAACCCAGCCTCAGGACGGATGGAGAGAGGGAACGGATGGCTTTCTCACCACATGTATGCAAGTGGCAGCAGGAGCAGCTCCCAGACCTAGCAGAACTGGAAGAGGATGGAAAAGATGTCAGAAAGAGTGGGGAGGAAGGGGTTGTGCTGGGCACCACCTACGCATGCTCTCAGGCTGATTGTCATGTTCTCCACTCCTCCCCTTCCCCTTGCGTTCCCTACTTGCTTCCTTGGCACGTTCCTTTCACTCTTCTCCCCCATCTGTTCCCTTCCCACTCGATTCTGTCCTTTGGGCAGATGTGATCCCTGCTGTCTGTCCTTTGTACCACGTTTCTCAATCTCTCTCCCCTGCTTCCTCCTGTCCCATGTATCTGCAGAACACAGATGTTGCATCCCTGAATGTGACTGTGACTTGGTGCGCATCGAGGAAGAAGGAAAGTTTTGCAAGTGGCAAGTGATGGTGGAGGGAGGTGAGAGGACAGCGAATACAATTGATATTTCAGACATGCATAGGGCTCCTCCTTTTCTCCAGCATGTGTGCTTGTGAAGCAGTGGGAGAGGGGAAGAGGAGAAAACAAAGACAGCCCTTCATGACCACAGTTGATGCTGGAAATCTAGAGCAGGCTGCAGAACAAGCAATGGAGAAGAGCCTCCTTTTCTCCACCACCCTCTGTCTTGTCTGGATTCAGTTTCAATTGGCTTTTTTTTCATTGTCTGAGCAATCATTTAGCTAAGACTGTTTTTGAAGGCATGGAAAATATATTTGGGTGTCATCAGTGTACTGATGGCATCCCACCCTATGCTTCTGTATAATCTCTTCCAAAAGTTTCATGTAGATGATCAAAAGCATTGGGAATAGAATGGCACCACATAACAGCTCCTTTTTTTGTGGAGCAGCTATGCCCATCTGGAACCTGCCTGAGAGGAAAGACTGGAACCAATGCAACGCAGTCCCTCCGACTCCTAACCCCTCAGGCATTCCACAAAGACACCATGGTCGATGGTATTGAATGTCACTGAGAAGTCTAAAAGCACCAAAAGGGACACACTCCCCCCATCGATGCTAAGACAGAAATCATCCATGAAGGTGACCATAGCAGTCTCAGCTACATATCCTGCTCTGAAGCTGGTATGAAATGGGTCAAAGTGTGTGTCATCCAAGACCACCTGGGGTTGCAAGGCAATTGCCTTCTTGATCACGTCACCCAAAAGAGGAAGATTAGATACTGGTCTATAAGTATTCAAGTCCAGGGGATCCAAAGAGGGCTTTTTCATTTGAAGTCTAACTGCATCTCCTCACTGGATGTCCAGCTAAGATAGACAGGAATCAAGAAAACAAATTGTCCTCCCTACTTGCCCTAGCAGCTTGTCCACATTAGCAGTACTCACTCACTGAAACTGATCCAGTATTATCCCACTTAGAGAGTTGCTGGACACCTCATTATTGGCTTCTGCTCCAACAATGCCGTCTAAGTTGGCTCTTATGTGAGAGATTTTATCTGAGAAATGGTCATTAAACACATCACAGCAAGCTACTGAAAACTCTTAAGATCAATTTCAGGGGGAGGGTGCCTGGGTTAGACCTCTCACCTCCTGCAATAGCTTAGCTGGATCTGAATTAGCAGGTACAATATGTGCAGAGAATAAAGATGCTCTCTATCTCACGCCTTGTCACACAGAAGTCAAGTTTTCTGCCACTTGTGCTCTAGTCATCATCCTTCCCATTTGAGGTCCCTGAGGGTCTCTGTATACCAAGGAGCCTGTCTACTCTCAGGTTGGAGTGAATGTTTGGGGGGGGGATGACCATATCAATAGCCCTGGTAAGATTCTGATTCCACTTATTAACCAGAACTTCAACAGGATTGTTGGTGATGCCAGTTTTTACCCTTTAAGGCCTCCTGGAATCTCAATGGATCCATTAGCCTTTGAGGGTGGACCATTTTAATAGGTCCTCCACTGCTGCAGGGGCAACTTGTAGCTGTGATGCTAGCCCTGACCAGAAAATGGTGAGTTGTTCATGACAATTTGGAAGCATTAATCACCTGTGCCCTGGTGGCGCAGTGTTTAAATGCCAGTACTGCAACCACAAGGTTGTGAGTTCGATCCTGCCAGGCTCCAAGGTTGACTCAGCCTTCCATCCTTTCGTAGGTCGGTAAAATGAGTACCCAGCTTGTTGGGGGCAATTAGCTAAAAATACATTGTAAACCACTTAGATAACACTTAGTTGATAGGCGGTATAGAAATAAATGCTATTGCTATTATTGCTATGCCCCCAGATCCATACGTTCTGAGCTGAAAATTGCATCCAGGGTGTGACCTGAATTTGTAGATCCTGAAACCAACTGGGATAGGCCCATGTTTGTCATGGATACTATGAACTCCTGAGCTACACCTGACAAACTGGTCTCCAACTGTATGTTGAAGTCACCCAGAAGCAAAAGTCTGGGAGACTCCCAACAACAGCCCCAAGACCAGTTCTGTGTACTCAGACAGGAAATCTAATAGGCAGAAGGGTGGATGGTACACTAACAGAATCCTCAATCTCTCTCACTGTGAAAGATCAAGTTCTTGCATTCAGCTATCATCATTTCATAACTTCCTGGGATACAGCAGAGCAAATATGGACAAAGCTGTATGCTTCTGAGGCTCTTTTCATTACTTATACACCAGTACATGTCTCTGCTATAGCTAAAGATTAGAGAGACTAAGCAATTTTCCTGGTATAATTAATGCATCCAAGCTAACATCGTCTGCTTTGCTTTCACATTCAAAACCAGGAGAAGCAGTACATCTTAAACCCAGAGAGCTTTATTCCCCACAAATCAATACCCTACAAAAGGATTAAACATAGGAAGTAAGACTATACAACGTACATGGAAGGACTAAGCCATAAAGCAAACAGAGCCCATCCTCGGCTACCGGCAAGGAAAAAGAATAGAGGAACTGCGTATCACTGGTATTATCCCTTCCTTGCTCGGGCACCACAGGGAAACGACAGATACCCAAAAGGCTCTTTCCTGCAGACTGAGAAAAACAACATCACCGAGCACAGTGGGATGATTTACGGGAAATGGGCGTAGTTTTGCTAGGTGTTTCCTCTTCTGTCAGTTCGGCACAGAGTTCTGCAAAAGAACAGACCGATCAGGTGGCTTTGGAGGAAAGCTGGCATATGTAGAGGGCACAGCAATGGGCAGCCATTACAGCCAGCCTCAAGGAACAATATTTTTTTATTCCTTTCTATTTCCTTTATGGCTGTTTGGCCTACTCTTCGGTGTAAGAACGCTGCCAGGACAAGTAAGTAAAAACAGAGCATAGAAGAGGTGACTCTAGCATGTCTCATGAAAAACAATCTTGCAAAATGGGAACCTTCTAATACAACCCAACCAGTACAGTGCTCAGGAAAACACAGAACATATTCTCACCTTCCTCCAGGCTGTTCTCTTCATCGCTAGAAAAAACAACTGCAATTTTTGGTCTTGAAGTCTTTCTACGGGATCTGGAAACACGGGGCTCAGGAGTGATGAAAGAAGAGTCTGTATCCTGGTTGACGGCATGCAGAGGTCGCCGACGTGAGCCTTTAAAAAGGAAGTAAAAGTTTGGAGGAGCTACAAAATGACATATGAATTGTACGTACTTCTCTGAAGAAAAACTAGCCTATAATAAGCCCTACACATTCAGTGAGTGAAGAAAGATAACACCATCACTCCTTTTCAAAAGTCCTGTGCACTTTGCATAATTCCTTTTGTCCTTTATGGCACCGTCCTTACAATCTTTGCTCAGCAGTGCCCAAAGCTTCATTTCTCTTATGTCCTAACACAGAGCTTTCCAAACTTTTCATGTTGGTGACACAGTTTTTTGACATGCATCATTTCACGACACAGTAATTCAGTTTTACTAGCAAACTGGAGGTTAAACTAACCCCTTATAAACAGATATGGACACATACATAAATTGTAATAACAAAATTATAAGAAACAAAATTCTTAATCAGAAACTTAGCCATTTTAGGGGTAATTCAACTGCAATTTAGGTAACTAAACATGAAAACAACAGCACCAGCACTCCACTCCCACAGTGATAACAGTGAGAGAACAATCTTGCGTGACACACATCTGCAGATAGGTGGCTTTTCGTTGAGCAGCTAGACCTTTTCACATTCACTTCCCCTATTTCAAGCTGGTTACACATGCACAGTACCCAGAGGCGTATCTAGGTGGGGCGGGCCTGCTGCTGCCCTCGCTGGGGTCTTTCTTGGCCTGGGGTGGGGGTGGCGGAAAAGGCAGCCCCTCCACCTAAGCCTGGCCCACAGCGGCAATGACAGACCTTCACACTGCAGTTGACGCACTGTGTCGCAACACACAGTTTGGAAAGCTCTGCCGTAACAGTTTAAAAAGCATTTCTAAAGTCAGAAAATGGTCAATGTGGAAAATCTTGGAAGCTTACTCTAGTAGTCAGGTATGAATTTTCATGCCACATAGATAAGGATGTTTTGCTACAAATATGTGAATGGTAGACATACTTGTTGCTGTTTTCTTTGCTGTCTGTGGGGCAAGCGTATTCTTGCCTTCTTTGTCTACAGCCTCCCCAGGAGCTTCAGTGAAGGAGTCCAGACCCTTGTTGTGACATGTCCGGAGCTTCTGCTCAAACTCTTCTGTAATAGCCTAACAAAAGACACCATAAGCACAAGGACAGTGGAAACTACATCTCAGAGGAGAATATTATACACTTAGGCTGCAACAGTAAGAAATCCCTGATCTGATTCTTCTTTGACTCAAGGGTGTGTGTGTATGGAGCAGGGAAGCGGCAACTATTCCTTTTGTTGCCTGAGGAAAAATGGTGAGCCTCACCTTCATTTCAGGCTTTGTCCCCACCCTGCGCAGCCGGCCCAATACAGCCAGGAAGCAATTGTAGACTTCTGTGTCCTGGAGTTTGTCAGCAAAGCAATCAAAGTTGTCTTGCATTTTACGAAGACCTCGCTCTGTCAGTGACAGCAAGGTAAGGCAATAAGCCAGGTCGTGGTGCTGACGCTCTGTTCTGCGGGGGGCGGGGGAGGCGGGGGGAGAAGGAAGATAAACAAACTTCACAAAGGCAAAATAGGTCCAGAAGTCTGGCTTTCCTTATTACTACTAAATCATGTGATGTATCACACACTAGTGCATTAGGGACTTACCATGAAAATTCGCCCTTATCTGCAGAGGACCCATCCAACATGAGTTACTTAGCCCCACTGCTGTGCGGATAAGAAAAGGGATCATCTGCCCAATAAAAGAACAGGTTGCTTACCTGTAACTGTGGTTCTTCGAGTGGCCATCTGTGCCCTCATACATTAGGAGCTTTTGCGCCTGCGCGGTAGCGTTCGGAAGATTCTAGAGCTCGTTAGCTTGGTGGGAATCCCTCCCCCATGCTGGTACTGCGCATGCTCCTCCCACTGAGCAACGGTCTCTCCTCAGTTCTGGTCCGTCAAAGAAGATGGGACCTGAAAAAGAGGAGAAGGCAGGGCGGGGATGTATGAGTGCACAGATGACCACTCAAAGAACCACAGATACAGGTAAGCAACCTGTTCTTCTTCATGGTCTCTGTGCCTCATACATTAGGAGACTGTGTAGCTTACCGGTAGGATGGCAGGTGAGGTCCCAGACCCTAGAGAACAGAAGCCAGCACAGCATGGCCAAATTGAGCATCTCTCCTGGAATGGTAGTCGAGCCTGTAGTGGCGGACGAAAGTCGATGGTTGGGACCAGGTCGCCACACGGCACAACTCTGACAAATTGACGCCTTGTGGGAGGGCAGCAGATGTCGCCACGGCTCTGGTGGAACGAGCCCGAAGAAGGTCTGGGGGAGGCTTCTTGGCAAGCTCGTATGCCAGGTGTATAGTCTGTACCACCCACTTGGAAAAGCGCTGGGTGGACACTTTGTGGCCCCTCCGGCGCCTGCCGTAGCAGACAAAAAGATGTGGTGTCTGCCTGTAGGCTGCAGTCCTGTCTTTGTAAAAAGCCAGCGCCCGATGAACATCCAGGGAGTGGAGGGACCGCTCCAGAGGTGTAGTCGGGTCAGGATAGAAGGCTGGCAGGACGATGTCCTGGCTCCGATGGAAGCTGGACACCACCTTCGGCAGGAAGGAGATGTCAGGCCGGAGGACCACCTTGTCACGATGGAAGACCAGGTATGGCTCATCGCACCATAGCACTGTCAACTCTCCCGCCCGCCTGGCAGAGGTGACAGCCACTAGGAACGCGGTCTTCATCGCGAGCAGCCTGTCGTCCGTCGTCACCATCGCCTCGAAGGGCGGCCTCGTCAGCTGCGACAGCACCAATGACACTGACCACAGCAGTAGCGGCAGCGATACCGGCGGGTAGAGGTGCTGGAGGCCCTTCAGGAACTGCTTGACAGTACCGTCCCTGAAAAGCGTAGCCGATGGGGATTGTGGCGGCTGGTATGCCACGATCACGGCGAGGTACACCTTGAGCGACGGGAAGGCCAGGCCCTGTTGCCTGAGGTGCTGGAGGAAGTGGAGCACGATACTCAGGTTGACGGGCGACACCGGCTCTCGATATTCCTCAGCGAAGGCCACGAAGCGCTGCCACTTGTAACAGTAGTTCCTTTGTGTGGACTTCTTCCTGGCCATGGTCAAGACGTTCCTGATGGCCGGGTCATCTATGGCGATATCCTCCAGGCATGGACAGCCAATACCGGTAGGTCCGGGTGCAACACTAACCCGTCGGAGTGGGACAGCAGGTCTAGTACCGTGGGAAATCTGAGAGTCCTGCCCCGGGCGGCCTCAATCAGGGGTCCGAACCAGTGCTGCCTCGGCCAGTATGGTGCCACGAGGATCGCGTCTGCTCGGTCCGCGATGATCTTCGCTATCACGCGGCCCAGGAGCGGGAACGGAGGGAAGGCGTAGAGAAGCCCCTCGTCTCACAGGAACTGGAACGTGTCGCCGATGGAGTGGCGATCGTGGCCGGCCCTTGAGCAGAATCGGCGGCACTTCGCGTTCTGGCTGGTCGTGAAGAGGTCGATGGTCGGCTCTCCCCATCGGTCTCGAACCATCCGGAAGGCCTCGTCGGACAGGGACCACTCATGGTGGGAAGTGGTGTCCCTGCTGAGGGCGTCCGCTGTGGTGTTCTCCTGCTCCGCCAGGTGAACCGCCACCGGGTGTATCTGGAGTGAGATGCACCAGTTCCAGAGGTCGAGCGCGATGCCCAGCAGTGCGGTGGAATGAGTCCATCCTTGCCTGTTCATGTAGCAGACTGCCGTCGTGTTGTCGGTGAGGATCAGCACCGTGCAGCCCGTGACCAGGTGTTGGAACGCTTTCAGTGCCTTGTGGATCGCCGGCAGCTCGAGAGCGTTGATGTGGAGGAACATCTCGTCGTCCATCCACCGGCCTTGGACTCGGAGATCGCCGGTGTGCGCTCCCCAGCTGAAGAGGGAAGCATCCGTCGTTACCGTGACCGATGGCTTGGGTTCGCGGAATGGCATGCCTGACAGGAGGTTCCTGTATGACTGCCACCACAGAAGCGATTGACGAACCTGTTGCGGCAGGCGGTACCGGTGGCGCTGGTTGTCCCAAAGTGGATCGAAGGCCCTGACAAACCAGTGCTGGAGCGGTCACACACGTAACCTGGACAGGTAGGTTACGGCGGTGGTCAAAGCCATGTAGGAGGAGGAGCTGCTGAATTCTCCTCACTGACATCGTCGTGGCCTTGAAGGCGGTGGACACTGCCCGACAAAGCATCTGTGCCCTCTTGTCTGGTAGGAAGGCCCTAGCCGATACTGCATTGAGGGTCGCCCCAATGAAGTCGAGAACCTGGGTGGGTTTGAGGTGAGACCTCTTGGGGTTGACCCTGAGTCCGAGCCGAGTGAGAAGCGACAAAGTCCGATGGATGTCTCTGTACAGTTTCTGTTTGCAGGACGCCACCAATAGCCAATCATCCAGGTAAGGGTAGATGGAGACGCCTTTCGTTCTCAGGAAGGACACGACCGGAGCCATGCACTTGGTAAACACCCGCGGTGCAGTGGAAAGTCCGAATGGCAACACCCGGTACTGGTAGCTGGTACCGTCGACCGCGAACCGTAGGTATCTTCTGTGCTGCAGGCAGATGGAGATGTGGAAATAGGCGTCTTTGAGGTCTATGGACACAAACCAGTCTCCTCAGCGAAGGAAGGGGAGGATCGAGGGCAGCATGACCATCTTGAACCTCCTGGGGCGGATGTATTGGTTCACCCCTCGGAGGTCTAGGATGGGCTGCAGGGATCCATCCGCCTTCGGTACCATGAAGTACCTCGAGTAGAAGCCGGTGGTCTTGGCTGAAGGCGGGAGTCTCTCGATCGCTCCCTTTTCGAGGAGGGACTGGATCTCTTCCAGTAGAACTGAGCTGGCCGGGATGTAGTAGTAGACATCCCATGGTGGAATATCCTGGAACTTGATGGTGTATCCCAGGCGGATGATGCTAAGTACCCAGGAGTCCGCAGTGATCTCCTGCCATTGATTGAGGTGCCTGGCCAGGCTCAGGTGATGAGTGAGGTCTACTGGAAGAGCAAAGGATGACATGGGTGGAGTCCTGCGGAGACCATGAAAAGCGGGACTTCACTCCAGAGGACAACTTCTTTGATGATGAAGATGAGCGCCGCCTAGGAAGCCTCCTCGAAGCCAAAGACGTCAATGGTCTCGACGTGGTCGACCGCGGATGGTACACCGAGGATGAGGAGGACCTTCTCCACGAAGGCCTCGGCTGGAAGGTGCAGCGGGATTGGGCAGGCTGGTTGATGCCCATCTTCGCAGTCCGCTGGGCCTTGGCGAGGTGATCCATAGCCTCGTCGGTGGAGGTGTGGAAGAGCCCTTTGCCGTCGAATGGAAGATCTTCTATCTGTTGACGGCTGTCCTCCTGGAGCCCAGAGGACCGGAGCCACGTGTGGCGTCAGAGGGCTACAGCACCGACTGTCACCCTCAAGGTGGCCTCCATGGCATGCCTCAAGGTGGCAATCTGTTGGGTAGCCATCGCGACTGCCTCGCCGAAGATCTGGGTGGCTGAGGTGCGTGACTCCTCCGGCAGGCCAGCGAGCAGCAGTGCGAGTCGGTTGAAGAGGTTTCGATGGCATGCCGCGAGGCAAGCCATCATGTTCACTGTCCTGGCCACCAGGGACGATGCCAAATAGAACCAGCGGCCAAAGGTGTCGAGCTTCCAGCCTTCACGGTCCGGAGGAGTGGTGTGTGCTTGATTACCTCCCTTTGTCTGGGCCGACTCGACCACGATGGAGTTCGGTACAGGGTGGCTGAAGAGGAACTCTGCGCTCTCCTTCTGCATCCTGTACAGATGCTCCAGCCTATGCGGAATAGGCTGCACTGATGCTGGCTTCGCCCATGGCTGCTTCTTCGCTTCCCCCAAAGTAGGTAGGAACAGCAGCGGTGCGGTCGATGGTGGGTGGGCTTCCAAGTACTGGAAGACTTGGTCTTGGGCCTGTGGAGCAGGGTCGGTCACCCTGAGGCCAAGGGCTGTGGCCATCCGGAGGAGGATTGCGGAGAACTGACGCACATCCTCCGGTGCAGACTCCGGGCCTGGCTCCCCGAAAACCAAGGGTGGCAACTTGTGAGAGGAAGGAGTGGACTCAGCAAAGTCGGAGTCGGACGAGTCGCCAGATGGAGATGGCGATCGCTCCGACTCCTTCTCCTCAACAAGCTTCCGAGTCGAGGGTGCCAGGGCGGCTGCTGGAGCTGCAGGCTGCGTCGATACCGGTGCGGCCGATGTTGTGGCCGGTATCGGAGTCACCTGCAGGGGCACGACCGCGGACGGTGTGCCACCTGCATAGTAGATGGGCCAGCTACTGCCGATTGGGCCACGGTAGGCTGTGGCGTTGGACGAGTAGCTGTGGCCATCGTCCGCGGGGGTGGAGAAACAGCCCCGTAGTGGGGTGAGGGCTCCCGGGATCTTCGGTGACTCGGCGATCAATGCAGCGGTGACCGTTCATAGCGGGGGTAATGGGCCTACCGCGGTGGCGAGCGAGACCGGCGTCGAGGTGACCAGTACCGTGGATCCGGGTGGTACCGGTCCCTGTAAGATGGCGAGTAGGAATAATACAAACCGGCTGGTTCGTGCCACACCTGCTCCTGGGTGTACCTTCCTAGGTAGGCAGGAGAGTAGGCGCTCTCGCCCGAGCGAACTCTCTCCAGGCGCATCTTCTGGTAATGCAGGGATGGAGGCCTGGCCCGCTGCTCCGGCCAGCAGGATTCGTCGCGTCGAGAGGCTGGTCGCTGCCTGACCACAGCCTCCTCTCGGTGGCCTGCCGAGGGCGGACGGTGACTTGGCGGGGTGATCTCCGTGGTCAGCTCAGGAGGATGAGAGAGCGAAGCCTGCACAGCTTGCTCCTCATCCGACACCTCGAGGATTTCCTGTTCCTCCGGAGGCTCCTCTTCCTCAGGGAGCTCTATCAGTTCAGGTTCCTCGGCGGGCTGGGTGGGTGGTGGAGTCGGGGGTCGCATCGCGGTAAGTGGAGAGCACTGCATCTCCTTCCTCTCCTTCCCCACCCCTTCGGTGGGGGGCGTTCTTCCGGGCCGGGGTGAGCGGCCTGGAGGAGGAGGCCTGCGAGCCCGCAGGGTCCTCACGTGCCCGAGTTGCTGAGATCTTCGGTATTCTCAGCAACTTCATGATTGGTACTGAGCCCGGTACCGATCCGGATGACGTCGAGGGCATGGCAGCTGGCGCCACTGCCGAAGAAGAAGAGGGGGTCGGGCGTTTCTCGGCCATTTTCTCCGGTGTCTGTGCCCGCAGAGATTGCTCCCAACAGTGGGATTTTAACCTTGCAGCCCTGTTGCGAAGAGTCTGGTGAGTGAACTCCTTGCAGATAGGGCAGGCTTGGACAATATACCATTCACCTAGACAGAATAGGCACTTCAAATGCTGGTCGGAAAGAGCAACCTTCCTTCCACAGGAGGTGCAGTTTTTGAACAAAGCCGACATAAACAAGTGCAGAGCGAGGTTAGAAGGTCCGAGGGAGCCAAAACACAGTCCGAGATCCGAAAATCGTAAACAGTCCAGAAATTGGTCAAAACCGATCAAGATAACACCGAGACAAATCAGAAAGCTGAGAGGCGTAGTCAAAATCCAATCCAAAGTCAAAAAATCCAAGCGAAGCACAAGCAAAGCACAAGCCAATGAGAGAACCTTCTGTACACTGAGGCGGACAAGAAAGAAATGAGGAGAGACCGTTGCTCAGCGGGAGAAGCATGTGCAGTACCAGCGTGGGGGAGGGGTTCCCACCAAGCTAACGAGCTCTAGAATCTTTCGAACGCTACTGTGCAGGCGCGAAAGCTCCTAATGTATGAGACACAGAGACCACGAAGAAGAACCTGTTTTTTTCTAGGGAGACCCCTAGCTCCTCTGCAAGTTCTTTACAATACAACATAAGGGGAGTCTGGGCTCTAGCATATCCTGCCCTCCAGTGATGGAGAGTGAAACTCTGTGAAGAACCTGTCTAATTTCCTGGTTCATTTGAGGTGAACAGATCCAGCTGCAGGATGACTGAAACGTCTCTGGATCTGGAAGAAGACCTGCAAGTTCAGACTTGACTCTCCTTAATCTAGGGTCCTTTGGCTCAGGAGATCTACCCTAAATATACTGGGCTGATATGGATAATAGGCCTCTCTCTGCCTAAGGTCTCAGAAGAACTGACATACGTGGCTGGACATACTTGGGACCTATTTGTATGCTTTTGCTATAGAAGGATGGAGAATGATCTGGTTTTGGGGGACATGCAGCAACCCTGTAGTTATGGTCAGATCATGTTTGTTACAGTGAATATGACTAAAAATTCGGAAGGCCGTTTGATTGTGCCTATCACACAGTAGTGCAATTGGCAACAAGATCATATTATGTTCCTGTTATGTGATCCTCAGGATGCTATCCAGCAGTGCAGTCTTGACTGGTGAAAACCCAAGGATCAGACCCAAAGTGGCCAGGATTGGAACTCGCAGTTGCCTGCTGTAATAGATTTACTGGGCACTTCATATTCACTTAGAACCTGATGCCACAGTTATCGCTGTGTCTAAAGACATGTCCAGTATGCCATCTGGTCATTTTCTTGGGATCAGTTTAAGTTCTTGTAGCCTGAGGATGTCAATAAGATGCTTGAGTTGGTCCTTTCTACCACATGTAAGCTTGCTTGGTTCTTAAGAGCTTGCAGAGGTGGGTGATCAAGCAGGTCTAGGAAAAGGTAAGATACCTCACTATGTCAGTGAGAGGTGTCTGCTGCACTGAAGGGAGGTTGCAGTGTACCTTCCCCAGGTGAGGACCTCCCCAGACCCAGAAGTATGTGATAGACATATTGCTAATATTCCATTTTTTTGGCTAATGTGCTTGAACTTGTGATGGCTGGGCAGCTTCAGATATTCTTGGAGGAAACAGATTATCCAGACCCATTTCAGTCTGGTTTAAGATCAGGGTACACTGCTAGGAACCCTTGTGCCCTGGCTGACAGTCTACCCTAGGAGAAAGACAGATAAAGTGCTACTCTGCTGATCTTCCTGGAATGCTCAGTGGCACTTGATATCATTGATCTTGGCATTCTACTGGACACCTATTGGATGGGAATAGGAGACATTGTGTTACTGTGGTTCCACTCCCATATGCAAGGCTAGTTCCAGAAAGTGGCACTTGGAGACTCCTGTTCAACTCCATGGCCATTGTACTGTGCAGTGCAACACAGTTCCATCTTGTCTTCCATGAGGTTCAATATCTACATCAAATGGGTGGGGGAGGTCACAAGGGGCTATGGGGTTGGGTGCCATCAGTACGCTGATGACACTCAACTCAATTTTCTCCATGTTGTTGGGGGCAGCTGGGGCTGTGCAGGTGTTTGGCCAGTGCCTGGGTGCCATACGGCTGAGGCTGATAAACTGAAGATGAATCCCAGCAAGATAGGATTCTGTGGACTGGTGGTTCTTGGGTCTGGTAAATAGGTAAGCTACCTGCCTAGATGGGAATGTATTCTCTCTGAAGGAGTGGGTGTCTAGCTTGGGAGTACTCTTGAAACTGTTTGCTGTGGGAAGCTCAGCTGGACTCTGTGACTCAGAATGCTTGGGGCCAGCTTCAACTTGTCTTCCAGCTATAGCCTTTCCTGGATAGGGATTAACTTGACCACTATATTCAGTGCACTAGTAACTTCCCAATCAGACTCCTTCAATGGGATTGCCCTTGAAAATGACTCAGAGGCAATACATTGCGGAAAAATATGGGAGAGGGCCCTTTCTGTGGTGTCACCCGTTACAGAACACTCTTCACTTGGAGGCTAGATTTGATGGCAGGATGACACCAGTGTTGCCAAGAACCAAAACATGGCTTTTTATTAAAACCTTTGGTGTTTAACTGGTTTCATCCCATGTACGCATGTGTTACGTTTGGTATAAGTCTTTCAAAATTACCGTTGATTTTGCTGTATGTTGCCCTGTGATACTTGAATACTAGGTTGGGATATATATAATAAGTAAATAAACCTGCCTCCTTAGAGACAGACTGGGAGCAAGATCCTCCCTGTCTGTTTACGTGGGCTTTGACAGACGTGATTGTTTACAGGATCCTGAAACTGAAAGAGAATGAGGTAAATGGTTTACAGCACCAACTGGTTCATGCTATGCTGTGCTTCTTGCCAAGCCCATGGGTCCTGAGCACAGCAAAGCTGCACAATGGCCCAAAAGGAGGAAAGAACAGGACTCTTCAAAGCCACGCCCAACAATACTGTAACAGAATCGAACTTTTAGTATTTCCATAGCGTTAGAATGCAAGGTGATCAAAATCTTAATTAGATTGCTGTAATCCTAATACAGCAATAGACTTGGTGAGGAGAAGAAAATCCCCACTGTTGAAAAGCTTTCCAGTAGCAAACTCTTCCTGTTTATTTGAATCAGACCAATTGTTAACTGATGCTGAAGGAAGAGAAACTTTGTCCACATCCCTAACTTGCTTTGCCCTGAGGTTTTCACCAACTTTCTAGGCTCAGAGGACATGCCTTCATCTTCATCGAATGTGCTTGTTTGGAAACAGAAAACGCTGATTAGTCTGCCTATTTATTGCAGATGACAAAAAGGCCTGTGGTGGCCTAGGGGCTCTCTCTGCAGAGTTGAAGAGAATGGAAAAGGGAACATGTAAGAGAAAGTCTGGAATGTTTAACTGGAGGTTAACTACTTGATGAGATGAGGTCACCAAATGAGCATTACTTGTTAGAGCAGATATAATTTTGGGGTATAAGCACCTCTTATACAGGTTATGGAATAAAATGGAGCAGAAAAGGAAATAGGAAAAGATCACAGAACCACAGGTTTCACTCCAAAACGGCTGCCTGATATAGAGGAAATAAAAATGCTTTCTGCCAGATGCATGGCCAACCTGCTGCTGCGACTAGAGCCAAAAAGTGCTGAGCTGTGCTACTCCAGGAAACTATTTTTGGACAGGGAAAAAGGGAAAAGTAGTTCCAGCAGTTTACCTTCCTGGACAAAATTGACCTGAGGGACATCATTCTTTCCCTTCCCTGTTCTGAAATACCACTCTTCCTCAAACCTGTTCTCAGAAAGATGTCCACCTGTACCAACCACTTCAGCCACTACCATGCCCCTTAGCAGAAGGGCAAGCTTTGGCACCTGTGGATATGGCAGCCCAAATTAGCTCTGACAGCAAAACCAGGGAAATGGAGCTCTGAGGACTCATCTAGCTCCTGAAGGAGGCAGCTGGAGTCCCACAGTCTCCAACCACCTGGACTTGCTGCAAAGAGGACTGCTGAATCTTGTCTCCTTAGGGTTTTAACAAGATTCACAGTAGCCTTCCCTATTGCTACAACATGGAATGGGAGCATAAAAATAGGGATAAACACAGAAGGATAAACCCTTTTCGAGTTTTCCCCTTGCTTTGGGAAGGATGTGAAAAGGACAGTGAGATGGAAGGGGCAGGGAGAATAGGAAAGAAAAATGATAGGACTAGAGGTTTTTTTAAAGAGGAAAGTAATTAAATATGCAAAACACACAAACTGGAGAAGGAGGAGTAAACAACAACCTTACCTGAGTGAAGGCAAGGTAAAGAACTGAGGGAATGCCCAGGATTTTTTTGGGGGGGCAGGAAGAGCTTGGGAGGTCACATCACCCACTGCCTTGCCTGGGCAGCAATGAGGCTAAGCATGCCAGAGAGCCAAGAACTAAAATGTATTAAAGAGCCTTGAACACCTAGGCTATTTCTGCACTATACTATTATAGTGCTATTATTCCACTTTCAACATCACATGGAATCCTGGGGTTTGCAGATGAGGGAATGGCATTTAGAATTCTCAGCCAGAGAACTCTCTGGCCTCAGTGAACTACAAATCCTAGAATTCCACTGGATGCTAAAAGCAGAATAAGAATAGGTTGCTTACCTGTAACTGTAGTTCTTCGAGTGGTCATCTGTGCCCTCATACATTAGGAGCTTTCGTGCCTGAGTGATAGCGTTTGGAAGATTCTAGAGCTTAGTAGCTTGGCGAGAACCCCTGCCCCATGCCCGTACTGAGCATGCTCAGCCCGCCGAGCAACGGTCGCTCCTCAGTTCTGTAGTCCGCCAATAAGGGGCCTGAGAAAGAGGGGACGGCTGGGTGGACATGCATGAGGGCACAGATGACCACTTGAAGAACTACAGTTACAGGTAAGCAACCTGTTCTTCTTCTTCATGGTCTCTGTGCCTCATACATTAGGAGGCTGTGTAGCTTACTGGTAGGATGGTGGGTCAGGCCCTAAAGAACGGAAGTGAGCACAGTACGTCCAAAACGAGCATCCTTCCGGGACCGGCAGTCGAGCCTGTAGCACGAAGGTCGACGGCTGGGACCAGGTTGCCACACGGCAGAGTTCCTGCAGGCCGACTCCTCGCAAGAGGGCTGCAGATGTCGCCACGGGTCTGGAGGAAAGAGCCCAAGAAGGTCTGGTGGAGGCTTCTTGGCAAGCTCGTACGCTAGGTGGATAGTCTGGGCTACCCATTTCGAGAGGCGCTGGGTGGATACCTTGTGGCCTCTCCGACGCTGGCCATGGCACACAAAAGGTGTGGGGTCTGTCTGAAAGAGGCAGTCCTGTCCTTGTAGAAGGCTAAGGCCCGACGAACATCCAAGGAGTCAAGGGATCGCTCCAAAGGTGTAGTTGGGTCCAGGTAAAAGGTGGGCAAGATGATGTCTTGACTCAGGTGGACGTTAGAGACCACCTTCGGCAGGAATGAAATGTCAGGCCGAAGGACCACCTTGTCCCTGAGAAAGACCAGGTACGGTTCATCGTATCATAGGGCTGTCAGCCCTCTCGCCCGACTGGCAGAGGCGACAGCCATCAAGAAGGCAGTTTTCATGGCGAGCAGCCTGTGATCTGCAGTCACCATGGGTTCAAAGGGCAGTGTCGTCAGCTACGATAGCACCAGCGATAGCGACCACGGCGGCAGCAGTGGCGATACCGGTGGGTAAAGGTGTTGTAGACACTAGAGAAAAAACTGCTTAATGGTACCGTGACGGGAGAGAGCCGCAGATGGGGATCGTGGCAGTTGGTATGCCACGATAGCAGCGAGGTAGACCTTCCGCGACAGGAAGGCCAAGCCCTGCTGCCGGAGGTGCAGGAGGAAGTGGAGCACGGTAGGCAGGTTGAAAGGCGATACCGGCTCTCATCGTTCCTCAGCAAAAGCAATGGGCGCCATTGGGTGCCATGAGAAGGAGGCCGTTTGCGCTGGGTGGCAGGGAACGGCCTGTAGGATTCGGCTACCTGAGCCCGTAGCAGCCTCACTGGAGAATGCCGCGCCCGAATGGGGCCTCAAAAAACAGTACCAAGCCCAGTGCCGGCATCCAGTACCAAAGAGGGCGTGGCTGCTGGGCGTGGCAAGAAAACATTGTTGGCTCCTGGTAGTGAGGTTTTTCCAGGCTGAAAGCCACAACACAGCACAGGCTAATACGTTTAGGGTGTCCCCCAGCAAAAAGAAGGGGGGAAAAATCCGACCCTGCGTTCAAAGGGACGCAAGAGTTAGAGGGGTGTAGACATAGAAGGTGGAGAAGACAATAGAAGAAGCAGATGGAAAGGAAAAAGGGGGGGGGGTTCAAAGAGAAAGCCAAAAACACAAACCGAAAGCCTAATAGGCAGCTGTAAAGCTAAGAACCTTCCGTTTGCTAAGGCAGATGAAAAAGAACTGAGGAGCGACCATTGCTCGGCGGGCTCAGCATGCTCAGTACGGGCATGGGGGAGGGGTTCCCACCAAGCTACTAAGCTCTAGAATCTTCCAAACGCTATCGCGCGCAGGCACAAAAGCTCCTAATGTATGAGGGCACAGAGACCACGAAGAAAAGTAGCTGTAACAGTGTAGTATGGAAATGGGCCTAGATACACCACTCACCCTACCATTACAGTTAGTGGGAACCAAGAAAACAAACATAAAGTACTCAAAAGAGCAATAACAAGGTAAGGATAAGCAAAACTAGGAACACAGCAGCCCAGGTGAAACAGATGGAAGGTGTAGCATGGAGATGAAAGGCATAAGACAATAGTTATGCAGATTTAGTACCCCTAACTATTTTTTCATTACAGCAAACCGTGTTTCCTGCGTACAGTGGACTGGAAGAGTAAGTCAGCCAACCTGATTTCTAATGACACTTAAGTTCAGCTGCTTACTCTGGATCCAATAAACACTGTTACTTTCCCTTGGGACAGTGGACTCTGAAGATATTTTAAAATGCTCCATTTCAACTATTATACGTGTGCATAGTCCCAAATAATTTAAAGGATGTGCATTAGAGAAAAGGGACAAGGAAATATCTAGGTTCCTCAACTGTGAAGGAAGCAGATTTATTCAGGAATCTCAAACACAACTGTTCCCCACTCAGATTACAAGAATTAGTGGGCATTTGGCAATGAGAGATTTGGTCTAACTTGTGTTAAAAACAGGGGAAGTACAAAGGGTTTCAGTGGCGAAAAGAGGAAGAAGAACAGGCCTTTACTAAAGGAGAGATGTTGCAAGATATTAGTTCATGAATATTGGAGTCAAGTTTGTGGCTGAAAAAGTCTGGCTGGCCAACCAAAACTCTGTTGTCACCAAGACCCCTCTTCTCCAAGGATGTATTCTTAACCTCCTGAAGGGCTCTGAAATACACCATGAAATCAAGGAAAATATGCAGCTCTAGGTATGTTGCTGAGGGGATTCTGCTCTAAGCTGATGACAAAGGCTTACTGGCTCATTCTAACTCTGTTCCTCTTCTCTGAAGTTTGTAGATAGGAATAGGATAGGAGGTTTGTTTATGGCTGTTCACATGCACCAAAAATCACAAAACTAGAGTTTGGAAGGTGGGAACAAGGTGGAATTTATGCTCTCTATCTGTAGTACCAGGACTTGGAGGAAGCTCTGTACTCACTTTGTTTACCAGGATCAGGCTTTCTTCTGGGAAAAACCAGCTTGAAAGCTAGTCTTCTGTGTTTACAAATTGTTTAAGGAGTGCTTCCATCCTGTGAGCTCCCACCTGCTGTCTGATGTAGTATATCCTGGCCACTGCTGACCACTTCTACTTTCATGTGAAGAATTAGGATGTAGACAGTGAAATCAGAGACACTGGGTAACAGAACATGGGACTAAGTACTGACTGCACCAGTATCTCAAGCTACAGTCGGCCCCCCACATTCTTTAAGGTTGAGGCGCAGGATCCTTACAAAAATGGAAAAAACGCAAATATCAAAATGTATGTTTGCGGGAAGGGAGTTGAGGCATGGTGAGCAGAATGGGTGCCCAGAGTCCAAACCAGGTCAGGGGAAGGAGAGAGAAAGGTGGTGGGTTGGGATGATAGCCCTATAGTTCCTCTGTCTTGCCCATCTCCTTCCATGCATGTGCGTGTATGTGTATCTGTGTTCAGGGCATCTGGAGAGGGTTTGTGGTGCTGAGAAAGTGGACTGCAAGCCATCCTTAGCTGGCTAGGCAGCTGCTGGCGGAGGCAGAGGACCAGAGATAGCTTTTTAAAGGGTTGTATGGCCTGATTGGAACTGGCAAGAGCGAAGGTTCCCCAGGAAAAAAGCACTTGAGGTGGGGGGAGGGGTTAGAGAAACTCACAAATAATTAAATTCATGAAAGTTAAACCTACAAATGTGGAGGGAATGCTGCATTTTCAGTGACAGCCTCTGTAAAAATGTATGGTGAGTGGTAGAATAAGGAGTTAAGGCCATTCAAGGAATATGGGGAGGGAGCAAGCCAATTTTCAAAGCAAAAGGGGGAGACAGTGTCGTTCAGCAGTAAGTAGCAAAGCTCACTGCATACAAATTTATCAGAGGCTGGACTGCTAATTCACTTTAACAAAAGGAAACATTACAAAACACCATGGTTTGCTGCATGGCTGTAACTGCCTACTCAGTTTCTGGGCCTTCAGTCAAATTGGATGACTCTCTCCTTTCTAAACGTTCAGTTGAGAATACACAAACTAAAAAGCCTGCAGACACTGTTATTTAGGCATACATCATTTCCAGAGCTGTAAAGAGCAGGATATAGAAATTCTTATAGCTACAGCAGCTTTAATTTTAAAGTTCAAGAACAGCCAACTTTCCTCAACTAGGCTCACAGCAGCTGTGGCATATAGTGGCAGTCTTGCAGTAAGAAAATACAATTCACAGCACAACTTATCTTCAATATAGGAAATACAGCAACTGTACATTTAAAAAGGCACATACTGTTGGAGAATGCTCCTCCCCCCACAGTAATTCTATCAACAGATCCAATATAAACATGCTATGTGGCATCCAAGAGAACGATGAGTAGTTTGGATAGAGGGCCTGTTCTCACTAGGAATGAAACTGTCTGTCCCTTTTCCAGGGTTCCCAAGGCTTTTGGTCCACCTTCTGCAGCCTCAGTGGTAGCCAAGTGCTGCCTGCTGATTCATGCTTTATGGCTTTAATCTTCTTACAACAGTACAGTCTGCCTTCCTGAATCATAACCACTTTACTTTTGCCAAAAATGCACATTCTTTCATTAAATCCTTTTCAACAAGATCCTCATTCAAGAAATAATGGCTTCCAAATCTAGAATTCAAAGATTTAAGTGTTGTTCCCAGATAGCATACCCACTTCCTCAACCATTCCTTTACTCACTGAGCAGTCCGGAATCTCTGACAAAGCTTTTCCACCAAGCTCTCAGTCTGCTTGTCCTTTGTGACATAAGAGAAAAGTTGCCTGGGGAAGGGAGGGAAGAAAGCATTAAAAATAGTTGCTCGTTATTAGAGTGAATTAAACTTTAATGGTGAATTAGAAATGTCTGAAATGACAAACATTAGAAATGAATGTTTGGATTTTTTTTTTGTCACAATGGAATCAGAACTGTAGCTACAGGAAAAAAATTGGCCTAAAAATTTATCTTTCTTACAGGATGAAAGTTATAAGAAAGTAGGAAAGCAAAACCAATAAAAATGAAAAATGAAATGAAAAACTAAGGCTACCTCATAATGGTCCGAAAAGACTGTTCCTCTATGCCTGAGTCTGGATCGGAAAGACGGCTGATAATATCTGGCAACAAGTTGTACACAGCATTATCCTGCACGGACCAAGGAAGAGCAGAGGTTGCTAAAACCAAGAAATACCCCAGTGGTCTAGGTTTGGAGTTGTGTCTGGTTTCTACAACGTTAGAGATTCTGGGTTAACATACCAACAATAAACCAAAGCACAAGCTCATTTCCTCCCCACTCCTCTCAATTAGGCATGCAGAGAGATCTTTCTTAAACACAGAACATGAGAACAGCTGTCTGAAAGCATGCTTAGAAAAGGCATGATTAAAAACACCTTTCTTTTTCTCCCTTTGGAAAAAGGAGGCTTTGCCTTCAGACGTCATTTCAGGTTACTTGGAGAAACTCTTGGGAAAAAAAGCGTGCCATTAGCTCAGGCCAGTTTAGGGACAAACAAAATGATTTGCCTGAATCTCCCAGCAGGATCTAATATCCACTATGATTTCCTCATAGTTCAGACATGAGGTCAGGAGGCACTGTGCTAAGGCAGATCTACACACTGCAGTTGCTGCACTGAATCCAGTGCCAAACCCATGTTGCTGCCTGAAATAGAACTCAAATGGATGCCTGAAAATCTAATACTTTGCCTGTGGTTAGTCTTTTTTGCACTGTCAAAATACCAAGCCCTTATTTGCCTGTCTCTACCCCTTTCCAACAGAGTCTTTTTTCCTCTCTGTGCAGTTTTAAATGCCTTTAATAGGCTGCTATGTTTTGCTAGTCTAATTATCTGTTTTACTCTGTGTTGCTTCATATTGCTTTGATTTTGCAACTGGGCAATACAGAAAGACATGACATTAGTTAAAAATACAGCGCTGCCGGAATGTCAGTGATACAGTTTTATCCTCAGCTGTAGACTAGAGAGGAATATTAGGGATCTTCTTATCACTTCATCTAGGGAACAAAATACATTTCAAAGTGAATGTAAATTCCTGCATTAGGTATAAACTTCTGAAGGGGAGGATGGAGAGTTATGAGAACGGACTACACCGGATCTTGGAGTGGAGTTGGAATCAGAAATGTGGACTATGAGCAGGAGATAATCAGATTATTTCTCTTTCTTATAGGTAGATAGTAACAAAGAAGCAGGAAATCTTCAATTGCAAGGTGAGTCTCACTGACCACTCTTTCCTAAAGACAGCAAGCCCATCTCTAGGTTAGACAGGGGGGCTCTCCACATAAAAACCAAAAACACTCTCCCTAGGCAGAAATGAGATAGAAAGAACGACTGTAGTCCGGCTAACCTTTTGACATGCAGGTTTCTATCTGTAGGCATACAGTAGAGTCTCGGTTATCTGACCTAAACGGGCGGGCGGAGGGTCGGATAACTGAAATGTCGATTAGCCGGAGGCCCGTGGCAGCCGCCATTTTGGGGGCGTGGAAATGCCTACAGCCACTCCCCAGGCAGCCGCGATGTCGGTTAATCCGGAAGGTCGGATAACCGCATGTCGTATAACCGGGACTCTACTGTATTTATTTTTACATGAGATCCCAATTCACTGTTTAAAGTGGTGACTATTTCTTAAAGACAGACTTGGCATTATACCATATTTCTCAATTCTTCTTGACTCAGCAAATAGGGTCCTTTAGATTAAACTATCTACCTCATTCAAGTTTTACCTGCTTACTCTGCAAGGAGACCTGGTGACTGGAAAGATGTGCTGCCATCCTCATTAACCACTTGTATTGGTATCCTTTGGCTTTGCTGAAGTAGGAACTCAAATTTAACTTCACCTGGCGCCTACTAAAGGAAGTGAAACTACAGGAATTATGGGCATTTGCCAACAGCAAATCAGTGTTGACAGAATAAAATTCCAGACTACATAGGAATATACTCATAAAAAGGAGAGAGCTTTAGAGTTTCAGGCCATCTTTGAAGTGAGATTCAATACCGATGGGCCTGGATGAATGCGTCCCAAAGCCAACTTCTTGAGACTATTTCTCAAAAAAGACAGGATCTCAGATTTCTTGTTCTAAATTGCCCAATGGTAACTTAACTGGGGTTTTTAAATGGCAGCTGTGCTTTAGTAATCTGCTTCATACAGCAACGATGGAGTTACAACAGGATAGTATTGGGCAAGGTAATGGGTTTTGTAATCCAGATTCTCATTGTAGCCTGCTGCCTCACCTTGCTGGATAGTTCAGTGAAGAAGTTCTGAGCCAGCCCAACAATCTCCTCCTCAGGATCAATGAGAAGAGTTGCCATTTCACTCACTTGCCCCTTCACTTTTACCATGTCCTTCAGGATCAGATGAGTCATTACTAAAGCGGCTGTCTTCCTCACCTGCTGACAAGGGTCACGTAGCCTGAGGAACAAAGACATCCAAAGCGGTAATAAACATCAAAGCCAGTCACCTGCTGTACTTTCAGACTTCCTGAAGGCTTTCTTGTCTCCAGATATCTTGCTCTTACTCTTAACAACACTTCTTACAAGCCTCCGCTGTTCAGATACATGCCCTTCCTCCCACCATTCTCTGTACCAAAACTTTACCTGGCATAGAGGTGGGGTGTCCAGGGTTCCACCTGGTTGGGGAAGCGGATGGCCAGATCTCCAGCTGCAATCATTAGGTTGGCACGAACGCTGGGATGGGTGGATTTTTCCATCATTGTGAAGAAGAGCCGTAAGTGAGTATCACAAAATTCTGTACTGCATGGAAAAGCAAATCAAATCTATTTTCAGGTGCATATCAACAAAGAAACCTTCACTTGTAGCCATGCCTGGCAGACAACACACAACAATGTGAGAGGTGCCCCAGGAAGAAAAGGGCTAGAAAGAGAAGATGGCAACACATAAATACCTGATCATGCAGAATTTTCCAAGGGCCAATGCAGCCGAAGCAGTTAGTGCTGGATCACCATAGAGTCCTGGGTTGTTACAAATCTTGAGAAGCAGTGGAATAAAGACTGAAAGCAACTGTTTTCCTATAAACAATAATAGTAGAGGTCACAGCTGATCAATCTAAGGCAGGAGTGGGAAAGAGTGGTTCCCAGGCTACGCATCATTCCCAAGACTCATTTTGGCAACTCCGAGAGACCCCTCCAAGGCCTTGGATTCCCCCCCAACCCACAATTCAGGCATCCCCAAGTAACCCAAATTATCAAAACAAATATGAAAGTTTGGGTACCTGACCTCCTATTATCTCCCAAATGCTGGAAAAACTGCAGAAACTGCCCATTCTTATGCTCAGTCTTAGTATTGGAAGTGCTGTGATATCACTTCCAGTCAGGCCAAGAGCAACAGCAAGGCCTGCTCAGGAGTTGGAGGGGGAAAGATTGGCCCATACTCTCTTTGAAGTTGCCAAACCTTAGTCTAGGAATATCAAAAGTGTCTATACTTCTACTATATTTGCTAGAAACCAGCTCAACTTTTTCTAAAAATACAATTTAAAAACTCCTCATGGAGAATAATAAAGCTATTAATAATAAATGAAAGATAATGAGCCAGAAAGAGAAACTTCTACTCAGGCTGGCACACTCACCATCCAACAGCTCTGTCTCACAAATGTTGCGGATGAGCTCTGCTTCTGTGTCTTCAGCAGAGGCACCAACCAAGCCAAGGTCCTCCTCCATGGTAGTCTCATTCACTGTACTCTGTACAGAGGGAAGAAAGCCACTACGAGTTAATCCCAATTTGAGTGCCTCGTTTGAACCATGGCAGTGTCAGAATGAAAGCTGAAGACATTCATAAACCATGCGGGTAATACCCCAACACTGGATAATTTCAGCCAAGGAAGCTCTGCTAGGAAATGAGCTTCTCTGCCTGTAGCTCAGACACTGGGGATCAAGTCTGAGGAATGAACTTACCTTTTTTTTCTGAAGAAAGCTGACAATATAATAATGCTTCTTAAAACAATGATTTTAAACAATAAAAATTTCTAGCACAATGTAACTCCGAACTGAATATTGTAGTTTAATGAGGTATAGCAGGGGAGAGAAGCCTTATGATCTTTTCAACTGCATGTCTTGACTCTATATCAAGTTTGGGCAAAAGGACTGAAAAAACAATTACAGAATTTGCTGGCGTATAAGATGCGCTCCATTTATTACACTGGCAAATACTATTTGCTAGCGTATAAGACACACAAATGCGCAAGACGCACCCCATTTTCAAACAGTATTTTTTGGGGAAAAAAGTGAGTCTTATACACTAGCAAATACAGTACTTACCCCACTAAATCAGGTTTTATCTGTTATGTCTAAGTACTAACCTGTAAACTGTGGACAGTGCTTACCCTTAATCTACAGTATTGGCCAGTCAGCTTTCCCCATTCCTCCCCTAGATAACATAATGACAGGCAAGCGCTCCTAGCAAGGCTTCTAAGGAACAATGAGTTCAGAAAAGGTTTTTTAAAATGAAAACTGAGCTATAGAGAAGCACAGAATTTTACAACCAAACAAGAAACAAGATATGCTGCTACGACACCTTGTCCTTCTGTACTTTTGTATTGCTTGTTGCATGTTCCTTCGCCTCTTGCTCTTCTCCAAGAAGCCGGCGTCTCCGCAGCTCATTGCTTATTGGCAACTCCAAATGTACTAGCTGCTGTAAGGCCACATCTCCCGCAAGAGAGACCAAACGTGTCAACACCCTGGTATCAATTGTACAGGAGTCACCAGCAACTTCATTGGGAGAAGAGTCAGGCCCTGAAGAGCAGATAAAAACTACTTTATGGGATGTTTTCTTAGTCATTTCTCTGGGCCAAATACTTACTATTTTGGGGGTCTGATGTCTTCTTACTTCTCATCCAGTTACTTCTTTTCCAAGCCAATATCCCTCCCCCAGTTCAAAAGGGGTTCTAACAGGAAAAAAAAATCACTGCCTCTAGCTCACCTGCCTCAGCACCTTCAGACTCCTGCAACTTCTCCATGGCCTGCTGGCTACAAGACTGCAAGATCTGGGCACATATTTCCTCAGGCCCTTCCGCCAACTGATAAATGAGAGCAACTGCTGTCTGGGTGAAAGGAATCCAGTGTGCACTAGGTCTTGCAAAGCCTAGGGGAATCAGGAGGACAGAAATATAATCTGACAAGGCAGAAGGCTTGTATACAGTCCCAATGTCAGCTTTCAGGTCCAGTAACTTACCCACAGTTGTGGCCTCATGCAAGCGTTTGAACAGCAGATGTGACTGCGGAAGCCGGAATGGGGAGCTGCTTTTCCCAAGGCCAGGCTATGGGGAAGGAAGGTACTTCAGTTCTGCACAGCAGAAACATTTGTTTTTCATCTTCACAACCTCCCTGAAAGTTGGGAATGGGCAAACACAGGAGCTTCCAAGTTTACAGAGTGAACTTAACCACTAAAAATGTTGAGATCTGAATATGCAAATTCAGTGTTCTAATTCACATCACCTCTAATTGGTTCACAGTGTTCGCTGTGCAAGACTGAGATCCTGACTGGGAGACAGGATGCTTTTGTACACCATGGTGAAGGGGACTGAGAACAAGAGCTGGGAGTCTCCTTGTTTCACCTGCAGCTCAAATTAGTTTACAGATTTTAAAAGCTCCTAAAGTGTAAGTATTGCATCTGCTTTAGGTACAGTATAGGAGTTATAAGGGTTTTAATAAACTAAATATAGCACTTTGAAGTTTCAGAAATATAGAAACACTATTATTATAGTTGGAGAATAATATAGTTTTAAAATCATGAGGAACTCATGAAAGAGGGAGATTTTAGAACAAATCCTGGTGAACAGTATCCTGAAAGAAGCTCACCCATATCCTAAACTTTGGCTAACGTTAATCAGAATTGTTCTTACAAACAGGGTTTGAAATCAGCAGAGCAGCAGTGCCTTTCTCAACTGTTCTGGCCAGGACACAGATAGGTCATAAAGGGATTTAGAACAAATTACAGAAGGGAGGAGAAATTTGCAGAGGGAAAGAAGGTAGAGGAGCAAGCTTTCCATTAACTTAATCAAATACCTCTTTGCTGCCACTACAGCAGTGTGAGCTAGCAGCTGCTGCAGTTCCGTTTTGCCAGGCAGACACCCTGCCGCTGCTGAGAAGCACACAAATGGTTGTTAGCCCAGCAACTTAATTCCAAGCAAAAGGATTTTCTCAAGGCTGCCAAACAGTAGACTGGTCATGGTGGAGGGAATGGATGAATTTTAGTTGACACACCACTCTCACCTCTCAAAATCAGTAACACCTAGTGGCCATATCTAGTGATGGTACGACATCCAGTTGACTGAAAAAATGTCTAAGGCTATTTCTGCACTACACTGTTATAATGCTATTATTCCATTTTCAACATCCGATGGAATCCTGGGGTTTGCAATTCAGGGAAGGCCATCTTTGGCCTCAGTAAACTACAAAACCCAGAATTCCACAGGATGTTGAAAGTGGAATAATAGTACTATAGCAGTGTGGTGCGGAAATGGCCTAACTGGCAGGGAGTGATCTTAGCTGCTCAGACCACTACTAAAGAAGCCCTCTGGAAACCCTAACTTTTCCATTCAGTAGCTAATTATTCTCCCTTGAGGTTCTCAGTTAAGGCTCTTCTGAATGATATTCTCTTCTGGACCTATTTCTATGTGAAATAGCTGTCCATATCCATATACTATAGCAGGCCCCTCACACTCACCTGATCATTTAATTAACTGGGTACATCTGGTATGGCAGTTTTACAAGGGAAAAATTGTTCTGATCATGAGCATATTCTAACCTTCTGATTATTGCCTATTTTAGAGATGGCATTACACACTTCCAGGGCAAGGCGATAATTTTCATGCACTCTTTCATCCAGTCCCACTGTTATCAAAATATCAAGGTTGCTCCCCACAATCTCAGGCTTCCCCCTGGTGTTGGAAAAAGATATATTTTATTAGATGCAACATACTGCAGAAAGTTTGAAGCACATCAGTGACTCCTAAGGAACAACAGTATCTTATACGTGCACAGTTCAGTTAACAAAGCAGATGTTCCTAGGGATTACTTTAACAGAAAGAGATACAGGTAACATGAAAATAGAGATAAAGCTCCTATTTCACCAAAATAAAATGTTTCAGCAAATCTTTCATTCAAAACAAAACAATATGCACATGTGAAATGAAACAACTAGGACAGTTAAGCCTTACATAAGTAAACAAAAATATTTTGAACATTTAAAAGACCATTTGATGACTTTTTAAAAATTGCATCCAGGGATGACTTTTTCATCAGCTTTCGCTTTTCTTATGATTTCCGTTTTGGTGGCAAAACTTACAGATTTATGCTTTTTAAAGTAAGGGATTCTAGAGGGAGCTGCCGTTTACCGTGTCTTATAGGCCAGCTTGCACAGCTACAGTAGGATCAGCAAGAGTAGAATCCTATTCTTTCCCAACTCAAGTTTTATTTCATATTTAAAAAAAAAAAACTAGAGAGACTACAGTTGTCTTTCCACATTTGCAGGGTTGACCTTCACAGATTTGATTATTTATGGATTAATTGCTGCCGTCTCTGCTGCTCCCTACACCATTTTTAATAGGGACTTCAACAGCACTGATATCCATCTTGAGCTGTGTTCAGAGAAGTCAGGCTTAGCCAGCAGTCAAATCTTTGGTCACTGGGAAGATTATCAAACTGATGGGAAGGCTGGGCTTGGCTCTGCAGACATTCCCTCACACAGGCAGGTAGATGGGGGAAAGGGATGTGACAGGGAAGCAGAAAGAAGGAGAGCATGTGCTTGCGTTCCCTTACTCACTCACTTGGAGTGTGGGAAAGGAGATGGGACAAGAAAAATGCAAGGAGGATGGATCATGCACAGTATGATAAAGCCTGGGGGTGTGGCAAGCAGAACAGCCCTAGTAACAGAGGGTGATGTAATCAAATTGGGTCTCTGACTGAGAAGCACCCAGCCCTAGCCAGAGGGATGGGCTGTGGGGAAAACAGCAGAATGCATACATATTTTTGGAGCATGGGTTAGAAACTTGGGGGGGGGGTCCTTCAGTGAGTTTCACAGAGAGAATTCTAAGTCAGAGTGTCCAGTAAACCAAAAGATGGTTTCTGGGAGTAGGTTAGCTTCTCAGAGGCCTATGGTGGGGGCAGAGAAGTAATGAAGCCACCTCTGAAGGGGTCAGAGAGTAGAACTTTGAGTGACGAAACAGACTTTTGTACTGGGAGGGCCAGAGCAGTGTGTATGAAAGCTGTCTTGGGGAACACTGAGGTGTTTTGAGGCAAACAGTTAAATATCTCTAAGAAAGTGTTATTTTGTTTGAATCTTATTGAATCCACACCTTTTCCCTTGTTGGTTATTTTAATAAAGATTTCATTCTATTTTTCTATAAGTACAGCCTCCAGAGTATTTTCTTCAGTTTTATTACAAATACACACTACCACAGGTTATCCATTTCTATTTGGAGTAACCATTAATCAGCTTTGTCTTTTATCCACAAAGGCTGTAGGTTTTAGGGAAAGCAGGGTTGTGATTAAGTGTGGAGAAGGAGCCAGGGTGTGACAATAAGATTAAAAAGTGGTGCTGCTACTCCAGTGAGGGAGGAAGAAAAGAAAGCAGGCCTGGCTTTTCAGTGCCCTGGGCTAGCCCAAACAAGCCTTCTTTTCCTTTTGTGCCCTCTCCTCACACAATACACATACACCCATCCGTGATAACAGGTCTCTGGGGAGAATGGAGGGGGCAGGCAGAGGTCAGGTAGGTGGAAGTGAGAGAAGGGCAAGCGCAGTGGGAAGGACCTGCGGCAGCTGCACCACTCCTTCCATCTGCCCCCAAGACTCCCCCTCATCTTGCCTGAGTGAGTGCATGAGGGAACATGCATGTGTCCAGGTCCAGTCACCCCATCAGTACAGGCACCTTTTTTGTGTGCATTAAATACAGTTTGGGAGTCTCAGAGATATCTGCAGTTTTACTACTTTCATGGAGGTCCTGACCCCAACCAAGAAAGTGGAAAGCCAACTGTACTGCAACCTGATGCTGAACACTATCTTCCTCCAGCCCCCCTTCACCATCTTCCCAATGCCACTGCTGCTAAAAAAACCTTCTTGCTAGACAGAGGACAAAGAAGAAAGGAAGGCTGGGTGGATGTAAAAAGTCTTTGTAAAAAGAAGCTTCTTTCTCAGAGGCTTTGTTAACTGAAGTGTGCTTGTATTTTCAAATCTTCAAGAATGAAGGCTTGTGTGGAGGAAAGAAAATTTTTCTGAGCCTTTCTAGGAAAAATAGAAATTTTCACTTTTTTAGGGCCTGTTCTACACGATATACTTATTACAAAGTTATCTGTATTGTGTCAGCTTTTGCTGTGGACAAGAAACCGAGTTACTGACTCACCTTGCCATCATCCCCAAAAGCATGATAGCAGCATGGCGCTCCAACACTGAGCAGTGTGATTTCTCTGTAAATTGCTCCCAGAGCAACTGGATCACTGCAGGCTTTATCTCATCTTTTTGTACAAATTCAGAGATCTAGGAAACAAAGTTATTTGGAGAAGGAAGGCATTTTTTTTAAAAAAAGACAAAGAAATATGACAATTATTGACCATCCTTCTCCTCCAAAAGAAAATCCAGATCCATTACGTGAAATAGACCTAATGTGTAACTGATCCTCACTAGCAGAAACAGGATTTCAAAGAACTTTTTCATCTCTGATGTAAAAGTGGAGCTTCATAAATGTCCCTGCTTTGCAGATAGCTGGCCCAAGGTCCTCTCCATTTGGAGGATGTGTACAAGGCAAATGTGAATGGATCTGCCTACCAAAGCAAGTGGCAGAATTAGTGCATACAAAAATTAGGGGTAGCAGATGGTATGTACTGAGGATTCAGAGAAACAGAAGGAGGTGTAAGTATGTTCCAGCTTTTAAAAACTACTGATGGCATTTAGCTCAAAAGATTGCAGTGTACCATCTTTTTATTCTGTGGTATATCTAACAAAGACAAAGTGTACAAACTATATAATCTGAGAGCCCTGCAGGATCTGACTGAGGACCCATCTAGTCAACCCAGTTCTAGAAAGATGCTTTTAGACAGTCATGTAGTTTGCTTCCAGGAGCTGGTAATCAGAGGAACACAGTTCTCTGAATGCAGAAGCCCCATTTAGCATGCCTCGGGGAGTAATTTACAGGGAACTCAACCTGCTTGATGTTGGAGTATCCTGCTGCCAGTGAATCTTTCTTATATGTTTTAAAAGGATCCAAGCCAATGGCTACCACTGTAACTTGTAACAACACATTCTCTAAATTAAGCATGAGCTGAGGAAAATAATTTGATCTAATCTATTATCTTTGGAGTTCACTGAATAGCTCTGCAATTCAGTGTAACCAGGGAAGAATTCTTCTCTATGTAGTCAATAACATTATATTCTACTCCTGTGTCTGTCTTTAGTTGTGTTGTTTCTGAGCTAAGGAAGACCAAGTTAACTTCCTTCAATCAAATTCCTGTCCCCTATCAACATAGAACAACACATTCATCTACCCTGTAATTGTCCCTCACAGGTCCTAGGACCACCCAGTTACAGTAACCCCCTCTAAAACAACAGAAATTTAACAAAATGGAACAAAAAAGTTCCAGAGAGACAGCAATGCTGTCAGTCTGCAGGTGCAGATGGAGTAGTCCAGTATGAGACCCCCATGCCCTGAGTCAAGCAAGACAGATTGCAGGTCATAAAAATTTCTTAATCACAAACCTAAGAAACTCTAAGTGTAATGAGGACTGTTAGCTGGTCTGTTACAAGGGAAAATATACTCACAATTTCTTCAAGACACCAAATTGTCCCCAGTGATGCATCTACCATGAGAAGGAACAGAGATTGTATCAAGTTCTGGGCTCTACTCCTATGTAAGGGACAAACAAAATGTTTTGGATTTCTTTTAAAGTTTGTTGTTATGGAATGCTAGTCTACAGCCAGCCATCCTAATTATACCCAACAAGAAACTTGGCAAATACCCATAATCACGGACTCCTTTTGGGAAGAAGGTATCTTGGGAGCCCAAGCCAGTTATTCAATGGATCTGTATTTTTTTTGTTCTGTAGAACCAAAGAGCTTATTTTGAGAACAAAATCAACCTAACAAGTTAAGACAGAACTCAGCTTTGGTTGGTGGGACGTAGTAATTTGATAATAATTGCATTGTGCACTTTCTTTCTTTTTTTAAAATTTAATGCTTTCATTAACATGCACTGAGTATATAAAACACATCAGAGGATTCTGCATTCTCTTGACCAGCACAATCATGCATAACCCAGTTACAAGAATGCACCATCTCCTCCGCTATGGTTTGCAGGACAAGGTCATACAAACCTTTCAGTGTCTCCACTAGGGTTGAGGTAGAGCCTCCTGTAAGCATCCAACACAGCTTCTCTAATTCCTGGATCTTTAGACCAGATAAGCGGAAGCATTCGGCGGACTCCTAGAACAGCCTGAGGGATGCCAAACTGAGAGACTACCACAAAAAATTCAATGGCTTCTTGTACCACTGGAAAGAAGACGGGGAGGAGGATTTTATATTGCAGTTCAGATAGGTGCCTTTAGCCAAACTAACAGTGAAGAAATGGCCACTTTGCTATTTTGTTACGGAAGCATTCACTAAGCAAAAATTCTAGACTGCTGTTTAGTACAACATGTGCACCAAAGCTTTGTACTTTAATTGTATATCCTACTGGAATGCCTTAGATTCACATCCCCAATTTTTCTTCTCTAATCCATAAAAAAAGGAGATAAACCACTAGAGTCCTATAGTTCCCCACATGAAGGTTGGGGAAAACTTGACCATTGTTGCACTCTTTTCAGTTAACCACATTTGTCTATTATCTGCTAATTTTTTTTTAAAGCATGGAAAAAATTGTACTTTAAAGCTTGCTATAATCACCAATTAAAAGCAGCTTTTTGTGCATTTCCTGGAATATATGCACTATTGTTTAGTATGTTTTCCAGCTTTTTTAACAAGATTCTGTATTTTAAAGATGCTTCTTAAATATTTTAGATCTTGGGCTCTTGCATCAATCCCTCTGGTCCTGAAGCAGCCCCTGTAGTAGGTTTTCAGACTGTTCGCTTTTTGGCATATTTCAGCAAAAAGTAATACTTGGGAAGAAGAGGTTTCTCTAAAACCCAGGTGCTTTTTAAACACTAGCATACGCTATTCATACAATTTTATCCATTTATGTTATAAACATCCAAAATATAATACAGTGGTGTGATGTAAGATGGCCCTACTAGAGCTGTCATCTTTGGGGTTCTCCAACAAAAGCTGATCAGAGAACCAAACCATTCTGACAGCTTCTCAATCAATCTCTTGCTGATAACTTTTAAAAAGCTAGGGAAGGGCCAACCCTGACAATGTGCATAGTATCTCCCACTTCTCCAAGAACCTTATTCTTATTCTTGGGGTCTACAAATGAAAAGTATTATATAACAAACTAAACCAGAACATTTCTTTGAGATCTAGTTTTCTACCTTGGAAGGAAGTGTGTGTAGAAATATCACATGAAATCTTCACCTATACTCTGAAGTTATATTGTCCAAGAAGTTTTTCAGTCTCATGAGCTGTGTCTGGTGAGCCCTTAAAACCTCAGAAATAGATTTTAGCAGGTGCACATTTCAAGTTACTAATTCTATGTCTTTTCAGATGTGACATGTTTGTTCATCAAGCAGAACTTTTCACTACACCTACCAGAGACTGAACTTTCATACATCAGTTTGGAGACCAAGCTTAAGGCTTCTGTGATTTTTGCAGAAAAGTTGTAGGCATTCTGTAAGTACTGTACAAGCATCTCCTGCTTTACCAACTCTTCTGGTAGCTCCTCTTTGTCTTGCGCTTGCTCTTGACTCCCAGCATTGTGTGTATTACTTGTGGACTCTTGGACGCTATCTTCAATATGGGAACCTACATAACAGGGACAGAGAAGTAAAGCTGTTGTCTTAACTTAATGATGCAGTCATATCAGTACCAAATACATAGAAATCTGTATTGAAACAGGAGATTTTCCCCCAGCAATAATGAAAAATTTTGTGTTTGCAGACAAACATCCAATGTGGAAAGGAATCAGGGACCAATGATGGTGGCAGTTACTTTAGTTCATTCATGTATAAAACTGGGAGTAGGTGGGCCTAATTTCATCCAGCGCATCACATAAGATGACACGAAAGAAATTTTCTGCACCTTACTTCCCCGTGCTTCTCTGTTGCCCCAGGGTACACTCCTCCCATCCTGACTTAGCCCAGTAATATACGTGCTGGGCTAAGAAGGAAAGGGCCTTAAGTGGGCTGATGGAGTTGGGATAAGGTAAGAGAAGACTGAACTCTCTGCATCCAAAACCTCTTAGTTATATCTTTCCCACTATCAGCTTTATTTGAGAAGAGAAGAGAGATGTGATTAAACAAATACGGCTGCCACTGCTACAACTAGTTTGCTTCTCAGGGCTAATCTTTTCCCTCTATGAACGATGGAATCAACCATGTGAAACAAAGTGGAGTACTTGTAGAAGATTACCTAGATAAAATGTTCTCAACACGCTCTGGATAAGATCTTCATTATCAGTCTCTGTTCTTGGGTTGAAAGGTTCCACCCCTTGGAATTGACGTATACCTTCTTGTGTCAGACGGATGGCATCCCTACATCAGTAAGAGGCACAGTAAAGATAAAAACGGTCCTGTCCACCCCCTTGCCACTTCATCCAGTGTACTTACGGAAGGTGTAAAGTGCTTCAAGAATCATTTGGAAGTGAAAATATGGAATATGTGCCCTTCCACTGTGATAAGAAGCACCTGTGCCCTTTGTGGTTTCACTCACTTGTAATTGGATCTTCTCAACAGCTGGACAACACTGTTGGATAGTTGTGCTGGGTCCTCCACCTTGAAGTCACGCATTGTATCTTCTTGTTTCTCTGAGCTAAGGCAACTCTTCAGAGTAGCCTGGAGTTCTGGTTGCATTGCTTCCCATTCTTCCTCTGGAGAGATCACCACTGCTATGAGGGGAAAGGCAGAATCATATACAGTCTTCAATTGTGGAGACTTTTATCATGAAAGAGGTAGGAAACGGAGAATTCAAACAATCACTGCTTCACTAGTCTTTTACACTAATATTATTTTTGAAATAATTGTAGGGATATTGATAATGTAACAAAACTAATTCTTATCCTTTACTAAATTTACTGGTGAATTCTAAATAGTCTTCCTCTCCAGATCATGTTACTGAATTGTCAAGCCAAGTGTATGTGTTACTTTGTTTAAGAAACCACTTAGATGGAGAATGTGGTACAGAAGGAGAACTTGGTACAAGATTCCTAATGGTTTCTCTGCTATTAACAATTCAATTTTCACTGAATTTGACTCCATAATTCTATTTTCTCATAACCAGATTTAAAATGAGATGTTAACATCATACAAACTGTTTCTTAAAAATGGAATGACCTTTTCATGAATAAATAGAGAAATTAATTTGGCCATTAACTAACTTCCCATTTTTTTGCTCTAGAAAATCTGGCTAGATGTCACTGCCCAATCTGTACAACTTTGCTTGGAATCTAAGTCTTAGGAGGGAAAAGTCCCATGTTATCCATTGGGAGTTAATTCTTTCCAACCAAGGTTATATAATGCAAATTGTGGTCTACAAAAGCTAGACTGATTTAGCAGCTGGTCATTATCTGTGGTCACCTTCAGTCCTCTTCCCCTCATCTGCTAATGTATAGAGGGGTTAAGAGAGGAGCAGAGTTTTCTCTTATTTGTGCAGGATACAGAGAAAGGAGGAAACAGGGAGTTTCTCTATGACTGCTCAGAAGGGATATATGCTGTTTCCTACCAGCTTGAAAAATAAAATAGAAAGGAGACAAGTGGGATAGGAATCTGCACATGGCTGGGTGTCCTGCTTGCCAGAGGGCAAAAGCACTCTATAGAGGGTGGGAATACCACAGCAGCAGATATAGCAAAGTGCACGCTTATTTCGGCCAAGGGAGGAGAGGCGTTTTTCACTGACAGGATGAGTGAGAGACTAGGCTTTGGCTGGGATAAACCTGGACTTGCTGGACAGCCACTGAGTTTATCCTCTCAGTTCAGAGCATAAAAGAACAGGTTGCTTACCTGTAACTGTGGTTCTTCGAGTGGTCATCTGTGCCCTCATACATTAGGAGCTTTCACGCCTGTGCGGTAGCGTTCGGAAGATTCTAGAGCTCGTCAGCTTTGGCGGGAGCCCCTCCCCCATGTTGGTACTCCGCATACTCCTCCCGCCGACTAACGGTCTCTCCTCAGTTCTGGTCCGCCGAAGCAGATGAGACCTGAAAAAGAGAGGAAGGCAGGGCGGGGATGTATGAGGGCACAGATGACCACTCGAAGAACCACAGTTACAGGTAAGCAACCTGTTCTTCTTCTTCTTCGTGGTCTCTGTGCCTCATACATTAGGAGACTGTGTAGCTTACCAGCAGGATGGTGGGTCAGGTCCCAGATCCTAAAGCACAGAAGACAACACAGCACATCTGAACTGGGCATCCCTCCTGGACCGGCAGTCGAGTCTGTAGTGGCGCACGAAGGTCGATGGCTGGGACGAGGTCGCCACACAACAGAGTTCCGACAGGTCAATGCCTCGCATGAGGGCAGCGGATGTTGCCACGGCCCTGGTGGAGCGGGCCTGAAGCAGGTCTGGCGGAGGCTTCTTGGCAAGCTTGTACGCCGGGTGAATAGTCTGTACCACCCACTTGGAGAAGCGCTGGGTGGATACTTTGTGGCCTCTCCGGCGCCTGCCATAGCAGACAAACAGATGGGGTGTCTGTCTGTAGGCTGCAGTCTTGTCTTTGTAAAAAGCCAGCGCCCAACAAACGTCCAGAGAGTGGAGGGACCGCTCCAGAGGTGTCGTCGCGTCAGGGTAGAAAGCCGGCAGGATGATGTCCTGGCTCAGATGGAAGCTGGACACCACCTTCGGCAGGAAGGAGATGTAGGCCGGAGGACCACTTTGTCGCAATGGAAGACCAGGTATGGTTCATCTCACTGTAGCGCCGTCAACTCTCCCGCCCGCCTGGCAAAGGTGACGGCCACTAGGAATGCGGTCTTCATCGTGAGCAGCCTGTCATCTGTCGTAGCCATGGGCTCGAAGGGCGGCCTCGCCAGCTGGGACAGCACCAATGACAGCAACCACGGCGGTACGGCGGCGATACTGGCGGGTAGAGGTGCTGTAGGTCCTTCAGGAACTGCTTGACGGTACCATCCCTGAAGAGCGTGGCCGATGGGGATCGTGGAGGCTGGTATGCCACTATTGCGGTGAGGTAGACTTTGAGCGACAGGAAGGCCAGGCTGTTGCCGGAGGTGCAGGAGAAAGTGAAGCACGGTACGCAGGGTGACAGGCGATACCGGCTCTCGACGTTCCTCAGCGAAGGCCACAAAGCACTGCCACTTGTAGTGGTAGTTCCTTCGCGTGGACTTCTTCCTGGCCATGGTCAAGACGTTCCCGATGGCCGGGTCGTCTAGGGCGATATCCTCCAGGCATGGAGGGCCAACACCGGCAGGTCCGGGTGCAACACCAGTCCGTCGGAGTGGGTCAGCAGGTCTGGTACTGTGGGAAACCTGAGAGTCCTGCCCCAGGCGGCCTCGATCAGGGGTCCGAACCAGTGCTGCCTCGGCCAGTACAGTGCCACGAGGATCGCGTCTGCTCGGTCCGCGATGATCTTTGCGATCACGCGGCCCAGGAGCGGGAACGGAGGGAAGGCATAGATCAGCCCCTCGTCCCACGGGAACTGGAACGCGTCGCTGATGGAATGGCGATCGTGGCCGGCCCTCAAGCAGAATCGGTGGCACTTCACGTTCTGGCTGGTTGCGAAGAGGTCAATGGTTGGCTCTCCCCATCAGTCTCGAAGCATGTGGAAGGCCTCGTCGGACAGGGACCACTCGTGGTGGGAAGTGGCGTCCCTGCTGAGGGCGTCCGCGGTGGTGTCCTCCTTCCCCGCCAGGTGAACCACCACAGGGTGTATCTGGAGCGGGACGCACCAGTTCTAGAGGTTGAGGGCGATGCCCAGCAGCATGGTGGTGTGTGTCCCTCCCTGCCTGTTCGTGTAGCAGACCGCCGTCGTGTTGTTGGTGAGGATCAACACCGTGCGGCCCATGACCAGGTGTCGGAATGCTCTCAGGGCCTTGTAGATCGCCAGCAGCTCAAGAGCGCTGATGTGGAGGAACAGTTCGTCGTCCATCGACCGGCCTCGGACCTGGAGGTCACCGGTGTGCGCTCCCCAGCCGTAGAGTGAGGCATCCGTCGTTACCGTGACTGATGGCTTGGGTTCGCGGAATGGCATGCCTGACAGGAGGTTCCTGTACGACTGCCACCACAGGAGCGATCGACGAACCTGTTGGGGCAGGCGGTATCGGCGGCGCTGGTCGTCCCAGAGTGGATTGAAGGCCCTGATGAACCAGTGCTGGAGTGGCCGTGCACATAATCTGGAGAGGTAGGTTACGGCAGTGGTCGAGGCCATGTAGCCGAGGAGCTGTTGAATCCTCCTCGCTGACATTGTCGAGGCCTCAAAGGCAGCAGATGCCGCCCGACGAAGCGTCTGCGCCCTCTCATCCGGTAGGAAGGCCCTCGCCGATACCAAATCGAGGGTCGCCCCGATGAAGTCGAGAACCCGGGTGGGCTCGAATGGGACTTCTTGGGGTTGACCCCGAGTCCGAGCCGAGTGAGAAGAGACAAAGTCCGATGAATGTCCCTATACAGTTTCTGTTTGCAGGATGCCACCAATAGCCAATCGTCCAGATAAGGGTAGACAGAGATGCCCTTTGTCCGCAGGAAGGACACGACCGGAGCCATGCACTTGGTGAACACCCGTGGTGCGGTAGAAAGTCCGAACGGCAGCACCCGGTACTGGTAGCTGGTGCCGTCGACCGCGAACAGATCGAGATGTGGATACAGGCGTCTTTGAGGTCTATGGACGCAAACCAATCCCCTTGGTGAAGGAAGGGGAGGATCGAACGCAGCGTGACCATCTTGAACCTCTTGGGGCGGATGTATTGGTTCACCCCTCGGAGGTCTCGGATGGGCCGCAGGGATCCGTCCGCCTTCGGCACCATGAAGTACCTCGAGTAGAAGCCGGAGGTCTTGGCTGAAGGCAGGAGCCTCTCGATTGCTCCCTTCTCAAGGAGGAATTGGACCTCTTCCAGTAGAGCCGAGCTGGCCGGGGTGGACTAGTAGACACCCTGTGGTGGAATATCCTGGAACTCGATGGCGTACCCCAGGAGGATAATGGTAAGTACACAGGAATCCACAGTGATCTCCCGCCAGCGATTGAGGTGCCTGGCCAGGCTCAGGTGATTGATCAGGTCTACCGGAAGGGCGAAGGATGGCACGAGTGGAGTCCTGCGGAGGCCGTCAAAACCGGGACCTCGTTCCGGAGGACGATTTCTTCGACGATAAAGATGGATGACGCCTACGAAGCCTCCTCGAAGCCAAAGATGTTGATGGCCTCGATGTGGTCGACCGCGGGGACCGCGGCTGGTACGCCGATGAGGAGGAGGACCTTTTCCACGAAGGCCTCGGCTAGAAGGTGCGGCAAGACTAGGCAGGCTGGTTTATGCCCATCTTCTTCGCAGTCAGCTGGGCCTTGATGAGGTGATCCATGGCCTTGTCGGTGGAGGTGTGAAAGAGCCCTTCGCCATCAAACGGAAGGTCTTCAATCCGTCGACGGCTGTCCTCCTGAAGCCCAGAGGACCAGAGCCACGTGTGGCATCAGAGGACTATGGCACCGACCATCACCCTCGAGGTGGCCTCCACGGCGTGCCTTGAGGTGGCGATCTGCTGGGTAGCCACCGCAACAGCCTTGCCAAAGATCTGAGTGGCTGAGGCACGTGACTCCTCCGGTAGGTCAGCGAGCAGTGGAGCGAGTCGGTCGAAGAGGTTCCGATTGGTAGGCCGCGAGGCATGCCATCGTGTTCACTGTCCTGGCCACCAGGGACGATGCCAAATAGAACCTTTGGCCGAAGGCATTGAGCTTCCGTCCTTCACAGTCCGGAGGGATGGTATGTGCCCGATTACCTCCCTTCGTCTGGGCCGACTCGACCACTATGGACTTTGGTACAGGGTGGTTGAAGAGGAACTCCGCATTCTCCTTCTGTGTCCTGTACAGATGCTCCAGCCTATGCGGGATAGACTGCGCTCACGCCAGCTTCGCCCACCGCTGCTTCGTCGCTTCCACCAGGGTTGGTAGGAAGGGCAGCGGTGCGGTCGATGGTGGGCGGGCTTCCAAGTACTGGAAGACCGGGTCCTGGGCTTGTGGAGCAGGTTCGGTCACCTTGAGGCCAAGGGCTGTGGCCATGCGGAGGAGGATTGCAGAGAACTGGCGGACGTCCTCCAGTGCAGACTCCGGGCCTGGCTGCCCGAACACCAGCAGCGGGGACTCGTGAGAAGAAGGGGTGGACTCAGCAGAGTCAGAGTCCGAGTCATAAGAGTCGCCAGATGGAGTTGGCGACCTCTTCGCCTCCTTCTCCTCAGCTGGCCTACGGGCCGGAGGTGCCAGGGTGACTGCTGGAACTGCAGGCTGTGTCGGTACCGGTGCAGCTAATGTCGTGCCGGTATTGGAGTCACCTGCAGGGGCACAACCGCGGGCCTAGGACAGTGTGCTGCCTGCGTGGTAGACGTTGCAGCTACCGCCGATTGGGCCACGGTGGGCTGTGGCGCCGGGCGGGTAGCTGTGGCCATCATCCGCAGGGGTCGAGAAACAGCCCTGCAAGAGGGGTGAGGGCTCCCGGGACTGTCGGTGACTCGGCGAACGACACAGCGGTGACCTTTCATAGCGGGGGTAGTAAGCCTCCCGCGGTGGCGAGTGAGACCGGCAGCAAGGTGACCAGTACCTTGGATCTGGATGGTACCAGTCTCTGTATGACGGCGAATAGGAATAGTAGGAGCCGGCCAGCTCGTGCCACACCTGCTCCTGGGCGTACCTCCCTAGGTAGGCAGGGGAGTAGGCGCTCTCACCCGAGCAATGTCTCTCCAGGTGCACCTCCCAATAGCGCGGGGATGGAGGCCTGGCCCGCTGCTCTGGCGAGCGGGACTCGTCACATTGAGAGGCTGGGCGCTGCCTGACCACAGCCTCCTCTTGGTGTTCTGCCGAGGGTGGACGGCGACTTGGCGGAATGATCTCAGCGATCAGCTCGGGCGGCTGAGAGGGAGAGGCCTGCACGACCTGTTCCTCATTTGACACCTCGAGGATTTCCCGTTCCTCCGGAGGCTCTTCTTCCTCAGGGAGCTCCATCGGTTCAGGTTCCTTCGCAGGCTGGGTGGGTGGTGGAGTCGGGGGTCGCACCACTGTCGGTGGAGAGCGCCGCTTCTCCTTCCTCTTTTTCTTCTCCCCCGCGCCCTCGGTGGTGGGGCGCTTCTTCTGGGCCCGGGTAAACGGCCTGGAGGAGGAGGAGGCCTGCGAGCCCACAGGGTCCTCACGTGCCCAGGTTGCCGAGATCTTCGGTATCCTCGGCAACTTCATAATCGATACCGAGCCTGGTACTGATGCCGATGACGTTGAGGGCCCTGCAGCCGCCCTGCAGCCAAGGAAGAAGAGGACGATGGGCGTTTCTCGGCCATTGTCTCAGGCAATGTACACGCAGAGATTCCTCCCAACAGTGGGATTTTAGCCTTGCCGCCCTGTTACGTAGGGTCTGGTGGGTGAACTCTCTGCAGGTAGGGCAGGCTTGAACGTTGTGCCCCTCACCCAAACAGATCAAGCACTTAGAATGTTGGTTGGAAAGGGTGACCTTCCTTCCATAGGATGCGCACCGTTTGAAAAGAGCCGACATAAACCGGGGGCAAGGGCAAAGGAGAAGTCTGAGAACGCCAATACAGTCCGAGATCCGAAATCGTCAACAGCCAGAAAAAGGGTCAAAACCGATCGAAAGAATACAAAGCCAAGTCCAAAATCCGAGAGGGGTAGTCAAAATCCAAATCCGAAGTCAAAAACACCAAGAAATCCAACAAGCACAAGGAAAAAACACAAGCCAACAAGCAGAACCTTCTGTACGCTGAGGCGGACAAGAAAGAACTGAGGAGAGACTGTTAGTCGGCGGGAGGAGCATGCGCAGTACCGACGTGGCGGAGGGGTTCCTGCCAAAGCTAACGAGCTCTAGAATCATCCGAACACTACCGCACAGGCGCGAAAGCTCTTAATGCAGTGGTTCTCAACCTGTGGGTCCCCAGATGTTCGTGGACTTCAGCTCCCAGAAGCCCCAGCCACTATGGTCAATGCTCAGGGCTTCTGGGAGCTGAAGTCCACGAACATCTGGGGACCCACAGGTTGAGAACCACTGTCTTAATGTATGAGGCACAGAGACCACGAAGAAGAACAACAGCATCTCCGCTTACTTGTACAGAGCCTTCCTAGAGAAGGGTGAGATGCAAATATGATAAATCATTAGAAGGAAAGTTTGATAGATCAGTTTTAGACTGGGTAGGATTGATGGATTATTTGAGTTCCACTAACACAACCAAATCTGAACTTGGTGAATGAGACTGATTAAAATGATATATCAGAGGCCACAGGATAAACTGCTTAAGTGAATAGAGATTTGAAGCTAGGCCAAAAATCCTTTCATGAAAATACAATATACCCATCTCTCACATCTTCAGCTCAATATTATTCTTTTTTATTAATCAAAGGACAGCCATAATGTATCACAGCTCATCCAGGTGGACCTTAGTCATTCTCCTGTGCCATTCTTGATAAATGGCTAAGCTGGCTAACTCACTCAAGTGGAATCACTGATCTATCAGAAGACTTTGTCCTCACTTGAGAGCTGTGTCAATGATTTTTCAGTAGCACCGCTATGAGAATCACAGAACCTCAGTGTAACCCTTACAGGATGATGCAGTTTAATTCAAGAAATATGATATTTGGCAACCTAGATCCATTTTCAGAGAGTACTTTCTTTCAGCATTGGCAGTTCTCTGTCTATTCTCCTTCTCTGTTTCAGAGAAAGATCTATTCCAGCTAACTCTGCTATTTAGAAATTCTCTTTCCTCATTTCACCTCTTACTAAACTCTGAACCCCACAGTTCTTAACCTCAACCTCTACTATCTGCAGTAATCTGAATCCAGCTGTCTATAGCCTACCTGGCATTTGCAACAACAGCCTGAATCTTACAATACACTCGAACTTTGTTTATTTGAGGTAACAAAACAATAGCATCTGAATGGGACAATATTAACGATAACCACAAGGCTATATTTAAAGCTTTACCATAACATTTCTGATACCCTATATAACTGTGTATATTTTGGTTCTTGGGTGTTTAGCAAAATATCCCTGTTGAATAGCTTTGCGTGAATGTGTATTACTGGGACTGTACAGCTTTCCAATTGTTGTTTAGCTGCAACTCTGATGATTCTTCATTACTGGCTACACTGACTAGTCTATCAAGGAGTTACAGTTTACCAGACTCTGGAGGACAGTTCCCACCCCTGATCCAAGCACATTATTGCCAAACCCTGTAAACAGAAAGAGAAAACACGTTACCATCTGTGGTCTGGCATTTCTTCATTTCTTGAAGTTTCTGCCTCTCCTTTCCAAGTAGTTCAGTTAACTCTGTACAGCTTAACTGTGGATGAGAGAATTCTTGTGAATGCAGCCACTTTCATGGCTCCAGTCAAGTCGTCTTCTGTCTTCTACCTTCAAATTCTCTGTCCCGGTTTTATGGGATTCAAAATAATATAAGCCAAAAACTGGATCAAGTTCCAGTTCCATGAATACAGGCAGATATAAAAAGTATCAGGTAATGCAGTAGCCACTAATCTTGCCCCCAATACCTTTTGTAGTTCACAAATAAAACTAAAATAAAATATTAAGCCGTCAACTATTAGATACAGTACATAAAAGGCCTCTCATGTCTGTGGCTTCAAATGAAAGATGTGTAGTCATTTACAAAAGAAAAGAGGTGTAGTTGGCTTTGGACAGGACATCTTGCAGAACATTTTGACTGCTGCTCTGACCTTGTTATATAAGGCATTTCATGTTGGTTGTTCGTAATATCTTTCTAATGAGCTGTCTTACCTTACAGGAAAAAGGGTTGTTGGAAAGAAAGGCAGCCAGCAGCTGAATAGCATTTTTAACCACAGTTACAGATTTGTCCTGTAGCCGACCTACAGCCAGGCACACTACAGCCTGGAATCGAGTCAGAGGCAGAGCCTGTGGCAAAAAAGGAAGAAGGATGCAAAATTGGGATCGCAGTAGGAAATAACAAGGAAAGATTCTATTAACAGAACTTATGCCACCATACTGTGGTTTCACACACTGTTCAGGCAGCAGTGCAACATCTACTGGAAAGCATCCTTGGATCAAGAATGGACCACTCTGGCAGGTGCAGGCATCATTTTCACCCTCCTCTGGACCTTGGTGGGCCACATCTGCTTATTTTGCTAAATCTCACCCCTTCAAGCTAGGAAAAGATGTTTTTGATATAAACTTTGCAAATTGAATTTTTACAGGACTACTGCATCCCTATTGTCCATTTACGGTTATGATGGCTCCACAGGACTCTTAGACCCAAATAATCATAAAATGAAAAAGAGTCTGTTTGGAGCCTAAGCAGCCCATCTTGCCTAAACGGGCAATCACAATCCTGGAGGAATTGAGGGGTGTGATTGGCCAGTTTGCTGTTGACTCCTTCGCCACCATGAGGATGGCAAAGAGATGTACTGGGGCTGTCATAAACCACACTTTCCTCACCTTGCTTTAGATACACAGCATTGTTGTGTTCTCCAGATTGTTTCTATAAGCTACTTTTGCCGGAGAAGACAGCATGGAGTCAAGAGAGAAACCTAATATTATTTAACCTAAACATCATTTCACCCCTAGGTTACCAGTTACTTGGTGAGGTGTGGCAAACTACACTGTTCATGCAGGTGGGTTAAATCAGTCAATCTATAATTTAGAAACTACTTGCTCAAACTATGGGAAGCAGTAATTTAATCTAGAGAAAGCTTTTAAATCAGGGGTTGGCAACTGCTGGGGACCAACGGGCCTCACTGCTGCTCAGGAGACCTTGGGTGACTTGAAACCCAATTTTTTTTTTGGCTCTAAATATGAGGATGATTTTTTTTTTGGCTCTCTCTGTACCATTTGTAGGAGAGGCCTTCCCCCCAACAGGAAGTGACCTAGAAGTCAATCTCCAGCTTACTTCCTGTTGGAAAAAAGTACTCTTCTGGGCTTAAAATAGTATCAAGGGGAGGTCGGACATGCCAAAACTATCCCCACCCCTTCAGAGCGGGGTGGGGGGAGGGCAGTTCACACACAGTACAGTGCCTCCTCTTCCCCAACCTCTGCCCTCAATAATACCCAAAACCTGCCTCAAAGCTAAGAGAAAGGCAGGCTTTCTTTAATCGAGCAGTACTCCCACCCTTTGGGTAAGAGAATTAAAAGGCCAATTTCAAAAAAAGGGCCACCCTCACTCAGAACTCACTTTATGTTGCACAATTCGTGTGAAGAGTTGTAGCACACGACTGCGTACAAAACCACTGATGTCACACATATGTGCTTGTAGAGTGTCCAGAAAGTGATCCCTTGTACTTCTTGCAGCTTCTTCCAGCTGCTCTCCATTCAGGACCTGCAGCAATACTTCTGCCATAGCAGTCAAAATGGCGTTACGCATCCCATAGCTCTGTAGGATAGTAATATTGCTTAGAAGGGTACCTCTCTTGGTAGTTTTCAAAACAGAGGACAAGGTACTCATGAGACAAATGTTTCAAGGAAGCTTCAAATATGAAACAGGACAAGTTACATCATCTATGCAGCAATCACAGGACAAATGCCCTCTAGAGCAACAGCTCTGTACCAGTCTGGGCCTACTTGTCATGGGCTGCCAAATACTGCAGGGAAAATCCAGTCCAAATTTTGAATCTGTTGATGCAATACTTGAGAATTAATCATGAGTCATAGCTCAGATGAACATTCAGAGAATTAAGTAGTCACCCAGGCTCCTTTTCTGAGGAAACGAAAAAGCATTCCAGTGCTGGCATAGTTACAATCCTTGGTGTTCCACTTGCACCACAGGCTTAAGGCAGAACTGAATCCTGATCCAAACTAGGATTATTCAGGAGAAAATGCCAGTGTTCAACTTCACTATTTTCTGAATATGTACAATCAGGACTGATATGCCAACTAACAGCCAACTCCATTAACTGAAAATCACAGACCTGATTTGTATTTGCATTAGGCCCTTTCTTATGAGAAATCAAGGTCTGTAATCAGCCTTAAGAACATCAAATTTCCTTTATTTCACAGGGTGCTCAACTTACAAATTAGAGTAAAGAAAAACATCTGAATTCTGGGTTATTATTGTCTGCCTTGAAACATGGGTAGGAAATTCATGAGGTGGAAGGTAAAAGCTGGTTCTGAGCCTTCTGTACAAGGGAGTACAGCAGACTAGGCAAATTCACAGAATAAAACTCTGCTGTTCTGAAACACACAGAAGGCCTGATGAATGCATAACAGGGATGGACAAAGCATAGGCTTAGAGCTACACGTAGCTCTAAGGGCTGCTTTTATGGTTCTTGACCCATCTCCAGACTCTCCACATCAACTTTTTTCTGGCATATACACACACACAAAAATGTGATTTTCCTTTACTGGAAGCCTCCATGGATAGTAACATGCCTTTAAAATAGATTACAGCCCCCTCCTCCACACAGTTTAACAACAAAATACTTATTTTTCAAAACCAGAAATGGAATTCTAGCTGCTTGTGATACTTAATCCAGCCCTCATAGGGACAAAATAATAGCCACTGAATAGCTGACTATCCCAGTTATACAACATAATGCTTTTCATTTCTTTACAAGTCAAACACCCAGTATAGCTACCAGTTTTCTCATGCATTCATGTCAAACAAATGATTTATGTCATGTGAAAGCAAGGATTTATGCTATTTTGAAAGGTGTTTTAAAAGCAAGATGCCTGTGAAAGAGTACCTCTCCATCTAGATGATGCAGCAAGACGCTCATGTTGGCCAACACAATGGATGGTATTTGTTCTGCTAGCTCTGCAAGGAAGGTGGCATACCCCTTCATCCCTGATGTGTCTGGGCCACTTCTTGAGGGCACTTTTGTCCAATCTCCCTGAACAGTGAACCAAGAGTCAGTGGCTGAAGTTACTGAGTCTAGCTAGGTAGGAGCAGAAGAACTTCTCTCACCTCAGTAATTCTCCCACAATGCTCTTCATACCATACTCCTTGATCCACACACTCACAGCCTCCACAAACACTGGAGCCACATGTTCAAAGTGCTGAAGCATTTGCACAACCTTCAGAGTGGCACCTACCAAAGACAGCTGTGGTAAGAGAAGATCCATTTTCAATAACCTATGGGCAAACAGTGGCAGCTAGGCCCCATTGTATCAAACACTAGAATAATTCCGAGAAAGAGCAGACTTACTGAGCATATGGTCATATCGTCGTAGAGCAACTCCTAGTAGATGGATAGTTGCTTCTCGTGTTGGCTGGTGCCTCTGATGGGCAATGCTAGGATTTTCCAGGATGCGATAACAACAACCTGTTACTAAACTGAAAGGAAAATCAAAGTAGATATTGGAACAGATGTATATTATCCTTGGGAAATCACAGCAATGCATGATTTTGGTTATAATCACAGTTATGAGCATCACAGCTCCCATACTATCTATTACCCATTCTTTTAACAAGCCCTATCCCCTTTCAAATAATTGATTCATGCCACTTTCTTTCAATATGGTAATGCATGGTTTTACGGCTCACATTTGGAAAACAGCTTCCCATCTAGCATTCATACCTGACAAACTCTTCCTCCATTACCAAGCCACTCCACAACAGATGAAGATCCAGCTGAAGTAACTGTGTGAGCAGTTGTAAGACGGAATGCCTTTCCTCTTCCCACAGAAAGCCTTTAGCCTGGCTTTTCTTGCTCTGTTAGGCAAATGCGGAATGTCAGCTTCAGAAAAAGATTAGAGATGGGCTAACCAAATCCTTGGCAAGGATTTCAGATTCACAAATCCGAATTCCTGTGCCAAATAGTTTGTTGGAGACTGGGACACCTGAAAACCTTGATGACCAGACACACAAGGGAAGATGGCAAGCAGGTGAGTTTTTCCCTTGGAGTAATAATGGTCTTTGCGAACAATTTCAGAAATTACATCTGGGGTTGTATCCTAATATATTTAAAGTGAACATTTAATATTTAAGTTCAGCACTTGACTGGAAGGTACAGGCTTGAGATTTCAAGGACAGCTGAAAGATTCCTCTGCATAGCTCCTTTGCAAAGCTTTTTCATACACAACTTTGGGGCTCGTAGTCTTACAAGGTGTCACCGCCTTCTCTGCCAAAGTACGCTGGTGCATCACCAAACTACAAACCCCAGGATGGCAGGAGGAGCTATGCAAAGAAAAGCCAATTTTGGCCTGGATTATCTCTGTAATGTAGCATGTGGCCCTGTTTACACAGGCAGGAAAAGAACAGGTTGCTTATCTGTAACTGTAGTTCTTCGAGTGGTCATCTGTGCCCTCGTACATTAGGAGCTTTCGCACCTGGCAGTAGCGTTCGGAAGATTCTAGACTCGTTAGCTTGGTGGGAACCCCTCTCCCATGCCAGTACTGTGCATGCTCAGCCCGCCGAGCAACGGTCGCTCCTCAGTTCTGGTCCGCCGAGTAGAATGGGACCTGAAAAAGAGGGGAAGGATGGGTGGGCACATATGAGGACACAGATGACCACTCAAAGAACCACAGTTACAAGTAAGCAACCTGTTCTTCTTCTTCGTGGTCTCTGTGCCTCATACATTAGGAGACTGTGTAGCTTACCGGTAGGATTGTGGGTCAGGTGCTACAGAACAGAAGCCAGTACAGCACGTACAAATCGAGCATCTCTCCGGGACTGGCAGTCCAGCCTGTAGAAGGTCGATGGTTGGGACCAGGTCGCCACACGGCAAAGTTCCTGCAGCTCAACTCCTCGCAGGAGGGCTGCAGATGTCGCCACGGCTCGGGTGGAATAAGCCCAAAGAAGGCCTGGTGGAGGCTTCTTGGCAAGCTCGTACGCCAGGTGGATAGTCTGGGCCACCCACTTGGAAAAACGCTGGGTGGACACCTTGTGGCCTCTTCGGCGCCTGCCATAGCACACAAAAAGGTGCGGGGTTTGTCTATAACAGGCAGTCCGGTCCTTATAGAACGCAAGGGCCTGACGAACATCCAAGGAGTGGAGGGAATGCTCCAGAGGAATAGTCGGCTCCAGGTAGAAGGTGGGCAGGATGATGTCCTGGCTCAGATGGAAACTGGACACCACCTTCGGTAAGAAGGAGATATCAGGCCGAAGGACCACCTTGTCCCTATGGAAGACGAGGTACAGGTCGTCTCAACGTAGTGCTGTCAGCTCTCCCGCCCGCCTGGCAGAGGTGACAGCCACTAGGAAAGCAGTCTTCATGGCGAGCAGCCTGTCATCTGCCTGTTGCCATCGGCTCGAAGGGCAGCCTTGTCAGCTGCGACAGCACCAGTGATAGTGACCACGGCGGTAGCGGCGGCAATACTGGCAGGTAGTGGTGCTGTAGGCCTTTCAGGAATTGTTTAATGGTACCGTCTCTGAAAAGAGCCGCTGATGGAGACCGTGGTGGTTGATATGCCACGATAGTGGCGAGGTACACCTTCAGCAACAGGAAGGCCAGGCCCTGCTGTCGAAGGTGCAAGAGGAAGTGAAGCACGGTACGCAGGTTGACGGGCGATACCGGCTCTCGATGTTCCTCAGTGAAGGGAGCAAAGTGCCGCCACTTGTGGTAGGTGCAACAAGTCAATTCTTTCCTGGCTGCAGTCAAGGCATTCTAGATGACAGGATCGTCTATGGCAATATCCTCCAGGCACGGAGGGCGAAGAGTGGCAGGTCCAGGTGCAGCACGAGACCGCTAGAGTGGAGAGTAGGTCCGGTACCGTCGGATCCATCCCCAGGCGGCCTCGAACAGGGGCCCGAACTAGTGCTGCCTCGGCCAGTATGGTGCCACGAGAACCACGTCCGCTCAATCCGCGAGGATCTTCACTATCACACTGCCCAGGAAGGGGAACGGAGGGAAGGCGTAGAGAACTCCCTCGTCCCATTGAAACTGGAACAATGGAGTGGCGATCACGGCCGGCCCTCGAACAGTACCGACGACACTTCACGTTCTGGCTGGTTGCGAAGAGGTCGATGATCGGCTCGCCCCATCGGTCCCGAACCATCTGGAAGGCCTCGGCAGAGAGGGACCACTCGTGGAGGGATGAGGTGTTCCTGCTGAGGGCGTCCGCTGTGGTGTTCTCCTGCCTGGCCAGGTGAACTGCCACCGGATGTATCTGGAGCAAAACGCACCAGTCCCAGAGGTCGAGGGCAATGTTGAGGAGAGTGGTGGAGCGAGTCCCTCCTTGCCTGTTCACGTAGCAGACCACCATTGTGTTGTCGGTGAGGATCAACACCGTGCAGCCCATGACCAGGTGACGAAACACCCTCAGAGCTTTGGAGATGGCCAGCAGCTCAAGAGCGTTGATGTGGAGGACAGTCTCGTCTCCGCTCCACTGACTGCAGACTCTGAGGTTGTCGGAGTGTGCTCCCCAGCCGAAGAGCGAGGCATCCGTTGTCACTGTGACTGATGGATTGGGGTTCTGGAACGGCATGCCCGACAGGAGGTGGCTGTAGGACTGCCACGACAGGAGGGATTGGCGCACCTGTTGAGGCAGCTGGTAGAGGCGAGACTGGTCGTCCCAGAAAGGATTGAGGGCCCTGACAAACCAGTGCTGGAGCAGCCGTGCGCGCAGCCTGGAGAGGTAGGTTACGGCGGTCGTCGAGGCCATGTAGCCGAGGAGCTGCTGTATCGTCCTGGCTGATACCGTCGGGGCGTGGAAGGCGGCGGATGCTGCCTGATAAAGAGTCCGTGCCCTGTCCATCGGTAAGTAGGCTCTTGCCAATACCGCATCTAGGATCGCCCCAATGAAGTTGAGAACACTCGTGGGCTCGAGGTGGGACTTCTTTGGATTGACCCTGAGCCCTAATCGAGTGAGAAGGGTCAGAGTCCAGTGAATGTCTTGATATAGTTTCCGTTGGAAGGACGCCACCAATAGCCAATCATCCAGGTAGGAGTAGACGGAGACGCCTTTCGTCCGCAGAAAGGCCACGATGGGGGCCATGCACTTGGTGAAGACCCGCGGTGCGGTTGAGAGGCCGAACGGCAGCACCCGGTACTGGTAACAAGTGCCGTCGACCGCGAACTGCAGGTACCTTCTGTGCTGCGGGCGGATGGAGATGTGGAAGTAGGCGTCTTTGAGGTCGATGGACGCGAACCAGTCCCCTCGCTTGAGGAAGGGCAGGATCGAGGGCAGCGTGACCATCTTGAACCTCTTGGGGTGGATGTACTCGTTCTCCCCTCGGAGGTCTAGGATGGGCCGCAGTGATCCGTCCGCTCTCGGTACCGTGAAGTACCTCGAGAAAAAGCCGGTGGTCTTGGCTGAAGGCGGAAAAGCCTCGATCGCTCCCTTTTGTAGCAGGGACTGGATCTCCTCCAGCAGTACTGAGCTGGCCGGGATGGAATAGTAGACCCCCCGCGGCGGAATATCCTGGAACTCTATGGCATGTCCCTGGAGGATGATGGTAAGCACCCAGGAGTCTGCAGTGATTTTCCGCAACTGGGCGAGGTGTCTGGCCAGGCTCGGTTGCTGTCGAAGGTCTGCTGGGAGGGTGAAAGTTGGCATCGGTGGTCTCCTGCTGAAGCCATCAAAATCGTGACTTCGTCCCGGCCGAAGACTTCTTTGAGGACGATAATGGGCGTAGTTGCGGAAGCCTTCGTGGGGCGGACGAGGTTGACGGCCAAGATGCGGTAGATCACGGAGACCGCAGCTGGTATGCAGAAGAAGGGGAGGACCTTCTCCACGATGACCTGGGGGCGAACCTGCAGCGGGACTAGGCTGGCTGGTTTATGCCCATCTTCTTCGCAGTCAGATGGGCCTTAACGAGGTGGTCCATGGCCTCGTCTGTTGAAGTGTGGAAGAGCCCCTGGCCGTGAAACAGAAGATCTTCAATCCGTCGACGGCTGTCCTCTTGTAGCCCAGATGACTGGAGCCAAGCGTGTTGTCGGAGGGCCACGGAACCGACCATCACCCTCGAGGTAGCCTCCACGGTGTGCCTCGAGGAGGTGATCTGCTGGTGCGCGACTGCGATGGCCTCGCCGAGGAGCTGCGTGGCGGCAGCGTGGGACTCCTCCGCCAGTTCAGCAAGGAGCGGGGCGAGCCAGTCCAGGATATTACGATGGTACGCCATGAGGCATGCCATCGTATTCAGGGTCTTGGCCACCAGGGAAGACGCTGGGTAAAAGCGACTTCCAAAGGCATCGAGCTTACGGCCTTCGCAATCCGGCGGGGTGGTATGCGCTCGATTGCCTCCCTTTGTCTGGGCCGACTCGACCACGATCAAATTAGGTACACGGTGGCTAAAGAGGAACTGTGCTTTCTCTCTTTGCGTCCTGTACAAGTGCTCCAGCCTGTGTGGTATCGGCTGCGCTGATGCCGGTTTTGCCCATGGCTGCTTCATTGCCTCGACCAGCGTTGGCAGGTACAGCAGCGGTGCTGTCGACGGTGGGCGGGTCTCAAGATATTGAAATACCAGGTCCTGTGCTGCTGGAGCCAGCTCCATCACCTTCAGTCCGAGGGCCGTGGCCATGCGGAGGACGATTGCGGAGAACTGCTTCACGTCCTCCGCTGCCGACTCCAGACCGGGTTCCCCAAAGGCCAGCGGAGGTGACTCATGTGACGAAGGAGTCGACTCCTCAGAGTCCGAGTTGGACTCATAGGACGGAGTCGGAGACCTCTCCTCTGCTCTCTCCTGTGATGGTTTGCGTGCCCAGTGTGCAGGTGGAGCCAGGGTCACTGTTGGAGCTGTGGGCTGCGCCGGTATCGAGGTGGGCGCCGTGGCTGGTATCTGCATCACCTGCAGGGGCACCACCGAGGGCGGCCTGCGTCAACGTTGGTTAAGCCACGGTGGTCTGTGGCGCTGAACGAGTCGCAGTCGTAGTCATCCTTGGAGGCGGCGAGACTGCCCTATAACGGGGTGAGGGCTCCCAGAACCTCTGATGACGCCGCGAGTCAGAGAGGCGCGGTGACCGGCTGGGCATCCTTTCATAATAGGAGCGATGGGCCTCCCTTGAAGGCGAACGAGACCGGCGTTGTGGTGACCAGTACCGAATGTCGGGATGGTACCGGTCCCTGTACGATGGGGAATATGAATAATATGATCCCGCTGGCTCGTGCCAAGGGTGCTCCTGGCCGTACCTACCGAGGTAGGAGGCAGGGGAGTATGCGGTCTCCCCAGAGTAGGCTCTCTCCAGGCGCATCTCCCGGTGTCACAGGGATGGAGGCCTGGTTCTCACATCAGGAGAGCGGGACGCACCACGTCCAGAGGCTGGCCCATGGGTGGGCAAGGGTCGGTGTCTGACTGCAGTCTGCTCCCGGTGGTTGGCCAACGAATGGTAATCCGGCGAGGTAACCTCAGCCGTGAGCTCGGGTGGTTCCGTGGGCAGGGCCTCCACGGCCTGCTCCTCCGGTTCCTCGGCAGGCTCGGTGGGTGGAGGTGTCGGAACGCGAGTCTCCCTTTGGGGGAAGCATCTCTTCTCCTTTCTCTTCTTCGTTTTTCCTCGCTCCTTCCCAGCGTCCTGAGTGGGAGGGCCCTTCTTCTGGGCTGGTGTCAGTGGCTTAGAGAACGATGAGGAGGACTGCGAGCCCACAGGGTCCTCCCGCGCTGGAGGAGCCGAGATCCTGGGGATCCTCGGGAACCTCATGGTCGGAACCGAGCCCGGCACTGACGAGGTGGAAGGTGCGGCAGCTGCCGCCGCTGCCAAAAAAGTTGTTGGGCATGCTGATTTTTCGGCCATGGTACCGTGGGCCTCGGGCTTTTGGACACGCAAAGATCCCTCCCAACAGTGAGACTTCAGTCTTGCGGAGCAATTGCAGAGGATTTGATGGGTAAACTGGCGACAGACCTGACAGGCCTGAACGTTGTGCCCCTTGCCCAAACAAAAAAAAAACCCGCTGTGTTTGTCCGAGAGGGCGACCTTCCTTCCACAGGAGGCGCAACTCTTAAACAGGGCCGATGTAAGACAACAATGGGGAAGTCCGAAATTGTCAAAGCTAGTCCGAAATCCGAAAACTGTAGTCAAGCCAGAAATGGGTCAAACCAGTTGATAAACACCAAAAGCCAAGTCGAAATCCGAGAAGAGTAGTCAAAAAAGCAAAAAGCCAAGAATCAAGTAGGAAAGTACAAGCCCATGAGAGAACCTTCTGTTCGCAACGGCGGACGAGAAAGAACTGAGGAGCGACCGTTGCTTGGCAGGCTGAGCATGCACAGTACCGGCATGGGGGAGGGGTTCCCGCCAAGCTAACAAGCTCTAGAATCTTCCGAACGCTACTGCGCAGGCGCGAAAGCTCCTAATGTATGTGGATTAATCCACATTTTCCTGCCTGTGTAGAAAAGGCCTTCATGTCATTTTCAGTCTGGGGAGGTCCTGAGGCAAAACTATGACAATTGTTCTGGCCACATTTCCACAAAGAGGTTTGTCTTTGCCTAGGCTTTTGCTAAGGCTGAGAGAGTGTGTCTTGCCCAAGGTTATCCTTCTTTCCCTTGCTTTTTAAACCCTTTTTAAAAAAGGATTCGAAAGATACGTGGATTCCCAGAACCTTCCAGAGATTTCGATCTGGAAAATTCTGGATTTGTCCCATCCCTGAAAAAGATATACTCAAATATTTAAGAAAAGGTAGTATTTATTGATTTATGTGTACACAGAATCCACTTTCAGAAATTAGTTTTCATGCATTTATAAACTGTTACTGTCCTACAAGCCTCACCCTCAGACCTTTGTGAGTTCAACAGAGGTAGCAAGCAGAGGTATCCATATACAGTTGACTAAACACATGGAGGCTCCACCCTCATATATTCCAGACAATGCACAAAGTGGAGCTATCAGGGACAATGGTGTTGGGGTGAGCCAGCATGTACAGCTCTTATTCCTTCACCAAACTTTTAAAATGCACAGCATAACACATAAAGAGGGCTAGTATTTAGACATGAGGGACAGAAGACTGCTTGAAGCAAGCAAACCACTCAAATTTACCATCCTCCACTGAAAGAAAATTTCCCAATTGTACAAAAAAACTGTTTTCTAGCAGTGCTTGACAAGGAAGGTCAAATAGTAGTAATCCACCTTTTAAATCACACTAAAGAGTAATTCAGAAGCATAGCATCCTTCAATACCCAACAGTGCTCAGACTGAAGTATTCATTCTGTAGTTTTCATACAAATTGCAAATCTATTTTAGGAACTGCTTTCAGAGAAAAAAGTCATTTAAAGTTATAAGTTAACATATTCACCCTTTTACCTTTCTCTTGGAATCTAGGCCCACTAGGTTGTTCTTGCCAGACTCCGTTTCAAAAGCCTCTACTAGTCGTACTAGTACATAACAGTTCATCTTGAGAGCATTAAAGTGAAGAGGACGAAGTGAGGGTATTACATCAGCATTGTTAAAGATGGATGTCAAGGCACTGGAATGGCTGCTCACAACTAGAGGGATAAGAAGATATTGTCATAGACATGCTTTTTGTGCATACCTGCCCTACATGCAAAATCACTGCAGCCTTCAGATTACCAAAGACATGTGCTCATAGTGCCCCAACAGCCGAACTCTGGCAGCACCCAATAACCTACAGCCCAGGCCTACGAAGCTTGCCCTGTCCCCATTCCCTTTACCACTCCTTGTGATGCTTTGCAAAGGAGTGGCTGCTTCCTTCAAAACGGAAGGAGGAAGGAATGGGACATCCTGTAGGTCTGCCCTTACAGCAAACACACATTACTTTGTATTGACCACCAAGATTACAGACCATTATATGAGGAATAGATTAAGGGAGCAGCCTGCCAGTGAGGTCACATTCGCCTTAATGTCATCATGAAGCTACCAAAAAAGAATTAACACCTCCTATGATCTCAAGAAACTTTACTCACCCTTCATCATCAGTTCCAGAGCATCTTCTTTAACAGCAGAATCCACAGCTCTAAAGTGGCTATAGGACAGAAATATGAAGTGTTTTTTTTTTATAATGTAACTATGATGGGGACTGCTTGCAGAAAATTATTTCAGCACGAGGAAAGCTAGCAAGAACCTTATGCACAAAAGCCCCACGACAGGTTCGCTTTAGGGTTGCAATAAGTTGGAAACAACTAGAAGGCAAACAAGAACAATAACAGCAGCATTATCCCCCAGACCAAGTCCAAAATTATTAGTCTATAAGGTATCATGAAAATTGCATTAACCCAAGAAACAGTTTTCTGGGCAAATTTGAGGACCCCCTCCTAAGTCTAAGGAGTGGTGCTCAAAATTGAATGAAAAATATTTGCAGAGACATACTGTTATTGTTTTTATTGTTGTTGTGTACCTTCACATTGTTTTAAACTTACGGTTACCCTGTCATGGGGTTTTCTTGACAACATTTGTTCAGAGGCAATTTGCCTTCCTTTGAGACTGTGACAGAGTGACTTGCCCATGGTCACCAAGTGGGTTTCCCTAGTTGAGTGGGAATCTGAACCCTGGTCACCAGAGTCATAGTCTAACTTTCAAGCCACTACCCTATACTGGCTCTCAAAAAGAGAGTATGTCAAATCACAAGATTTAGAGGAAAACCCAAGTAATTACTTAAGAGGAGAACCAACACAAATAAACTTGCACATGGTCTTTCATTTATGGCATTTCTAACTTCAACCCTGTTTTCTTGTGTTAAGATACTCTCAGGAGGATTGATACCATTTTTTTTGCCAAATTAAGTAAATGACCTAGAATGAAGTAACTAATGACAAAACTAGGAAAATTATTCTGTATGACAGATCTCTAAAACCTAATGGTTTGGAAAAGAGGTTCAAGTTTAGATTTACTCACACATATAAGAGCTAGACAAAGCTTGCTAATAATCAGTTTTGGAATTTCTATCTCACATTTTAAGTCATGTCTTTGAGAACCACCATGAACTGTTTTGAAGCTCTCTTAACTTGAATGCTAATCTGACATGCCTAGCTATCCTGCCATGGAAAATACCAAACAGCTTAGCAGTGTCTCTCAATCTTAACTCTCTACCATTTTGAAACACGTCACAGAAAGATGCCATGAACAATGACTTAAAAATATTTACGTCCTTTGATATTTTCCACGTTTTTTATACCTTGTTTCTCCCACTAACATAAGCACCGTTAAAAAAGGGCCACAGGCAAGAGAATCTAAACCTCAAGGGGCAAAGTTCTCTTCAAAGAATAACAATATTGCATTCAGAAAATCAAACTCACTGTAGAATACTGTACAAAGTATCAAAATGCTGCAGGATAGCAAGAGCTCCTTCTGTGCGAAAAACTTTCCGAAATTCTGCAAAAGGAGCGAAAGTCAACATGTGAGGGTAAGGGAAAAGTCAAATGCAGTTATATTAATAAATAGATCGGTGGACATGAGCCACAAGAGCCCCAGCAAAACTTCCATGACTAGTGGCAGAATTATCCTTAAAAGTTCATGACCTCGTTGCTGTTAATGCTGAGAAAGAAAAACAGAGAACAGCTTCAGATTAGGATCTCTGGCCTTGGCAGCTTTAAACAGAGACTGAACATCTTGACATAGTTAGGTCTATCAACCAATGGTGTAGCAGAGAAAAGTTTTGCAATGTAAAACTGAGGATCTTTCTGATTAATAAAGACTAAGTTCCTCCCTTCCCTGTTTCCCTTTGTTCAGCAGCAATCCCCAAAGTAGCTGGAGGAGAAATAGATATTCCCAACAAGTATAAAATGACCCCTCCACTTTTGTGAGGGTTTGGGATGCAGAACCCCTAGGAAAGTAAAAAAAACCATGAAGACTGTCCTCGCCTGAGTGCATGCTCCCCTTCCCATTCCCTTCCAGGGCTCCCCTCTAACATTCCCTGGCCTTTTGCCTGGGCATGTGCGCCTGCCTTCGACAAAGCTGGATAAAAGGCAAGCAAATGGGAAAAGGCAGCCCCACTCACCTAGGTGTGTGCGTGCCTTCCACCCATTCTCCTGCCTTTTGTCCAGGTGTGCTGCCTTCCTTCTCTGTACCTGGATAACAGGCAAGGGAACCGGAGGGGGATAACGGGGGGGAGCAAGCAGGCACCTTGCAAATAATCAAATTTGGGAAGGCCAAACCCACAAATGTGAAGGGAGAACAGTATATATGTTATATTCTGCTGTAAGTGGTCTTGGATCCCATGCCAAGAAAAATACGAGATATAAATTAAAAAAATAAACAATGATAGCTTGGTCTGGAAGGGGTAAGATCCATTCACTTCACAAAAGACTTGCCTGTGGCAGAGAAAACTGCCAGAAATGCACATATACGTGTGTACTTATCAGAAATCTATGTATCTTGTTGATCAGTCTATCTTTATTTTGCGACTCTGTAACAACTGTGACGGGGGAATATTATATTTTAACAGTTACTAAAACAACACTGTTACCAACTGCTCTTAGTGGCTGTGCCAATGCCTTGAATTCACAGGTAGTCTTAGCAAGCAGAGGTCTGTCAGAGTTCATTTACAGTGTTAGCAATATTAAAGGTGTTTTTAAAGACAGTAACCTAGGGTATGAAATAAAGAAAACACTACTTACTAGCTACTTTTAAGACTTTTGATTAGGATAATGATACTGCGTCACCTGCATGGTGGCTGAAGATTAGGGAAGACCCTTTGCTGTGTTAATGGCCATTTCCGCATTAGACTGCTACAGTGCTATTATTCCACTTTCAACATCCTCTGGAATCCTGGGGTTTGCAGATTAGCACTACAACAGCCTAGCGCGGAAATGGCCGAGGGCCGTAGTAGGGATGCCGGCAGCGGCTGCTCCAGTTTCTTTCGTCTTCCAGCTCGACTACACTGTCGGGAGGGAGTCTCCCTACCTCCCCCCTCACCATCCCCATTTTTCCTACCAACCTGAAAGCCGCCCTGGGAGCTGTCTGAGGGGCAGGACCTCCTGCACCGCATACTGCGAGGGCGCAGCGCTGCGAAGCAAGTCGGCGGCAGACAGAGGCAAGTGGAACTCCCAACTCGGAGCAGGAACGGCCATGCCAGCTCCACTCCGCGCCCTCGCCGGAAACCAACGGAACTTCAACACTTCGCGCCCCAGACAGGCGGCCTGCCCGAGAAAGGACAGCCTATCACTGACGTCGGAACGAGAGACTGACCAACCAGAACGCGAGCTTTTTTTCTTTTTGCCCTACGGTGCTTAGGCGGAACCATTGGAAATGGCGAGCCGGATCTGACTTCTCCTTCACGGGTCCGTAGACCAATAGCAGCGGGGGAAAAAGCGCGGCAGCATTTCAAATAGGGACGGCTCGCCCAATCAGACTCCTAGTTCAGAGTTCGGGAACCAATCGCGTTAAGGATATAATGTCCTCCAAATTTGTATTCAAACTCCACAGCAGCCGCACGCTGAGGAGATAGGAAAGAGCATAAAAGCAACTGAAACTTTGGAGATGGATGTTTCTGTTTTCTGCGGTGCTGTTTTGTGAGATTTGTCAATTAACATGTCAATTAAAAGATGCTGGAAACTCAGGATTTTTTTTTAAAGAACGAAGGCGTTGTTTACTGAACGTTACCTCCGATGCCTCATCATATTTTGTGTGGATTTTAGAAGAAACGCTTTAAAGTGCTTTTAAATTTACCTATCAGTGGAAGCAATTATCCCTTTATTTCTTTTTTTATAAATTATTTCATCATCAGTGGGCACAAAATGCAATCTACAAATACAAATGGAGTAATAACAACTCAACAACAGCAACAACTTAAGAAACATCCTACATACGCTACAAACAAACCGACAAGCAACATGAAATTACAAAACTTATGTGACATATATAACATTAGCAACATATACAGTAAGGTAGACTTCCCCCTCTGATGAGATAACAGTTTATTAACACTACTTTTTTTTATTTAAAATGTGGAAAGCAGCTATATGCATATAATAATAATATCTTTTAAAATTACTAGCAGTAAAAGGGTACAGACCAAATGGACAGTGATTCCCATCTTTTCCCCTAACCAACTCTGCAAGGCTGTTAGGACATTCAGCGCCCTGGAAAGTTTAATTCACAGAGGGTATTGCCTGCTTAAATGTCTAAGCTAAATAAACTTTCTGTCTTTTTGTATTTGCTTAACTAAAGTCCCCCATTTTGAATTCTAGTTGACTTTAAAGGTTGTTCCTGTTGTTAGCTCTGTGTCCTACTTAAAATTATGCTGACATTACTTGGCAGATTCCTAGGTTCTCAGCATTGGTTCCCATATTGCTTACACTTCATTGCTGAATGAATACATGTGTGAATCAAGGTTCATTGTTAACCAGAAGTTACTGTATTATCAACCATGTATCAGAATTTTAGTCCTGCGAAAGCAAATATTTTTGCACATGCACTTGTATGCTCTGTGAGATCATTGTCATCCTTAATGTATTTAACCCCCCCCTTCCTTCAATAAACTGTTCTTCCCTTTGCTCATGTAAGAGGTAGTTTGAACTTTTTTCTTGCTGAAGGAGGGGAGTCCCTTTCGCCAAAGTTGGAGATATTTCCAGGTTGATTCAGAACTCACTCACAATCACGTAGACTATCTGAGGTAGTCCGTGCGGACCTAATATTTTAGGTCTGGCCATATGTATTTTTTTTCCTAACAGTTTCTAACAGTTTTCAGGGTTGGTGCCCAGACTGTTTTCTGGGTGGTTGTCTAACAGTTCTCAGGGTGGGTGCCCTGGTCATTTTCTGGGTTGTTGTCCAGTCTTCAGGGTTGGTTAGGGTTGGTGCCCTAACATTTTTCTTGAGTTTACTGCCAACGTTCTCCCAATGGGTCGAGATAGGGAACAGCATATTAAAATACAGCAACAAATAGACACACATCATAGTTAAAAACACAAAAGACTGATTAAAATACATAATCACTTAAAAGAGCATAACATCAGTTTTAAAAAGCATACATACTACAAACAATCCATTTCCTAATCTAACAACTCATCATTTAAAAACAATTTGGATAAGCCTGCCAGAAGAGATTGTTCTTTAATGTCATTTTAAATGCAGACAGCTTATCTCTTCCAACAGGTCATTCCACAATTTGGGGGTGGTTGATGAAAAGGTCCTCTGGTTGAAAGTGGCCAGGTTGGTCCTGGCTGACTTAAGGGAATGTCCCCCAGAAGACCTGAGTGTAGGGGGCAGATTATAAAGGAAAAGGCAATCCCATAGGCAGCTTGGACCCATACCATGTAGGGCTTTAAAGGTAACAGCCAATATTTATACATGTATTAGTGGAGCACAAAGATATGCAGCGGAGGAGGCCTGAGGGCAGATCTGTCGATCAAGCAAAAGGGTGTTGCTGTTGCAGGAGCCCAGAGAACACAGAGACCACAGAGCAAGAAAAAGAGTAATTTATTACGCGCGGCAACATTGCAAATGGGCCATTTTTAGGGCCCATTCATATTACACAGCAATAGCACTGTGACTCCACTTTAAGTGCCATGGCAACATCCTATGGATCCTGGGAGTTTCAGTTTAGGGACGGGCATTAGAACTCTCTCAGGCCATTTCCACACTAGGTTGTTATGTTGCTGTTATCCCACTTTCAACATCCTATGGAATCCTGGGGTTTGCAGTTTAGGGCCCCTCCCTAAACTGCAAACCCCAGGATTCCATAGGATGTTGAAAGTGCGATAACAGCACTATAACAATCTAGTGCGGAAATGGCCTCAGAGAACCCCTCTAGTTCATCTCTCCAAACTATAAACCCTAGGATTCCACAGGATGCACCCGTGGCATTTAAAGTGGAGTCACAGCGCTGTAACTGTAGCGTGAAAGGGCCCTACTAAGGAAGTCACCTCAGCCTCAGACTACTTCTGACCTGTGAATATGAACACTGTATCCTGCAGAGCTACTGGCGGCTACACTTTCTCAATTACAGCCCTCTCTTGAAATACGGGAATAATGGATTGTATTTGTATTTTAAAAATATTATTAAAAAACACATCCGCGCACAACAAGGAGTAAGAACGACCACGTCCCTGCTTTCAGCTTTTTCTTTGTGAACAGATGCCCCCTCCCCAATGACCTCTACGCTAAAATGCTGAAGGAACCCGGAAAAGTTGTTCCTAGCTTACCTCCACTTCTGTCCTAGCTCTATGGTAACTCGTATCTTCCCCTCCAGCCAAAGGCGCGGCATTATGGGAAGGTTCTAACATGGCGGCTTCCTGAGTTTGCTGGTTTTGTCAGAACCGGCGAGGGCAAGCGGATGGCGGCCGCGCTGTTTTTTGGGGCCGCGCGGAGCGTCTTCGGCCGCAGTTGGCCAGTCCCCGAGGCTCGCCGGCTCTTTGCGACAGGTAAATGGGTGGTGAATTGAAAGGGCAGCGGAGAGAGGATGTGGGGGCGTCGACCGTTCTCTGTACCCCTCGTTTGTTTCCTTCTCCCCTCCCCGGCTCCCCGCCCCCCGAGCCGACTTGCTAACTTGGAAGAAAATTCGGATACGTATAATGGATCTTGCACGTGCGTAACTTTTTCTTTAAAAGGTATCTAGTTAGCTTTCATCTTATCTTGTGTATGACTCAGTCAAGACTGCCTGCCGGCTGACGGCCCGAAACTAGAGTTGAGCGAACTGGGGGACTTTATGGCACGTCAAAACGTAAGATACTTTTGGTTTGTTTGTTTGTTTTTTGCAACATAGGCCATTTCCACACAACACTGTTATAGTCCTGTTATTCCACTTTCGACGTCGGATGGAATCCTGGGGTTTGCACTCTAGGGTCGGGCCTTTAGAATTCTCAGGCAGAGAGTTCTTGGGCCTCAGTAAACTACAAACCCCATAATTCCACAGGAAGTTGAAAGTGGAATCACAGCTCTGTAACAGTGTAGTGCAGAAATGGCCATAGACTCATAGAATTATGCTGTTAAAAGCCATCTCATGAGCCAAATAGTGCATCCCCCCTGGTCAGTTCAGGATCTCCAGCTAAAGCGTCCCTGACAGGTAGCTGTCCAGGTTCTTTTTGAGGAGGTCTGGAGAAGGAGACCTCGTCCCCTCACTAGGCAGTTGGTTCCATTGCCGCACCGCTGCCACTGTCAAGAAGTTCCTTCTCATGTTCATTCTACTCCCCTGTATCTTAAAACTATTAGACTTAGTCATACCTTCTGGGGCAGCAGAGAACAGGCCTGCTCCCTCCTCTCCATGACACTCCTTGAGGTATTTAATAAGTGGAATCATGTCACTCTTCAGACTTCTCTTCACCAAACTGAACGTGTCCAGCTCCTTCAACCTTTCCTCGTATGTTTTGTTCTCCATACCTTCTATCATCTTTGCCCTTCTCTGAACACACTCCAATTTGTGTATGTCCATCTTAAAATGAGGCACCCAGACTGACTGCGCTTCTCCAGATGAGACTTGACCAGTACAGAATATGAATTTACACTGCAGTTGATTTCAGCAACCCTTACTCTTCTTGCATTTGATGCTATTAGCTGTTGTATCATTTTGGGCAGTCCAGCTGGAATGGGACCATTTGTTCCTCTTCTTAGTGGTTTCAGGCTGCCATAGAGAAATGGTTACAAGGTGGCTCTGGGTGACTGCTGTTTGACATTTTGACCATTGTTGTACAGCAGCTTTTCTCAATAGGGTATCATGCTACAACATTGAGTAGTGGGGGTCCCAGGGCCTCAGAAATGCTTGGAAGGTGTATGTTACCTAGTCTGGTGTAGATTAATGCATGCTTCTCCATTTAGAACAGTTGCTTTTTGATTTGATGTCTTAAAAAACATATCAGTGAGGTAGGCTACTATTTGTATAAACAAATACATTGTACTTTTTATTATATTGTATTCATTATATGTATTCCAAGTGTCGTGTGGTCTTTTCTTGCATTTGTTTTTCAAATGACTGTGTGAAGTGTACCACTGGTTATTTTTTATAAATAACAGTTCAAAGCTTCAGGGTTAAGTGATTCATTCAGGGTAGTGTACCAAGAATAAATCTGCTGTCCCGTATCTGAACTGAGCTCTTAAGATTTTGGTTAAGGGCTTCTTTTGGAAATACACACTGTGAGAATTCCAACTATGAGCAACTCAAGAGAAGCTTTCAAAGGCAAAGGTTTGTCATTTCTGGCAATTATGCTAACTTTTCTTTACCTTTTCTAGGAGCTCCTAACTCCTTCCTTGTGAGAGAGCCCCCCCGCCCCAAAGAGGTTGACCGATGGACTGAGAAACGAGCACTGTTTGGAGTGTATGACAACATTGGAATTCTGGGTGAGTATCTGGCAGGCATTTCTAAAAAGCAGATTAGAGACAATATCTTTTCTTTTTTAAAAAATATTTTTATTAAGTTTTCCAAATACATTAGAAAGTGCAACTATTTAAGAAAACAGATATAGTAAGAGAAAAATAGTAGACAGATAAAGCACATGAAGTATAAAGAAAAATATATGAAAGTCAAAAATGAGTTCCAAGTTTCTTCTGCTGTTGCTTAGTCATATGTTGTAGTAGTCTTCCATGTATCCTTTCCAATTCTTCTTTTATAAGTCCCCCCGCCCTGCAAAAAGTTCTGGTTTTAAGTGAATATTCACCTTTACAAGCCTATGAATGAAAATATGCACTTCGGCCTAGAACTTTTTAGCTTTTCCACATATCCACCATATATAATAAAATGTCCCTTCATGCTGTTCATACTTCCAACATACAGTTAAAACATCTTTAAGCATTGTAGCCAACTTCTCTGTGGTCATAAACTAATGATACATCAAGAGACAATATTTTTTCCAGTGAATGAGAAATGCAAATCAGTGGGAATTGATAGGAGTGAATTAGTTTTACGATATTGTATTGTAATGAGAGGGAGGGGAATCCAGAAATGCATTTATTTGCAGGCTTATAACATAGTAGACAAAGAGCAAAATAGAAAAGAAATGTGGAAGGAAGAGAGAGGCAAACACTTCACCTTCACTGACCAATGCACAGGGCTAGGTTTGTCCCCTGCCTGCTATTTTATTCTTCATTGTATGTGGTGTAGTGTTCTGGTAATGGTAATTTCTTGGCTGATGGGTAAAGATTGGAGTGTTCCTCCTTTCATCTCTGCAGTGCTTGTGTTGTTTTGTTCGCATCACCCATGAAGATGTACAGGAATCACAGTGTGATGACCCTGGCATATAAAAAAAATAGAGCAATACCAGCCAGGATCTTTCAGGTTTGATCAGTTCACAAAACCAGCCAACAGTCCTTGGTTTTTCCTTGCCCGCATGTCTGTATCATAGCCCATCTAACTTTTTTTCTGCTATAGAGAAGCAAAGAGAACAGAACTTGCAACACTGCTTTTGAAAACTAATCCATTACTTTTAAAAATTTATCCAAAGCAAATCATTGCCATTTCTTGTTACTGAAAAGAAACTCTTCTTGTTACTTGGTTTTAATTTTTTTTAAAAAACGCAATTACCAAAATGGTCCCAAATCCTGCCAAATTTCTCCCCAGTAATCCTTTAGAAGCAACAAGGAAACTTTGCTTCATCCAATCACACTGTCAGCTGCTGTGTTACCTTTTAAAAATAATAATGTTAGATAAGATTGATTTCTCCTTCTCCACCTCAACTGTTTATTTTTCAGTGTTTGCAAACCCTTTCTCGTTTCTTCTAATCTTTCTTTCTTGTGACTTCTGCTTCCCACTTTTAATTTACCTAAGACTGCCTCTCAGATTTCTTCCGCTACTCCAGTGCCTTTTTTTCTCTAGTCCTCCCACCAGATAGAGGTGGTTGAGCAATATTCCCTTTCCCGTGTGGCTTATTCTGCAAACAGCTGTTCCGATTACCCTAGTATGTGGTTAAAAGAAGTTTAAGGGACACATTTTCTTTCTTCTTTTATTGGGAGTTGCACATGAAATCAATATGAAATCTTTGCTTTCCAGTTCCACTGAGGGGTGTATGCTAAGGCTTTTTGTAAAATATGGTTAAGTAAAGGCACATTCTTGTGCTCATAGACAAATGTAATGATAACTTTGATATCCTGAGAGAGGAGGGAGGATACCTTGAAAGTATGTGTGTTGACAGCAGAAGTAGGACACTGGGAAAAACAAACAAATCAGGAGCTGGCTGTTAAGAACAGCCACTATTTGTAGACTAAAGCAGTAGATTGCAAGGTTGATCTCCCTTTTTGCTGTATTTCATTTCTCTCTCTTTATTCCATTCTTCTTAGGGGACTTTTTGGCTCATCCCAAAGACTTGATAACTGGCCCAAAATGGTTGCGCGGCTGGAGGGGGAATGAGCTACAAAGATGTATCCGCAAAAAGAAAATGGTGGGTGATCGAATGTTTGTTGAGGATTACCACAACCTGAACAAGAGGATCAAATTTCTGTACAAACGTTTTAATCGTACAGGAAAGCATCGCTAAGAGTAGCTCCTCAAGAACTAGCGTTTATCCCTTTGTATGTGGTGCATTCATGGAAAATATTAGTTCATTGCTACTGTGCGCAACCTGGGATGGGTGACATTGTTCAGATGATCTCTTTATTCTGTTTTCTGGTTGTTCCCTATTTTGTATCTATGTTGTGCTTCATCTACCAGTGGATTCTTTTGTAATGCATTGAAATTTCATCCCTGAAGACCTCCATCTGCTTAATGATCTGAACATAACGCTTGTTGTGGTTTCTGTCATGCTTTTGGTATATGAATGCACAGTAGCTGCTATGAACTACCTTCTGTAACAATCTACACTTCAGATGTTTGCTCCTTGGATTTTCTTTATTTCTTGCTTATTTCAGTATGGGAAAAAAAACATTAAAGAGAAGAAACTTTGTTACAACATAAGTATCTTCCAAGATATCAATAATAGAATTCCAAAAGTGAGAGTTCTGTTGCTTTCTTTGCCCCCCTTTCTGTGACTTATTTTCTGAGTTCCGAAGTTATGAATTTATAAAGTGAAGTTAGTTTTCTGCCATAGGATGAACATATCAGGACCATCTGAGTAATCTTTTTATGAAGAACGACAAAACTGGGCAAATATCAAATTTGTCTTGATTTTATCAAGAACTTAGGTACATCAGCTCTAACCTCATGTTGTACCAAAAATACCTTCAGAATTCTTTCTCTGTGCAAAGTCTCTAAGTAACAGAGTAACTGGTCCACAAATATAAAAAACTACAGTGAGAAATAACAGCAGGGTGAGAAAAGAAGAATCACATGTGGCTGAATAGGTGCTTTCATAGCAGAAGAACGTGTAACAACTTTCATACCACAAGGATTTTTGGACTGGAGCTCCTGTCCTGTGTGTACAGAGGCACAGTGAATACTGACATACTTTTTACAAGTGATGGGATCATGCAAACACTTAACTAGTCACTTGCTGAATCTTAGAAGAAACAAGTATAATCCAACTTTTCATTTAAGTTCAAAGGAGCCTTAGATTTCAGCTGGAAAATCCAATATGTCTCCTGTCTACGCAATAATAACGAAATGTCCTGATGGACTTTAGAACATACCACCTGAAGGCTCACATCCAAAACAAAAGCCAAGGCATTAGGTTTATGTTGTTCAATTATCCCAGCATCAAGAGAGGGAAAAAAAACCTCACATACACTGCCTCAGGTTAGCCTTGCTTTTATCTCTTTTAGAAAGTGCTGGGAGATAAAAAGACACAAACCTATTTGCATAAATATGGTTGTTGTTGTGTGTCAAGTCATTTTCTACTTATGGTGACTCTAAACCGAACCTATAAGGAGGGTTTCTGGATCTGAGAGTATGTAATGTGCCCAAGGTCACCCACCAAATTTCTTCAAGGAAACCTATTTCAAACCCATTCAGATAAGCAAGGAAATAACTGATTCCTACATATAAGCTAGTGTTTTATACAATCCAGCATGGGGCATGACCAGAACATGCTCTCCATTGGTTCTCCTGCCAGCGACGAGGAGTGGCCGAAAGGACTGCCCTCTGCTCCCTCTCTAAAAGGTGAGAAGGTGACAAACAGACCGTTGCTGTAGAAGTTTTCAGTTGTTCCAAGAGCAGGCTTTGCGTGGCCACTCCTGCAGCTAAAGTCGTCCACTCCTAAGCTGCTTCTTGGGCTGTGCTCTGAAAACAAAAAGAAAAACAAAAAGAAAAAAAAAGAAAAAGAAAGAAAGAAAGAAAGAAAGAAAGAAAGAAAGGGGTCTCCTAGAGCCCAGGCCAGCCGTGTGAACAAAGGAAGAAGGGAGGGAAGAAAAGGCAGAGAGTGCCGCTTCCAGCCGTGTTTCTCCTGTCCGCTGGGACTTTCCCTGCACTGTTGTGAGCCTTTCAAATCAGCGTATTAAGATGTGGTTGGCAGTCCTTGTGAGGTGGCAGCTTCAGTGGAGATGCTGTGAATGCTAGGTGGTGGTGGGGAGGAGGGGGTGGTGTGGGGCATCCCCTCCCAGGAAGATTAAAAGCGCCTGAAATGCTGGTTTGTCTGTGCATGTGAATGCCCTTAATATCTGAGGGAGATGAAAAGTGAGCCTTTCACATCAGCCTAGGGTTTGTCATTCTATGAAGACATGGTTGGAGTCCTTGTGAACTGTCAGGCTCTGCCTGGCGTGGGCAGAGGAGGGTGGGTGGGTGGGGAGGATGGGTTGTGCGGACAGCTCTCTTGCTCCAGATGCAGAGTGTGTGGGGGCTGGGGAACCACCAGGATGGGTCAGTAGCGCTGCTTTCTGAGTTGACCCTCAGGATCTCCGTAGTGACATAACAGATGCGGAAGGCATCATGTGCTTGAAGAAGAAGGTAAAGAGTTTCCTGATTGGAGGAGGAGCTATTCCTAACAAAGTAGGCAAATTCAGTTTTGTCCCTGATCTTGTAGGGGTCTGAAGTCTCTGTACTCTCCACCGAATCTGTCTTTTTGCTTTTGATCATCTGTGGGCCAACCCATGATGATTGCCTGGTGGTGTTGTCCGATGGAGCCTGTGCTAGGTTATACCAGTCTGGCCATTGGGTCTGATTTCTTTTAGTATTCTTCTCATGACCCAATTGTTGAATGACAGACCTGGCCTTGAGAGATGAAACCAGAGAGATGAATTGCCTGTAGGAGGTGCAGGCAGGAATGTGGGAGCAAAAGCAAGGACCTTGGAAGCAATATTCCCCAGTGGGTTTGGCTTGCTGTGACACAGCAATTCTTTCATGCTTGCTGTCCTGGGATCCCTTTCCACTGATGACACAGAAGTGTCTTTATGCACGGGCAAAAACTACTCCCCTTGGCCCGCTGTGCCTAAAGCAAAGGACAGCTTTCTTTATACACACAACTTCAGCCACTTTCTCACCCACATGTGGTTTGTCCTTGTGAGGAATGCAGCCGTAATCTTTCCTCTGGCATGTGTAACAACCAGCTCATGTATTCGTTAACAACCTCTGCTAACAAGCACTTCTTTACCACCAAATGAATTTGGTTCTTCTGTCTGTGTATTGGAGGCGAGGAGGCTCTACTTACAGTTTGTGGCAAAGCAGAAGAAGTCAGAGTAAAATGATGGGTATGCAGCATAGGCTGTGGTACCACCTGTAAGCATATGGTCTGATAAGGCATAAGTGGGTGGTGCGGTACCATGATGGGTTCAGAAGAGCTTGTGAGCGTGGTGGTGGTGTAGCTATGTCCACATTCCTTGCTGCATTGGCACTGCTGTGTCACTGCTGCTTCCCTCTTCAGTACGTTGCAGGCATGCCTGCTCCTTGGTGAAAGGGCCTGCTTCTCTACTCAAGCACCTGAGTTGCATTCTTTCTTACTTGTGGGGAGCACATGTCCAGAGGCTGGCCTTGAAAAACTTCTGAATAGTCAGCTGTGATTAACAGCATTGGAAGGTGAGAAAATCCTTTGAGCTAGCACAAGCGCTGCTTAGCGCCTATGTCTCTTGTTTGCCCTTATCTTGCTGGCATCAGAAACAACTAACCTCGGTGAAATCATCTTTACAAGCAGAATAAAAGGTGTTTAGATAAGCAAATACCTGGGAATGGAGTTTTCCTAACTTGGTTTTCCTGCAGAGAGGTGTGAAACTAGCATCTTGTAAGCTATAGTGAAGAGAGCATGAGAATCTTGTTCCTGTGTTGCTACTCAAGTGAATGCTTGCATTACCGAAGGCCGTAAGCACCCTTACTGGATAAGAAGGAGTGGTCCCTATTTTTCATCTGACATGTATCAGACCAAACAACAACCCCTGCATGAGAAGTGAGGAGGCCTTGGGAAAATGTGACACTACTGAGGCGGGTTCTTCTGTGCTCTGTCACCTTTCATTATCCATTTCAGGAACGCAAGCATAATGAAGTAATGGGAGAAGCATGTTTAAGCATCCACTTGCTTAATCTGATTCCTGAGGAACCTTTTGGCCCTTTGAAATGTTGTTGGGCTGCAACTCCCATCACCCTTCTCCATTGGATATGATGGTTGGGTCTGGTGGAAGTTGGAGTCTGATATAGCTGGAAGGCCACAAGTTGGGCCTCTTTCCTCATCTAACTTACTTCGTACTATTTCTGTTTAAATGAGTAAAGAGCAAGCAGGCATTTGGGAAGAAGGGGAGAGAAAAGCTGTTTGGGACTGCTGTGCACTGTGTGTGTTACAATTCCATATGTCACCACTGTCCTTGTTACCTGTCAGTGTGGGAATGGCATTGAAAGTCTTAGCTGCTATTAACACAAATGTATACATCTATGGGTACCAAAGCCAGAGCAATACTTTGTATGGCTCATGCAGGTGATGAAAACAAATTAAAGCAGGACCATTGTGATTCTCATGTTCTCACTGAAACCATTGCTGCTTGAAGCTCCCTCCCATTATCATGTGGCAGAAGGCTGTCTTCTTTATTTGTGGTATGTGTATGTATTTTCTCTACAATCTGTGCTGCACTGATTTAAATTTGCAAGGCAAGTGTGTTATGGCCCTGTGCTGCCCTCATGGTTTGCATGGTTTATTTGGCAAATATTATTTAATTGGTAATATTAATTAGTGTTGATATAAATGGTACTTGGGATGACTGGAAGGTCAAGCTGAAAGAAGCAAATTCCTCCCTTTCCCTTGGTTAGATCCTGTGTGAGTGAATGAACCTTTTGCATGCTTGTGTGACTCTAACAAAACACATTTTTAGCTTATATTTGAACTCTTAGTTGGTTCTTTCCTGCATGATCCCGTAAACATTGGTGGAAAAGATTTCATTAAGTTGCTCCCCTCTTGCAGGCCTCTAAATTTTGAGTTAATCTCCACTTTTGAATGGTGGTGCTGGCATTGCTAGTGAGCCCTTGTGGCATGCATGTTTTGGAGTAACAAGATTGGTAGAATAATGCGGGCACAACCGTGCACTCCTGTCCTGTGAGTCAATGCACATGGCTCTGATAGAGCGGCCATAGGGAACTGTAAGAATCCTGGTCAGTTAGGAACATATGTGATTGTATGGACCTCGTGTGTTTCAGCCAAAGGGCTACTGTTGGTTTGGGAATCTGTCTCCCTTTCCATCTGGGTTCGTCTATTGGCAGCTGCACCTATCTGGCCATGGGAATGTTCTGTGAGCCATGGTAGAATGCAAGAGCTGTGCACGGACTGTCCTGGGAATCACTCCATAACTTCGGTCTTGTGGTGTACAAATACAAAATACAAGACTCTGTCCTGAGATCTGAAGAACAGCCCCTGGAAAGATGGTCCATCCCAGTCTACCAATCCTGCAAACGCATCAGGTGCTAGCCAAAAGATTTGAACATGAAACCTTATACCCTATCCACCTAATAACATCACATTCATCTGAGGTAGTGGTGGTGGTGGTGGCGGCGGCGGTGGAACTCACAAACCACTCCTCCAAGGAACCCCAATAGACTGATTGCTGCAAACTGTTTCTGACCCAAGTGTGCCGTGGAAACCATTTGCCACCCCATGCACTACATTCTTCAAATCAAAGGACTATGAATTGTGCCATGAATTGCCCTTGTCAGACTTTTCCCAATTTGCTTCTATTGAAAGAGCGTTACCCCAATGAACTTCATTACTGCTTTTAATTTCATCGCTGCTACGTGAAGCTCCATTTGCTGGAGTGGAATTTGTATATTGTTATGTGTCTTGTGTGTGTGTGTTGTTAGAACTTCTTTCCTTTGTTTTCTCACTTTCCCCTTGTTTGTAAATATGATTAGCAACATTTTTACTAAATTGACCAGCCCAACTAATGTTTGGCTGATGAGTGTAATAGAAGAAAAATAGCTCACCCTAATCTCTCTCCTAAGCATATCCCTAGCTCCCTGGGTCCCTTTCCCTGAAATTCACCAAATTAGAGGTGCACATTACCTTTTCAAAATGGAAAATATAACTTCATGGCTTCTCCATGAAGATTACATGGGACGAGGGAGACTGTCATGGCTCCACGCAGCCCCCACAATTGGCATGGTTTAATTGGCAAAAACTATTTAATTGGTAATATTAATTGGTGTTGATATAAATGATACCTGAGTTGACTGGGAGATCAAACAGAAAGAGGCAAATTACTGACTGAAAAGGTGACATGAGAAGGTAGGTCAGGCACAACCACAGCCTAGGCAAATGCTGAAGTCATTTGTTAGACTAATAGTATGGCCACTTTTCAGACAATAGGCTGATGCTAATGAGCGAGTCATCGCACAACTGAAAGGGGAAATCAAATTCTGATTCTGCTTCCCTCAGATCTGTGTGATTCCCTGCTGTTCTACTGTTTCCCTACCTTTCCACATTACTGAGCTACTATGACAATCATTACTCTTTTGTCATCTAAACACTAAAACCATTAATTCTGTTCAGACCTCATCGTTCGTATTGCAACCTTCATTGTCCGCTTGGCTGGGAGAGTGATTCACACTCATGCCTGCAGGATATTTTGCTGAGTAGTTCAGTGCAGTTTCTTGATGTGCTGAATGAGAACTGTCCTTAGGTGCTTATCTAAGCCACATCACTGCTTTCTTGGCTGCTCTCCGGACCGGTAAATATCACTCAAATCCCTCAAAGTCCTCTATCCACACTTTCCTCCCTTTCCTCTGGTTAGCTATTGTGTGCATCTTGTTAATAAAACACATTTTTAGCCTATATTTGAACTCTCAGCTGGTTCTTTCTTGTGTGACACCATATACTTTGGTGGAAAAGATCTCAAGTTGCCCCCCTCTCACAGGCCTCTTAATTTTGAGCTAATTAATTCCCGATTTTTGAATGGAAGTACTGGCATCACTGGTGAGCCACTGCGACACACGTTTTGGGGTAACAAGCGTTTGTTTTGTCACAGATACACTGGAAACATAACTGTCATATAACAGATTAAACAGTTCAATATAATCATCCCCAGCTGCAGTGTATGGTATAGCAGACTATAAGTTAATGGTGTGTTTGTGTGTGCGTGCACACATACCTGTCCACATTTACATAGAAGTGGACATCTGTCTTTGTTCAAGTATGGAAGTGTTAGAGCAAGAGGGGGTTGCAACTTGGAAAATAGCCTAAGAAATAATAGTTGTCTAATAAGGGCAGCTCCAGAAGACTGCATAAGGTATGGTGATCTACTGGGCTATCTGAATTGCTAGGAAAAGGCCATTGGAATATGTTGATGCAGTAGCCTCCAACCATCATAGCTGCATGTGTTATCACAGGAATATCTGATACTTAAGACACGTTTTCCAGCTGGTAGGCTTAATGTAGGAAATGCAGGGCAAAAAGAAGGTGTCTTGATCATATGTTGACTCCAGCCATTTCATTATGCTACACTACTCGTAATGTCTTAAGCCGGTAAGTTGCTGGTACCATAGAATGATCTGAAAAACAATAAATGCAGATTAGAAGATGGGAAGGCCTTCCAAGCTTACAACATGTTTCCGGTGTGTGAGATGCTGTGTCAGCACCATAACAGACTTGAGGCTTTAAGGCAAATCTAACTTGGGAGAGGAGCCTTGAAATCTGTAAAGTCTCAGACTTCCAGGTGGCGATGGTGAAGAGGTAGGCTGTCCCCAAGCACAGCTGTGGGAGAGACAGCCACCCCACGAGGTCAAGAACTTGTTAAATTGAGTAGATTCAGTGGGACAAGTATCCCTTCAGGAAGAGGGGCTCAGGGGTGCCCAAAGATGACCCATTAGCCAATGTGGGTGCCCTTGAAAAGCACATCAAATACCAAGACATGGACAGTGCTGAGAAGATCAGATTGCACCACCATTACCTTGTGAGAGTTCCTTTGGGAAATAATCTTCACCACCAGTTTTAAAGACTGATTTTTCCTACTGATGAAACCTCCTTGTTGAAAGTCAGTAAGAAACAACCATTGCATCATTCACTTTATTCTAAATATAAAGACCGAGAGTAACCCTGTAAAGAGTATGACCAACTGACCGACCACCTTAAAGTTTCTAAGTTGGTTAGAAGCAGTGGCGCAGCAGGGTGAGAGTAAGATCACTGGTGAGATTGCTGGTGAAAAGATGGTTTTGCTTCTTTGTTTCTTTTGCTTTCCTGGCTTTGGCTCTTGCCTTAAGTTACATCGTAAATTTTGCTGTAAGTGAGAATTTAGAATTTAGATGATTTTGACTAATTTGGTCTTGAGCTTATGAACTTGACTACATTTCTGATCTGGGAGTATAAAGTCTGAACTGGACTGTGACTGAGATCGAGCTGGACTAAGTTATAAGTTATAAGATTTGAGAATTAAATTGCGATCTACAAGTTTAAATAATATGTTTAGTCCCCACTCCATCCTGACAAGGAACTTTGTAATTACATCTACTGACCAGTAAATAATCTGCTGTGAGAAGTGGGCAGAAGGGCAAAGGAGAAAGGAGTTTAGAGAGGGGAATGGTGAAGCTTTATCTGGACTTTAACACCTTCACTGCATGGAATTAACTATTCTGGATTTAATCTCTAAAACTGAATTGAACTGGAACTGAGACAACTTCAAGGATTGCTTTATTGCAACGTGGAGTTGACTGTGAGAACTGTCAAGGACATAAGACGTGGAGATATGAACAGAAGAGATCAAGGCTTGTATACTAAGCTAATATTGTGCTTCTGGCTACATGGGCAGAAGCTGACAGTATTAAACAGCATCACAACTAGAGAGACTGAAGCTGCCTCAAGGTCAAAAACAAATAATATTATTTAGACAAACTCAAGGTCTCTGACTACTGTGGAGATGCTTTGTCCTTTTGACCAGCTTGGATCACAGGTTTGGTTCAAACCCAGGTAAGTGTAAATTGGTTTGAAGTTTTAGATTCGTATAAAATGCTGTTGTCCACATGAATTTGAATGGTGCAGGGTAAGGACTGGAGCGATTCATTTCAAAATCCACATTGGGCAGGAAATTTACTGGGAGACCTTAGACTAGCCACTTTCTCTCTGCCTAATCCTGGCTTGTTATGAGGATAAAAATCAGGTGGAGTTCCTTGGAGGAAGGGAAGGGTATAAATGAACAGGTTGCTTACCTGTAACTGTGGTTCTTTGAGTGGTCATCTGTGCCCTCATACATTAGGAGCTTTCACGCCTGCGTGGTAGCGTTTGGAAGATTCCAGAGATTGTTAGCTTGGCGGGAACCCCTCCCCCATGCCGGTATCGTGCATGCTCAGCCTGCCGAGTAACGGTTGCTCCTCAGTTCTGGTCCGCCATGTAGAATGGGACCTGAAAAAGAGGGGAAGGTTGGGCAGGCATTTATGAGGGCACAGATGACCACTCGAAGAACCACAGTTACAGGTAAGCAACCTGTTCTTCTTCTTCGTGGTCTCTGTGCCTCATACATTAGGAGACTGTGTAGCTTACTGGTAGGATGGTGGGTCAGGTCCTACAGAACAGAAGCCAGCACAGCACGTCCAAATCGAGCATCCCTCCAGGACTGGCAGTCTAGCCTGTAGCGGCGCACAAAGGTCGATGGTTGGGACCAGGTCGCCACACAGCAGAGTTCCTGCAGATCAACTCCTCGTAGAAGGGTACAGATGTCACCACGGCTTGGGTGGAATGAGCCCGAAGAAGATCTGGGGGAGGCTTCTTGGCAAGCTCATACGTCAAGTGGATCGTCTGGACCACCCACTTGGAGAAGCACTGGGTGGACACCTTGTGGCCTCTTTGGCGCCTGCCATAGCACACGAAAAGGTGCGGTGTCTGTCTATAAGAGGCAGTCCTGTCCTTATAGAATGCCAGGGCCCGACGGACATCCAAGGAGTGAAGGGAGCGCTCCAGAGGTGTAGTCGGGTCCGGGTAGAAGGTGGGCAGGATGATGTCCTGGCTCAGATGAAAACTGGACACCACCTTTGGCAGGAAAGAGATGTCAGGCCGAAGGACCACTCTGTCTCTGTGGAAGACGAGGTATGGCTCATCAGACTGAAGTGCTGTCAGCTCTCCCGCCATCCTGGCAGAAGTGACAACCACTAGGAAAGCAGTCTTCATGGCGAGCAACCTGTCATCTGCTGTCACCATCAGCTTGAGGGGCGGCCTCATCAGCTGCGACAGCACCAGTGATAGCGACCACGGCGGTAGAAGTGCTGTAGGCCCTTCAGGAACTGCTTGATGGTACCGTCCCTGAAGAGAGCAGCCAAAGGGGATTTTGACGATTGGTATGCCACGGTCGCGGTGAGGTACACCTTCAGTGATGGGAAGGCCAGGCCCTGCTGTCGGAGGTGCAGGAGGAAGTGGAGCACGGTACACAGGTTGACAGGCGATACCGGCTCTCGACATTCCTCAGCGAAGGCAACGAAACGCTGCCACTTGTAGTGGTAGTTGTGGTGAGTCGACTTCTTCCTGGCTGCGGTCAAGACGTTCCCGATGACAGGGTCGTCTACGGCGATATCCTCCAGGCATGGAGGGCCAAGAGCAGAAGGTCTGGGTGCAGCATGAGACCATCGGAGTCGGAGAGGAGGTCCGGTACTGTCGGGAACCAGAAGATCCATCCTCAGGCAGCCTTGAACAGGGGCCCGAACCAGTGCTGCCTTGGCCAGTCCGGTGCCACGAGAACCACATCTGCTCGGTCCGCAAGGATCTTCGCTATCACATGTCCCAGAAGGGGAAATGGAGGGAACGCATAGAGAAGTCCCTCGTCCCACCGGAACTGGAACGTGTCGCCGATGGAGTGGCGATTGCGACCGGTCCTCCAGCAGAATTGACGACACTTCGCGTTTTAACTGGTGGCGAAGAGGTCGATGGTCAGCTTGCCCCATCGGTCTCGGAATATCTGGAAGGCCTTGCTGGACAGGGACCACTTGTGGTGGGATGAGGTGTCCCTTCTGAGGGCGTCCGCTGTGGTGTTCTCCTGCCCCGCCAGGTGGATCCGTAGCAAGACGCACCAGTCCCAGAGATCGAGGGCGATGTTGGGGAGAGTGGTAGAGTGAGTCCCTCCCTGTCTGTTCATGTAGCAGACCGCTGTCGTGTTGTCGGTGAGGGTCAACACTGTGCGGCCCGCGATGAGGTGACGAAACGCCCGCAGAGCTTTCGAGATGGCCAGCAGCTCGAGAGCGTTGATGTGGAGGGCAGTCTCATGTCCGATCCACCGACCGCGGACTCTGAGGTCACTAGAGTGTGCTCCCCAGCCGAAGAGCGAAGGATCCGTCTTCACTGTGACCGAGGGGTTGTGCTCTTGGAACGGCATGCCCGACAGGAGGTGGCGGTACAACTGCCACCACACTAGTGATTGGCCTACCTGTTGAGGCAGCTGGTGTTGGCGAGACTGGTTGTCCCAGAGAGGATTGAAGGCCCTGATGAACCAGTGCTGGAGCGGCCGCGCGCATAGCCTGGAGAGGTAGGTTACGGCAGTCGTCGAGGCCATGTAGCTGAGGAGCTGCTGTATTGTCCTGGCTGATACCGTTGGAGTGTGGAAGGCGGTGGACGCTGCCCGACAAAGCGTCCACGCCCTGTCCATCGGTAAGTAGGCTCTCGCCGATACTGCATCTAGAGTCACCCCAATGAAGTCGAGAACCCTTGTGGGTTCGAGATGGCACTTCTTCGGATTGACCCTGAGTCCGAGTCGAGTGAGAAGGGTCAGAGTCCAGTGGATGTCTTTGTATAGTTTCCGTTGGCAGGATGCCACCAGTAGCCAATCATCCAGGTAGGGGTAGACGGAGACGCCTTGGTGGTGTCCTGCTGATCCCACCAAAATCATGACTTCGTCCCGGACGAAGACTTCTTTGAGGATGATGATGGGTGTCATTGCGGAAGCCTTCGTGGGGCGGATGAAGTCGACGACCTGGACGTGGTCGATCTAGGAGACCACAGCTGGTAGGCAGAGGAGGAGGATGATCTTCTCCATGAAGACCTAGGGGTGAAACCATGGCGAGACTGGGCTGGCTGGTTAATGCCCATCTTCTTCGCGGTCAGACGGGCCTTAACGAGGTGATCCGTGGCTTCGTCTGTAGAAGTGTGGAACAGCCCCTGGTCGTCGAACAGAAGGTCTTCGATCCATCGACGGCTGTCCTCCTTTAGCCCAGATGACTGGAGCCAGGCATGCCACCGGAGGGCCACGGAACTGACCATCACTCTCGAGGTAGCCCCCACGGTGTGACTCAAGGAGGCAATTTGTTGGTTTGCGACTGCGACGGCCTCACAGAAGAGCTGCATAGCGGCGGCGCGGGACTCATCAGGCAGCTCGGCTAGGAGCGTGGTGAGTCGGTCCAGTATGTTACGATGGTATGCCGTGAGGCATGCCATCGTATTCAGTGTTCTGGCCACCAGAGAAGACGCGGAGTAGAAGCGCCTTCCATAGGCATCGAGCTTCTGGCCTTCACGGTCCGGCGGGGTGGTGTGTGCTCGATTGCCCCCCTTAGTCTGGGCCAACTCCACCACTATCGAATTCGGTACAGGGTGGCTAAAGAGGAACTCTGCGTTCTCTCTTTGTGTCCTGTACAGATGCTCCAGCCGGTGTGGTATCGGCTGCGCTGACACCGGTTTCGCCCATGGCTGCTTCATTGCCTCGACGAGTGTTGGTAGGAAGGGCAGCGGTGCGGTCAACGGTGGGCAGGCTTCCAGATATTGGAAGACCGGGTCCTGCGCCGCTGGAGCCGGCTCCATCACCTTCAGGCCCAGGGCTGTGGCCATACGAAGGAGGATCGCTGAAAATTGCTTCACGTCCTCCAGGGCGGACTCTGGAGTGGGTTCTCTGAAGGCCAGCGGAGGCGACTCGTGTGAAGACGGAGTCGGCTCCACGGTGTCCGAATCGGACTCATAGGAGTCGGAAGACAGAGTCGGGGACCTCTCCTCCGCTCTCTCCTGCGATGGCTTACACACAGGTGGGGCCAGGGTTACTGTTGGTACCGTGGACTGCGCCGGTATCGAGGTAGCCACCGTGGATGGTATCGGCGTTACCTGCAGGGGCACCACTGAGGGCTGAGGGCGGTGGGCGGACTGTGTCGTTGACGTCGCCGGGGTCGTCGTCTGGGCCATGGTGGTCTGTGGCGCTGGACGAGTCATGGTCGTGGTCGTCCTTGGAGGCGGCGAGACTGCCCTGTAGCGGGGTGAGGGCTCCTGGGACCTCCGATGACGCAGCGAGTTGGAGCGGCGCGGTGACCGGCTTGGCATCCGTTCATAGTACGAACGATGGGCCTCCCTGGGTGGCGACCGAGACCGGTGTCGTGGTGACCAGTACCGAACGTTGGGATGGTACCGGTCCCTATACGACGGGGAATAAGAATAATAAGATCCCGCTAGCTCATGCCAAGGGTGCTCCTGGCCATACCTTCCTAGGTAGGAGTATGCAGGCTCCCCGGAGTAGGCCCTCTCCAGGTGCATCTCCCAGTGTCGCGGGGATGGAGGCCTGGCTCTCATGTCAGGAGAGGGGGATGCTCCGCGTCCAGAGGCTGGCCCATGAGAGGGCGAGGGTCGGTATCTGACCGCAGCCTCCTCCCGGCGGTCGGCTGAAGAATGGTGATCCAGCAGGGTCACCTCAGCCATGAGCTCTGGCGGCTCAGAGGGCAAGGCCTCCACGGCCTGCTCCTCTTCTGACACCACGAGGACCTCTTGCTCCTCCAGGAGCTCCTCAGGTTCCTTGGCGGGCTGGGTGGGCAGAGGTGTTGGCAAGCGAGTCTCCCTTTGGGGGAGCGTCTCTTCTCCTTCCTCTTTTTCTTCTTTTCTTTGTCCTTCCCCATGTCCTGAGGGGGAGGACACTTTTTCTGGACTGAGTCAGTGGCTTCGGAAAGGTTGAGGAGGCCTGTGAGCCCGCAGAGTCCTCCCGCGCCGACGGAGCCGATATCTTTGGGATCCGTGGCAACTTCATTATTGGTACCGAGCCCGGTACTGATGAGGTGGAAGGCATGGCAGCCACTGCCGCCGCTGATGAAGCCGCTGGGTGTCCCGGTTTCTTGGCCATGGTATCAGGCTTCTGGGCATGGAGGGACTCCTCCCAACAGTGAGAATCGAGTCTAGTGGAATGGTTACGGAGGGTCTGATGTGTAAACTGTCGACAGACCGGGCAGGCCTGGATGTTGTGCCCTTTGCCCAAACAGAAAAAGCATTCGCTGTGGTTGTCGGAGAGGGCAACCTTCCTTCCACAGGAGGTGCAGCGCTTGAAGAGGGCCCACATAAACCGACAGCGGAGAGATGAGGAAGAAGGAGGGGAAGTCCGAAGTCAAATGAAGTCCGAGATCTGAAAATTGTAGTCAAGTCAGAAGAGTAGTCGAAACCAGTCGAAAAATACCAAAGCTGAGCCGAAATCCAAAGAGAGTAGTTGAAAAAGCCGAAATCCGAAGTCAAAGCCAAGAATTAAACCAAAGAAGCACAAGCCAACGAAAGAACCTTCTGTTCACAATGGTGGACAAGAAAGAACTGAGGAGCGACCGTTACTCGGTGGGCTGAGCATGCGTGATACTGGCATGGGGGAGGAGTTCCCGCCAAGCTAACGAGCTCTAGAATCTTCTGAATGCTACCGCGCAGGCACAAAAGCTCCTAATGTATGAGGTACAGAGACCACGAAGAAGAACTAACAAATCCCCATAAAGCTGTGTCAAGGAGGTTGTTGAAAGAAAGAGTCCTCTACAAACTTTTGATGGCTGAGGTAGAGTATCTCACTCTCTCCTATTAGAGGGTCACTTCATGGTTTAGACTTAAATATTTAATGTTTTTTTACCAGCTCCATAAACATGGTTAAGTATTCTTGCTCCTGTGGTGTAGCTCTTTTAATACTGCCTTCCTGTTCCCACAAGCTCCCTGGTGCCTCCTGCCTTGGAAGAGATAGTCTTTTTGTTTCAAATGTAAGGTGCTACTTCTGGGATTCCCCTGGGCTTGTGGCTCTGGTGTGGTAAGTATGAAGAAATCCCAAAGTATCTTTGCTTTTTCCTTTAGCGGGGTGTTGCATACACACAGGTAAAGAATGGAACTTCCAAGTCATGTAGTGTTATGTGTGCTATATAACATCATACTGCCTGCAACCTTTACAAAATGCATTGAATCGTCTTTGTTCTGTGGTGGTCACAAAGTACAGTTGGCTGACTGATTCCATGACCCAAGTCCTTCTGCCAGAGTTAATGTACTTCAGTGGAGCTACAAGCCATCTTGGTCTAGACCTCACTCTGTCCGCCGGAAGGAAACTCTGTGCAAGTCTAGTGATTCCAAGCTTTTGTAAGATGGGAGTGTGGTAACTTCACCATCTGCAGATACATGTGATGGGATGTTGGGAGTAGGCAACCCATTGTGAAGGGAACTGGTAGTGTTGCTGTTTGGAGTTGGAAGGTCAGATGATTGATTCTTGTTCAGCCAGTGGAAAGCCAGAATGCAGGTGATAGCAATAAAATCCAAAATCAGTTCAGCTCGCTCTACTACAGAAAGGACAGATAAACTGAACCAGGGGCTCCATTGATTCCCTAGCTGTGAAATCAATGTCACCACCTACACAATGAAATCAAAGAATCAAAGAATGGAGATAATTATTTTGAATTTCCAGAAACATCCTTGTTTCCTCACTTTGCTTTGGGACATGCCTTGATTTTCAGTGTTGAGAGTTAGAGTTTCCCATCATGTTAGCCCTCTGGGAAGTTCTATGAAAGCTAAAACTGTTAAGAGTTAGTCTTCCTTTAGCAGAGTAGCAGAAAGAACAGTTTCCAATCTCTGTGTGGCTTCCCTGAAATGAGACTAACTTGAAAGCAAAACAAGGCAGGCAGTTTCAGGATCCAAAGTTTTTAAAAAATTGCTAATAAACTTTATAATTACATATACATTGGAGAAAATAAATCCTAACCCACTAACAAAAGGATTAGGGAAGATAGTATCTTCATTCTAAACTCACCAATTTCTTGGTTGAGAGGCTAGCATAGCAGAGAGAAGATGCTAGAAGCAAGATTGCAAAAAGGAGAGTGTGAAAGAGAGAGGCGTGGCCTTCTATGTAAGGCCAATGACTGACTTCAGGGTGTATCTTGGGTCACATGGTCTGGATACCATAGACAATCATTTTAAATAACAGAGCAAAAGTTGAGACTTTAGATGAGAGGCCAGAGGGCTTTTGCATTTAAAAGAAAATTAACCCTATGCTAGCTAAGCCCCCTTTTGTCAGAGAACACGGGGGTGGGGAGAGAATGCCAGAATTTTCCAATAGTCAGCTGTGTGCCCATTGTTGTAGGCTAATCTTTCACAGTCTGTTCTGTGAGGGCGTAATACAATAACCTGTCTACCTATAACAGGAAATAGCCATGCTGCTCTTTCTCCTTTAAGGCTGCACATATACAGCAGTTGGAATTGAAGTAAAATCCTGAAATTCTTATTTTGTGTCCACATTTAATCCTAAATTGAGCACTGTAGTTCAGAATCAAAACTGCTGTCAGACTTTGACTATGATATATCTTGATTTATTGAATAAAGTAACTATAACATTGCTAAATTGTAATGGAGGACATATCAGTGGGAAGTTCTGACTGCTCCTGAAACTGGCTGTTGCATACTATAAACAGAGATGCAGCAAGATCTCTGCATATCAAATGCCAGCACTGTTTGTGAAATATTTTCTGAGGACTTGTGAACCTCTGTCACATTCAGAGAACATTCACCATTGCCATAAACATTTGAACAAGGGAATTGGTATCCATTTCACTGTTAGTTCCTATGAACAGTGCTAATTTCTAAGTCCACTAGGAATGGCTTTTCAAGGATGCTTAAGGCTTCCTGTTCTGGATGTAAAGTGGAATAAGGTGCTTCTCCATGCTTCTCCAGAGACTAGTGCTAATAGATTTATGCTTCACTAGGGCTGGTTCTAGCAGGCAGTAGGGGAGGTGACAAAGCTGCATTTTCAGAACCAGTGAAGGCATGAAGGTCTTTTTTTCTACTTGCTGAAGAGATGCTGACCATCTCATTCTAAACAGTTCTTCCAGCTGCAGTGCCCCTGCTGGCTGGGCAATGAACCACATTTTTGAGAGCTAAACCAAAGCTTTTTTTATTAAAGAAGGGGTCTGGATTTGCCTGCAATATACGGTACAACAATTTGCACTTTGTAGTTCCAGAAAGTGACTTTCTGCAAAGGCCTCTCCTTTATGCTCAGGATGTAACCTAGAAGTGGCAGGTGGCCTCCTTGTTGCCACCAAAGCCAAGCATCATTTCTTTAACAGAGGTGTGTGCATGCTTTGCTTTGAACCAGAAACGCTTTGTCAGAAGACTCCTAGATGAGTGAGTCTGCTTTAAAGAGAAGACACTGTCACCACAATTCCTAACCCAAGCTTGGGACACTAGATATCATTTTGATATCAATAATTCGGCTCTCTTCCACCACCCCCTCCACATGTCTGCGAGGCCACCGGACAAGCTCGCAAGACAGGCACGGCCGATAATTGCTGTAATATTCCACACAATACAGACTGGCCAGAAATAGCTGTCCTGACGCTTCAGGAGACCTCAAAGGCATGTGCGCAATTATGTATGCATGCAACCCACAAAAGAAATCCCTGCCCTGAGCAGGCAACTTGGCAAGTTGAACTCTCAACTGTCAAGCACCTCGCATTTGCATATTGGCTACCTCATTGTCAATTTGGACTTAATTCAATCATGCTAAATTCTGACCTTTCTGAGGCTTTGTCTCCAGTCCCAAACTCATTGTTTTCCTCAAGTACGGAATAGCCTGTGGTCACATTTCCCTCTTTAAAAACCCCTGATTCTAAGACCTTCCTCGGATCGCTCCCGATTTCCATCCTGCCTTGCTGCCGCTGCACTTGGCGAGCCTTCTCCTCAGTCCCACATACTGAGACTACGCACCTTCGAACTTTCGCAGTGATCTACCCGGGCTTCAGGACAGGTGTAGTATCACCCAAATCAACAATCCCTCTTAAAATTCCCCCTGTCCCACTCAAACCTTTATTTTTCTATAGTTCTCTGTGTGATTTTGTTGCATACACTGTTTGTCTGTATTTTAATAAAGATCACGATTATTCTTATAACCTGGTGTGCTTCTTAGCTCGGCCTGACCCCATAGACATTGGGTAAAAGATTCCGCTGCGTTGCCCTGCCTCTCATATTGCTAGCTTGTGCTCTTGGCTAATTTCCCCCAACTTGTTTAATTGTGAGCGCATTTAGGAGTCCCTCACGGGACCCGCAGTAAACAGGGTAACAACATGTCTGCACACTTGGTCTTCAAAGATGAGTGCATTCTGTTGTGGTGGCATGGGAGTGACCCTGTGTTGTTTCTGGAAGGATAAGATATGGTCCATCAAACTGCAGAAATAAGTAGCCTCTCCATGAAGGATGGTGGTTCTTGCCATGAATCTCCAATAGCCTTGTATTGTATAATGTGAATGTTACATAAACTCTTTCCTTAACTAAAAATGCAAATGGGGTAGCTGGTACCCTTTACTGGCTTTGTAGATTCACTAAAAATACTCTATTTCCCTCTTTGATTAGCACATTCCCAGTTATAGCACTTCTTAATATGGGTTGTTTTGCAGTGCTCCTTGTAAGCTTATATACCTTTCCCAGAAGTCATAGTTTGTTAATAGTATATCATATACCAGGAAAATGAATGATCTTATTTTTATTTGATCATTTGATCTTTTTTGAGCTTGTCTTACTAGACTGGAAGGTACACAGTGCTACACAATCAACTGTAACAAGACAAGGAGTATTCCCAAGGGCAAATGATGGCTTTTCAAGTGCTTTGCTACTCTGAAGAGAAACAGCAATCTTGTCAAATACTTAGAAGTGAAAATAAGATCAACCACATTTGATCCTTTCAAGGAGATGAATGTGAATTCTCCCTAAACATCACCAACACTAGAACCAATCAAGACCTGTAAATTGAAGCACATCTCCACAAGATTAAGACAATTAATTATCTTTGGATTTAGACAAATTGGTTTGGAGTTGTTCCATGCTTGGTTTTTGACAGCCACAGGAGGTGAAAAAAAGCTGCCAGCCAAGTTCCTACCTATGCATTAAACTTATTCTCAATAATGAGGAAAGCATAACACACCTTTAATCCACCTTGAGACAGTCAGTGTCCCTGTTGCAGGACACTGGAGCAAAAACAAATGTAAGATAAAAGCGGGTGAATTTGGGAGCCTCACAGCCAAAATAAAAGGCAAGGCAAAGGCATCAGGTTTAGGTAGTTCAGTTATCCCGGCATCAAGAGAAGAACACACACACACGCATGCACGCACACTGCTGCTGGCTAGCCCTGCTTTTACCTCTTTTGGGAAATACTGGGAGATAAAAGGACACAAATCTATACAAACAAGGTTGTTGTGGTGTGCCAAGTAATTTCCTACTTATGGTGGCCCTAAGCCGATCCTATCATGGAGTTTTCTGTGGCTGAGAGCATGTAATGTGTCCAAGGTCACCCATCAAATTTCTTGAAGGAAGCCTATTTCAAATCCATTCAGATAAGCAAGAAAATAATTGATTCCTACATTTAAGATAGTGTTTTATACATTTAAATGATAGCCTTTCTAGTAATTTCAATCTATCCCAGTACTGACAGTCAGGGTGCTGGTGTGGTTTGCGTGTTGGACTATGATCCTGAAGGCCACGGTTCGATTCCTCCCTTGGCCATGGAAATCCATTGGGTGACTTGTAGGCACACAACAACAACAACAACAACAACATCCCAGTATTACAGATTGGAGTATCTGTGGCTAGAAAGCGGTGAAATGGGACTGTCTTGCAATATAATCCTCTGTTAATATTATTGGCCATAGGAAGAGTGAGACTTTGGATTCCAGCCCAAAAGCCTTCCTCTGGCCACAGAGCTGCGGTTAATGGGATTAAATAGCTCTTCCGGTTCTAATCCATTGTGGTAGCTTCAGCTCCATAGATTGATACGTTTTATTCTTTAAAAATGTTTAAAAATGTTTAAAATGTTTAAAAAATGAAAGCACATTTTAAAATTTTTGCACCTAACAAAACCAGATTTGGAAAGGCACATTGCAATTCACTCCAGACTTTCTTTCTTGATTTCGGTTTCTCAGTTCCGCCCAGCCGAGGGGGAAAAAAGCGAAAGCTGAACTCCAGACCTCGCTTATGAACAATGTACTCCTTCCCATGTCTACTCCGAAGCAAGCCTCTACGCCAGTGGTTCTCAACCTGTGGGTCCCCAGATGTTTGTAGACTTCAGCTCCCAGAAGCCCCAGCCACTGTGGTCAATGCCCAGGGCTTCTGGGAGCTGAAGTCCAAAAACATCTGGGAACCCACAGGTTGAGAACCACTGCTCTACGCGCTCCACACAACTTTGAAGCACGCGTGCACAGAATGCGGACCTTCGGGCCACTGGGCGGAGCTATGCAGATTAGGCCCGGCTTTGATTGGTTAATAGACTGAGACGCTCCTGTTTTTGAGACGCGGCCGTGGCGAAGAGAGGGCGGTCCGTTCCTTAGCCGGGCTTTGCCGGCAACAAGGGGCGGGGCGTGAGCAGAACGCGCTCCCCACTGGTTCGCTTGGCGACGGGGCGTGGCCGAAAGGACCGCCCCCCACACCATCTCTAAAAGGCGAGGGGGTGGCGAGCGCGCTCTGACTGCAGAAATTTTCGGGCGTCCGGAGCGGAGCAGGGTTGTTGTGGCCGCTCCCGCAGCTCAGGCCGTCCGCTCTGAAGCTGCTTCCCGGGCTGTGATCCGACGAAAAAGGAAAGGGGTCTCCTAGAGTCATGTGAGTAGAGGACGAAGGGAGGGAAAGGCGAGGCGGAGGGAGCCGCTGCCCGTCGCCTTCCTGCGCTGCGCTGCCGCTGCCCCTGCACGGTTGCGGCACCTGCCGAGTTGCGCATTGCAGCACCGCAGCCCCCCTCCTGCTCTCTCTCCTGCCGTCCGGTGCCGAAGGGGGCCGAGGCGGGAGCGGCAGGGGCGGACCGAGCCGCACCCCGTCCGCGGCGCCCCCGATTGGCCCCGACCCCGCTGCGGTTTGCCCCGCCAGCTCCCAGCGCGGCTCTCTGCCTCCCGTTGGCGCTCCTTGCCCTCGGACGCAGACCGGCTGGCCTCTAAAACGTTGGCTGTCCTCCGGGAAGCGAAGGGCAGCTTCGGCGGAGAGGCTGTGAATGCGAATGCGGCGGCGGGAGGGGTTGGAGTGGGGCTTCCCTCCCCGGAAGATTAAAAGCGCTTTTGAGATGCTGCGCCTGTGAATGCCCTGAATATCTGAGAGAGATCGAAAGGGAGCGTGTTGAGGGAGAACGGGTTGTGCCGACAGCTCTCTTGCCCCAGATGCAGGGGGCGCGGGCCGGGGGCTGGGGAACCACCAGGAGGGAAGTAGCGCAGGGCTGACCCTCAGCGTCTCCGTAGTGAAAGAGCAGCTGCGGAAGGCATCGCGTGCTTGAAGAAGTAGGCAAAGAGTTTGCTGATGGGGAGGAGCTGTTCCTGGCGGAGTAGGCAAATTCGGTTTTGTCCCTGATCTTGAACTGGTCTGAAGCCTCTCCACCGGTTTTTTTCGTTTGATCATCTGTGGGCCAACTCGTGGTGGTGGTGGTGGTGGTGGTGTCTGATGGAGCCTGTGGTAGGTTATACCAGCTTGGCCATCTTGCGCCCCAAGCATAGAATGACAGACCCAGCCTTGCTTTCCTAACCAGAGAGGTGGATTGCCTGTAGGAGATGCGGGCAGGAATATGACAGCAAAAGCAAGGGCCTTGGAAGCAATATTCCCCAGTGGGTATGGCTTCCTGCCTTGTGACACAGCAGTTCTTCCATGAGTCCTGGGATCCCTTTCCATTGATGACACAGAAATCTCCTGACCTTGTTTGCTGCAGCATTTGCTCTCATGGTGTAACTATATCCACAGTAGGACTTGTGCGGTGCCTTTCAGGCATTCAGAGTGTTTCATGTACGTGCCTTGGCAATCCTAACAACAGGTTTGTAAGGGTGGCCAGCAATTCCTGATTATGAATGGGAACTGAGAAGTGAAAGGCAAAGGAACTCTTTACCTGTACAGCCACCTAGGGACTTCGTGCTTGTGGTAAGGCCTGAGTTGTGTGACTTCCTGGATCATATCTGACATTTGACCGTTGCACCAACTGTGTCATCCTTCTTGCATTGTCCTGCAGTGCAAAAAGAATAAATTACTTGTATTAGTAGGATATCACGTTACTACTTATGTGTCAATTGTTTTATTCTGGGTATCTGTCCATTTGACCTATGGCTTGTGTTCCAGTCTCCATGATATTCCTTGTCCACTGAAGAGGATAAGCAGAACCCTGTTGGGCCGGACCTAAGGCCTACTACTCTGTTTCCAGTACTGTCCAGCCAGATAGTTGTAGGAAGCTGTAAGCAGAGTATGGAAGCAACAGCTCCCATGCTTGTGTAAAGCAGCTGGTACTGATAGAGACGTAATGCTGCTTCTAAATATGGAAGTCTCCTTTTAGCTTTAATGGCCAATAGATGGTGAGGCTTGTCCTCTTCAGAGCTGTCAGCCCTCCTTCCCTCTTGTACTGTCCAGTATTAGATATCATATGCTATGTATAAAATTTCCGGTCCTGAATGTATTGCTAAATATGGTTGCTATTGTGACCCTGAATTCCATTATTGTACAAGGAGACTTTTTCTTTGTCACTTGCATAATTCTCTCAAGCTCTCATTTTTTTTTTCCTATTAGGATTTTATTTTAGTTTTAAGGAAAAAGGAATAAAACATTTCTAACCTTTCCTTGCAGGGAAAATTCTCAGTCCTCTGATCTTTTTCTGTTCCTTCCCCAGTGGTACACTATGTTGGGCCACCATGTATGCTGGCAGTAATGTCACATCTTGGGCTGCCATCTTTAATTGCCATTTAATCTACTTCCTTGGTCTGTATGGTATATGGGTGAGTATTAGGCATGGGCGCATATCACCTGGACTTGATGTGTCTCCCCAGGTCTGATCCAGCTCAGCCAGCTGCACCAGGGGCAGGGCCAGGGCCAGAAGGAGGAGAAAATGCTGGGGGACCCCCTGGACCACCTCCAAATTTGACCAGTAATCGTCGCCTGCAGCAGACTCAAGCGCAGGTGGAAGAAGTAAGTTGCTAACCTATTGCGGTGCTGTTTATGGTTTTGTGCTTTCCTCCTTCTTTGTGAATTAACTGTCATTTCCATTTAGGTGGTGGACATTATGCGTGTGAATGTGGACAAAGTCTTACAGAGAGATCAGAAGCTATCAGAACTAGATGAACGAGCAGATGCACTCCAAGCTGGTGCCCAAGTATTTGAAAGCAGCGCAGCAGCGCTCAAGAGGAAGTATTGGTGGAAGAACTGCAAGGTGAGCCAATTGTGGACAATTCACTGGATGTGTAGCTGCAGTTAGAGGCAACAGTTTTCTTGGGTGATGAGCCCACAGCTTTTTTTTGAACTGAGTACAGTCCATAAGAAGTAGAATGTATGCTTTGTATATGAATGCGTACAGCTTCAGTCTCTGGAATTTCCAGTTGAAAGCTATGTTGGGTGACAGACTGGGGATACAGATGAAGGAGAAATTTGCTTGATCTGTAGCAAACAAATCAATTTTCAAATTCACATACAAAGAAGAATGCAGATATCCTCTGGTTTTCTCACTTCTCTCAATTTTGTGATGTACTTTTCTATCTTAAAAATAGTTAAACACTTACATTAGGACATATTAGAAGACACATAAGCGAAGTTTTATTCCTAGAAAAATGTGCATGGAAAAATACATGCACATAGATTTTTTCATACAAAATTGGAATGGAATGAACTTGATCTTGAAAAAAAATGCAAACATTATATAAATTAAAACAGACAATTATCCATTCCTAGTTGGGAAAGAATTTCTCCTGGACACTAGAGAGAGTTGCTGCCAGTTAGTATAGCCAGCCATTGCTGAACTAGACAGGCCAGTGGCCTAACTTGATGTGAAGCAGCTTCAGATGATGGGTTGATTGCCCATCTTGGTGGGACAGGAGGCCTTGTCATTTGCTGCCATTGGTTTTGGAGAGTAGTTACATATTATCTCATCTTAACTCTTCCCTCTAGATGATGATCATGCTGGGAGTGATCTGTGCCATTGTGGTGATTGCTATTGCACGTAAGTACCAGGAGGAAATCAGTGTAACTGGATTTGTGAGTCACAATCACGGGATAAACATCCACAAGACTCTGCCTGTAGGAGAGAGTTCCTACTACTCTTCCCTTTGATACGAAAGACCAGATGATGTACTTTGGGATGGTGGGTGTTTCATCTCCTGGGTGAAGGACAGACATGGCAGTATGGGAGGGCCTTCCTTTCGTTGGATGTTCAGCAGCTTTTGTTAAGTGTGGGATGCTCAGTGTAACATGCCCTCTTGTTTTCTCCTTTCTCTTCCTTCTGTTGCTTCTGTTTCAGTCTACTTTTTTACCTGAGAATGTGGTCCTTCCCCTCTCTTCCCCAGTCTGCAGCCTCCTTTTCCTCATAGCCCTTTCCTGTTCCTATTCCATCTTCTCTTTCTTTTCTCCTTGCATTCTAGCTTTGTCATCTGTTTTCGTTTAGTTACATTTGCCTTCCATATGACAGTTTAATGCACTGTTTCCAGCTTTGAGTTGAACCCCTTCACAACTGCTGCAGTCTTTGAGTGGGGCAGCTCTTTTTGAAGGGTGGCAGTGGGTCTAGTGAAGGAAAGGTCTGTGAGTGTGTGTGTGTGAGTGTGAGGGGAGAGAGAGAGAGAGAGACAGAGAGAGACAGAGAAAGGGGGTATGGGCTGGTGTGTTCTGTTTGATGATACCCTTGGGTTTCACTTGCAGTTTGTGTATATTGCAGGTGTCCTTTTTTCTTGTGACTCTGTTGCAAAGCATTTGCTTTGACTATGGACAGTGTTAATGAAATGTCCACGGGAATAGGTGATGGGAGAGGAGAGAAGCTGGGTCCTGACCAGTTTTCCCAGGGAGACAGTTGAGATGTTTGATACCAGAACTGATCTGGTGTTTCATTAGTTTTGGCTATAAGTTCATGGTGGATGCTCTGATTACAGAAATATTGGTCCTATGAAGACTGTCATCTTTCCTCTACTATTTCCAAGGCATGTCTTGGCCTCACAAATGTAGTGGAAAAGATGTTGCTTTGATTAATTCTCCCGGCTCCAAAGCACACAGATATCGTACATTCATAGTATAATCATAGTCAAAATCAGCTTGCAAGTCCCGTGCTGTTTGCTCCTTAGCTGAATAGGAGATGCGGCAGCTTAACAGTAGCAGTGTTTTCAGGACTTCGTACTCCGCACATGCTCTTGTAGTGGGACAGGCTTTTCAAGGTAGTTGTATAAAGACAAATCTGAAACTAAAGATGTTTTTTGGGCTGGAGGCAGAAATGCAGTGTGTCTGGAAATTGACATTCTTTACATCAGTCCTCTTTTAAACCACCATTTGATAATGCTGTTATTGGGGTGAGGATATATGTATGAGCTTATGCTCAGTGGCCACCTAACATACTAAGGTGAAGTTGTATGATCCTTATTGAAAGAAACACAGAACAATGGTTGTGAGGCTAAATTTGCTTAAGAGTTGGCACTGCTGTGTTTCACTATCAAGACACAGGAGGTGGCACAGTTATGCAGTGCAATCCAAGAGATGCCTTATCTGGATGCCTGAATGTCTGCCTTGCTGTAGTGCCAGTTGCGGCTCAGCCAGATAGAATGCTGTTGAAAGCAGGGTAGGGGCTGTGATGTTGTAGGGTAGGGGTGGTCAGCCACTTCCCCTGGACTTGATTGGAAAGTGATTTTGTTTGGCCTCCTAAAATTCTACTCTAGACATGAGTAGCCTCTACAGTCCCCACAGCATGCTGCAAAGGTGCTGACTTTTTTGCATGTTCACTGCCATGCACCAGCATTTCATTTGCAGAGTCCATCTCCTTGCGATTCCCCATCTTTGTCCACCTTGGGGGATGATGAAGGAGAACAGGAATGGAGCTCCTACCTTCTCTGGACAAGCCTCTCCCATCTCAGTAGAATTGTGCCGATGGAAACATCTGAAGAGGAGCCAGGGTCCGACTGGTGGTGCTGCTGCTGCCGTCAGTGTGAGAAGGAACCACAGTAAGATACTGAGGCCCCTCTTGATCTCTTCTGGACAAGATCTTGGTTTGATCTGCTGTCATCTTTACTGAGAGAAATTCTCCTGGCTGCTTTTTTTTTGTCTGTTCTCATGGTTGTTATATGTTGCATCTCTTTCTCCTTTTACCTCTCCACTGCTCCATCTCTTTATGCATGGGCAAAAACAACCCCCCCGGCCCTCTGTACCTACAGCAAGGGACCATTTTCTCTATGCACAGGACTTCAGCCGCTTTCTCACGCGCGTGTGGTTTGTCCCTGTGAGGAACGCAGCTGTAACCTTTCCTCTGGCATGTGTAATGACCAGCTCATGTACTCGTTAACAACCTCTGCTAACAAGCACTTCTTTACCACCCAAATGAGTCTGGTTCTTCTGTCTGTGGGTTGGAGGGGAGGAGGCTCTACAGAAGAAGCCAGACTAAAATGATAGGTATGAAGCATAGGCTGTGGTACCACTTGAAAGGGTATGAACTGCTAAGGTATAGGGAGACAGTGTGGTAACATGATGGGCTCAGGAGAGCTTGCAGGCATGGTGTAACTACATCCATGTTCCTTGCTGCATTGGCACTGCTGTGTCACTGCTGCTTCCCTCTTCAGTAGGTTGCAGGCATGCCTGCTTCTTGTTGAAAGGACCTGCTTCTGAACTCAAGCACCTGAGTTGCATTCTCTCTTACTTGTGGGGAGCACATGTCCAGAGGCTGGCCTTGGAGAACTTTTGAATAGTCAGCTGTGATTACCAGTAGTGGAAGGTGAGAATATCCCTTGGGCTAGCACAGGCCCTGCTTAGCACCTATATCTCCTGTTTGCCTTTATCTTACTGCCATCCTGCACCCTTTGAATCTTTCACATAAACAACTAACTTTAGTGAAACCATCCTTATAAGCAGAATAAAAGATGTTTAGGTAAGCAAATACCTGGGAATGGAGTTTTCCTAACTTGGTTTTCCTTCAGAGAGATGGAAATATTTGGTGTGAAACTAGAATCATGGAAGCTACAGTCATGAGAGTTTTGTTCTTGTATTGCTGCTCAAGTGAATGCTTGCATTACCAAAGGCCTTAAGTACCCTTAATGGATAAAAGAGAGCGGTCCCTATTTTTCATCTGACATGTATCACACCAAACAGCAACCCCTACATGAGAAGTGAGGAGACCTTGGAAAAACGTGACACTACTGAGGCAGGTTCCTGTGTGCTCTGTCACCTCCCATTATCCATTTCAGGAAAGCAAGTATAATGAAGTAATGGGAGAAGCATGTTTATGCAGTTACTTAATCTGACTCCTGAGGAAGCTTTTGGCCCTTAAAATGTTGTTGGACTGCATCTCCCATCATCTTTCTCCATTGGATATACTGGCTGGACCTGGGGAAGTTGGAGTCTGATACAAGCTGGAGGGCCACAAGTTGGGCCTCCTCCCTCATCTAACCCACTTTATACAATTTCTGTTTAAATGAGTAAAAGTGCAAGTTGGCATTTGGGAAGACAGGGAGAGAAAAGCTGTTCAGGGCTGCTGTGCATTGTGTATGTTACAATTCCGTGTGTCCCTGCTGTCCTTGTTACCTTTCAGTGTGGGAATGGCATTGAAAGTCTTATGTAGCTGCTGTTAACACAAGCGTATACATCTATGGGTAACAAAGCCATCATACAGATGATGAAAAATTAAAAAGGACCATTGTGTGTGCTTGTGATATTCATGTTCTCACTGAAACCATTGCTGCCTGAAGCCGCCTCCCATTATCAGAAGGCTGTCTTCTTTCTTTATTTGCTGTATGTTGTATGCATTTTCTCTACCATCTGTCCTGCCCTGATTTAAAATTGCGAGGCAAATGTTTATTTTGCCATGGATACACTGGAAACATAACTGTCATATAACACATTAAACAGTTCAATATAATCATCCCCAGCTGCGGTGTATGGTATAGCAGGCTATAAGTTAACGGTGTGTTTGTGTGCACACACCTGTCCAGATTTACATAGAAGATGACATATGTCCTTGCTCAAGTATTGAAGTGCTAGAGCAGAAGAGGATTGCAACTTGGAAAATAGCCTAAGAAATAGTAGTTGCCTAATAAGGGCACCTGCAGAGGGCCACATAAGATATGGTGATCTACTGGAATAACTGAATTGTTAGGAAAAGGCCATTTCAGTATGTTTATGCAATAGCCTTACATCATATCTGCATGTATTGCCACAGGAATGTCTGATACTTAAGACATATGGTTTCCAACTGGTAAGCCTAATGTAGGAAATGCGCAGCAAGAAGAGAAAGGCTCATGATGATATGTTGACTCCAGCCATTTCATCATGCTACATTACTAGTAATGCTTTAAGTTGACAAGTTGCTGGTACTACAGAATGATCTGAAAAATAATTAATGCAGACTAGAATGTGGGAAGGCCTGCCAAGCTGACGACATTTTTCTGGTGTGTGTGTGTGTGTGTGTGTGAGAGAGAGAGAGAGTGAGAGAGAGAGAAAGAAAGAAAGAGAAAGAAAAAGAGATGCTGTGTCAGCACCATAACACGCTTGCGGCTTTAGGCAAGACCAACATTTGGAGAAGAGCCCTGAAATCTGCTGGAGTCTCATTCCTTACCATCCTAAAAAAGTTATGTGGAATTCTCCCTCTCTCTGTATCTTATATTACTATGTATTTTCTTTTAATGGGGAGGTGGGCCTGAGATTCCAGTCTTCCTGGTGAACTTCTGACATGAGAGGAGCTCCCCAGAAGACTTTCTTTTCTAGTTCTGGAGGTCAAATACAGAAGCTGGACTAATGGAACACTGGCAATGTACTGTACTGTCGCTACCTTACATAGGTAAGTGTAGTGCAGTAACATCTGGAACAGAAACAAATTGCTTATATTCATGCTACCTCTTTGTACCTCTTTTATGTAGTTGCTTGACCATTAAAAATGGAGAAGAAGATCCAACACTCTCTTAGGTGCCTTTAATGGACAATATAGATACTCAGTTTTTTTTTAAATAACTAAAGGACCTTCATCCATTGTGAAGGTGATGGGATCTAGAAGACAGTACTATAGTGTTCATTTGTCTGTAGGATTGGGGCTGTTGGTGAAAGCATAAGTGTGAAAAGGCCTGCGTCCTTGCTGAATGGTAGCCCATTAGAGGAAGATATGTAGCCGTAGGGACTAAATGTCAACCATGCCCTGAGGGTTATGACATAGGTGGACATGGCCCTGTGCAGAAGATAGTATGGCATATACCTTGTACATTTTGAAAGAGAACATTGAGTGAGACCAGTGGAAACATTTTTACAGAGCTTGGGTTAGAGGTTTGGATCAAACCCAGGTAAGTGTACTCTTGCAAGTTTTAGCTTTGTATAGAATACTGTTAACTCCATGAATTTGAATGGTGCAGGGTAAGGACTGGAGCAGTCCATCTCAAAATCCTCATTAGGCAGGAGATCTGCTGGGAGACCTTAGACACCTTCTCTCTGCCGAATCCTGACTTGTGAGGATAAAATCAGGAAGGAGAACTATGTAAGCCAGGTGGAGCTCCTTCGAGGAACGGAAAAGTGTAAACCTAACAAATCTACCTAAAGCTGTCTCAAGGAGGGTTTTGAAAGAAAGAGTCTTCCATAAACTTTTGATGGCTGAGGTAGACTATCTCACTCTCATTAGAGGTTCAGTTCATGGTTAAGACTCAAATATTTAATATATTTTTTTACCAGCTCCATAAAAATGGTTAAGCATTCTTGCTTCTGTGGTGTAACTCTTATTACTGCCTCCCTGTTCCCACAAACTCTCATGTCCCTTGCCTTGGGAGAGATGGTCCTTTTGTTTCAAATGTAAGGTGACACTTCCAGGATTCTCCTGGGTTTGTGGCTCTGGTGTGGTAAGTATGAAGAAATCCCAGGGTGTCCTTGGTTTCTCCTTTAGTGAGATGTCGCATCTTTCCACTACAAGGAGTTGCATACAGCACAAGTAAAGAATGGAGCTTCCAAGTCATGTAGTGTCATCTGTGCTATAGAACATCATACTGCCTGCAACCTTTACAAAATGCATTGAATCGTCTTTGTTCTGTGGTGGTCACAAAGTACAGTTGGCTGACTGATTCCATGACCCAAGTCCTTCTGCCAGCATTAATGTACTTCAATGGAGCTACAAGCCATCTTGGTCTAGACCTCACTCTGTCCGCCGGAAGGAAACTCTGTGCAAGTCTATTGATTCCAAGCTTTTGTAAGATGGGAGTGTGGTAACTTCACCATCTGCAGATACATGTGATGGGATGTTGGGAGTAGGCAATCCATTGTGAAGGGAACTGGTAGTGTTGCTGCTTGGAGTAGGAAGGTCAGATGATTGATTCATGTTCAGCCAGTGGAAAGCCAGAATGCAGGTGATAGCAATAAAATCCAAAATCAGTTCAGCTAGCTCTACTACAGAGAGGACAGATGAACCAAACCAGAGGCTCCATTGATTCCCCAGCTGTGAAAGCAGTGTCACCACCTACACAATGAAGATCAAAGAATGAGGTTAATTATTTTAAAGTTCCAGAAACATCCTTATCTCCTCACTAGACAATGGAGCTAGGAGTGGTAAAGTTCCCCTCCTTTGTTTTGGGACTTGCCTAGATTGTCAGCTGTGTGCCCATAGTTGTAGGCTGACCTTTCAGAGTCTGTTCTATGAGGGTGTGAAACAATATCCTGTCTACCTGTAATGGGAAATGACCATAGTACTCTTTCCCTTGGAGGGCTGAACGTACACAGCCATTGAAGTTGAAGTAAAATCCTGAAATTCTTATTTTGTGTTCACATTTAATCCCAAGCTGAACACTTGTCTTTCAGAATCAAACTGCTATCAGACTTTGACTATCATAATGTTGAATAAAGTAACTACAATGTTACTAAATTGTAATACAGGATTTATCAGTGGGAAGTTTTGACAACACTGGCTGTTGCATACTACAAACAGATTTTTGCATATCAAATGCCAGCATTGATTGTGAAATATTTGCTGAGGATTTGTGAATCTCTGCCACATTCAGAGAATAGTCACCATTGCCATAAAAATTTGAACCAGGAAATTGGGATCCATTTCATTGTTAGTTTCTATGCACAGTGCTAATTTCTTAGTCCACTATGAATGTCTTTTCACACATGCATAAGGCTTAAAATAGAATAAGGTGCTTCATGTTTCTTCAGTGACTAGTGGTAATGGATTTATGCTTCACCAGGGCTGGTTCTAGCAGGCAGTAGGGGAGGTGACAAAACTGTATTTTCAGAACCAGTGAAGGCATGAAAGTCTTTTCCGACCTGCCCTAGAGATGCTGACCATCTCATTCTAAACAGTTTTTCCAGTGGCAGTGCCCCTGCTGGCTGGGCAAAGAACCAATTTTTTGAGAACTAAACCAAAGCATTTTTCTGAAAGAAGGAGTCTGGCTTTGGCTGCAACATACAGTACAACAACTTGTACTTTGTAGTTCTAGAAAGTGACTTTTGGGAAACACTTCTCCTTTACACTCAGAGTGTAGCCTAGCAGCAGCACCTGGCCTCCTTGTTACCACCAAAGCCAAGCATGATTTTTAACAGAAGTGTGTGCATGCTTTATTTGAACCAGAAATACTTTGTCAGAAGCCTCCTAGAAGAGTGAGTTTGCTTCAAAGAAAAGGCATGTCTGCACACCTGGTTTTCAAAGATCAGTGCATTTTGTTGTAGTGGCATGGGAGTGACTGTATGTTGCTTCTGGATGGGTAAGATATGGTCCCTCAACCTGCAGAAACAAGTAGCCTCTCCATGAAGGATGGTGGTTCTTTAGGCCTGCATGTAATACTGGATACTGACTGTAACAAAGTTAGTAATGGGTAATAGGTGTGAATGGAATACGTACTGTGAAAGCAGGAGACTCCCCATTGCTTTTATAATTCCACTGCTCAAAAAATATATTCACCTTGGCAACTCCATTCCTGGCAATAAAAGAGGGGTTGAATGAGCTTAGGTCTACAACAGCTTTCCAAAACATTTCTAACCATTATTTACTCTGATATTCCAATTTTATCTTTAAAAAGAAAAAAAAGACACCCTCATAATGCATTGTAACATAAACATTTGAAAGCAACATGAGTGTCAATTCAGAAACTGAGATTTCGTATTGGACCTGATCGTGAAACCTGCAAAGTACCATTCTAAGCAACAATGTGTTGTTGCAGATAAAAATAATTTGTAATAGTCTAGGGGAAAATAGATTGTTGTATCATTTTTTTCATCAGAAATTCCTTCCATGCTTAGAGGAAATACGCACTTAATTCAAGTAGCCAGGCTTAAATGTGCGCCCAAGCATTTTCTTTCTTGAGCTTGTAATACTCTTACACTTCCCTTCGGGCACATTGTAACTTATCACAAACGTAAGTGCTAAATTATGTCTTCTATGGTATACTCCCTATTCCTATCCAGCCTTTACATCTATGTGCCATTGTCCCTGTGGCTAGGTTGAATGCTTATTTTTGACTGTAGGTGGTGCTCTTACCTCTTGGATGTGATGTTGTACTTATTCTGTAGAGACAGCATGTGAAACACCCAGGCCTGGAATTGACAGTACACATTTTTAAAGTGGGACAGAAACATAAGGTAGCATGAACAGTTTGGAAGCTAAATATCTGTTTTGTATAAATTCATATTACTGATCCCCAGCACTTTTTAAAAGTGAAAAGCCACTCTGAAGGAGAGGAACTTAAGAGTGAAGATGTCAGAGGTGAAGGGCCCTTTCTTCTTCTGTGTTGCAAATTGCTAGTGTCAAGTGGCTTTTCCTCCCAGTACATCTAAGAAGTATGGTATGTTCTTGTGCTTCATATCACCTCCCTCCCCAAAAGTGTTTTCCATTTTAGAAACTGGACTTGTGATTCTCCTGTGTGTATATTTGTATGAAACACAGTTAGACCCTCAGTAGGCCCCAGGTGAATGTGCATACCTACAATCAGAAAGCCAGTTCCTTACCTCAGATGCGGTAGAAGGCCAGCGAGAATAGCCAGCTGACAGCTGATACTCTGTCACCCTGGAAAATGGCAGATGAGAGGTTTAAGGGAATATTAGCACCACAGATACCTTTACATCTGACATTCATCATGAAATGTCTTATGCTGTAGCTTTAAGCCTAGGCTAAAATGACCCCAGCTTCTGTGATTTTTTGGTATGTGCCTTCAAGTTGATCTGACTTACAGCAACCTTGTCCTGGGGTTTTTGTGGCAAGATTTATCCAGAAGAGGTTTGCCATTGCTTTCCTCTTAGGGTAAGAGTGTGTTATTTGCCCAGAGCCACCCACTGTAGCTGAGTGGGGATTCCAGCCCTGGTCTCCCAGAGTCCTAATCCAACACTCGAATACTCCTACACCATGATGGCTCCTATATATGTATGCGTGACTTGATAAAGTCAAAGATCCAGGACAACTGTGGCACCATTTTCTAATACAAGAATGCTGCAATTTACAATACATGTTTGCTGCCTTGAGACTAGAATCATTAAATGGGAAAATACTGTGGTAGCTCAGTGAAAAAGTCATTGAAGGCACTGTCCCCCTTTACATGACTGGAATTTTAGTATGCATTTTGACTTAATAACTCACTCCTGCAACAGTATTGGGGATCCTAGCATTGGGGAGGTGTGTTGAGTACAAACCCTGTTTTTCTTCATTTCACAGAAAGTTTTCTATTGCTAAGCAAGCTCTTTGGAATTTGACCAGGTCTAGGAATGCAACTCCACAAGTTTTGAAGCCTACTTACTTGCAAGGTTTCCGACATTTTGTGAAACAGCCCAAGAGGTCTGCTTTAAATTCAGCTTGGAGTTTGTAATAACAGTAACCTTAGTAGGAAACAAATAATATATATATATTAATATTCTTATGCACAGTTTGTATGTGATTAAAACTTTGTAAGTAAACATTTAGACTAGTGGGAATCATGCAGCCGTCTGGATGTTGGACTGCAAGTCACAGCAACCCTTGCTAGCTTGTAATGATGAGGAATACTGAGAGTTGCAGTCCAACTATATCTGCGGGGGTGAATAGTTGGCCCTCCGTATCTATGGATTCTATATCCACAGATTCAATCAACCATGGGTTGAAAAATATTCTCTCCCCACAAAAATCCAAAAAGCAGCTTCGTTTTGCCATTTTATAATAAGGGACACCATTTTACATACTGGGACCAGAGGATCCATGAATTTTGGTATCCATGGAGGGGTCCTGGAACCAAACCCTAGTATTGGAATACTGTTTCCAGTTCTGGGCACCTCAATTCAAGAAGGACACTGACAAGCTGGACCGTGTCCAGAGGAGGTTGGTCAAAATGGTGAAGGGTCTGGAAGCCATGCCCTATGAGGAGCGGCTTAGGGAATTGGGGATGTTTAGTCTGCAGAAGAGAAGGTTGAGAGGAGATATGATAGCCATGTTTAAATATTTAAAAGGATGTCATGAGGAGGGAGTGGGCTTGTTTTCTGCTGTTCCAAAAACTAGGACAAGGAGCAATGGATTCAAGGTGCAGGAAAAGAGATTCCACCTGAACCTCAGGAAAAATTCCTGATGGTCAGAGCTGTCTGGCAGTGGAATATGCTGCCTAGGAGTGAGGTGGAGTCTCCTTCTTTGGAGGTTTTTGTGCAGAAGCTGGATGGCCATCTGTTGGGAATGCTTTGATGGATGTTCCTGCATAGCAGGGGGTTGGACTGGATGGCCCCTGTAGTCTCTTCCAACTCTAGGATTCTATGGGCCCACAGTACAATTTTCTCCCCTGGTTTAGGAAGACAGGATATGTAGAAGTATGAAATGAGTTTGCGGTCTTCTCCCTGCCTTTGGTTCGTACTTACCCCAGGCTACATGTTTTGTGTAGTCACAGTAAACTGCTCCAGGAGGCAGAGGGTAGAAGTAGTGGCCGCAGCCACACCGTTTTACCATACTGTTCTGAAAACAAGAACGAATGCAGACCTAGGAACAGGAAAACAAAATTTGGCTGCTTTCCAATGTTAACAATCCCTAGGCAAACTCAGTGAGTTTGCAGTGAGAATAATTCATTCCTGGAGACAGGGTTAGGAGAGCGGGTAGGGTTGATAAAGATACCTGCTCAGTATAACGAGATGAGTAGAGATTCTTCACTGGGACATCACTCCCATTTTCTGTGCAGTCACTGTAAGTGCCTCCAAGGCGGTTTGTTGTTTCCTGCCAGGCAATTTGTGACATAATCAATACAATTTCATTCCTTTCCTTTGTTTCCATTGACCCACTAATGTCAAGTTGTTTTCACTTTGCTCCTCCAATGTGAAACGTACTGTCTGACTCATGAGCTTGAACTGGGAACTTTGTTGGCTTAAAGACCTACAGTAAGGAATAGGGAATACTCTTAAACTGCCTAGGCCTGAGCTCTTGCTAGGCACAGATGACTTTGGATTGGCTAGACATGATATTTGGAGTAAGCCACAGAATCAGGCCTAGAGTTGTTCTGGGCTTCATGACCTTACAGTATTCAGCTTTTGCTGGTGTTTTCCAAGTTCCAGTGCCTGGTTTCAGTCCTGGTTCTACTGTTTGCTCATGTATTTGAGGCAGGGAAGTAGACTACTGGAATGCTTTGAAGTGAAGATGAGGAGGAACTTGGCTGGCTTGTAGAGAATAGCTTGCTGCATGACAGTGCACTAGGCATAGCACTAGCACACTGGTTGCAGAGGCAGGAGATGGGGAGTGATGCTTCTGGTCACAGCAAAGCTCTCTGCACATCTGGGGTGGAGAGTTACCATCTTAATGTCTGTCAGTTCAGTGAAGTAACATACATGATGGACACATTATATTCTTTGCCTTCTCATAGTAACCCAATGAAATATGTTAGGCTGAGAAGGCATGACCATGAAAGAGTTGAGACCAATTCCAGCTGCCTAATGTATGCATGGTGTAGTGGTCTGAGTGTTGAACTATGAACCTGGAGACTAGGGTTTGATTCCCCACTTGGCCATGGAAACCTACTGGGTGACCTTGGGCATGTCACATACTCTCAGCCCCAGAAAACCCATGATGGGTTTCCCTTAGGGTTGCCGTGAGTTGGAAACAACTTGAAGGCACACAACAACAATGCATGTGTACATACTTTATAGGTTGGGGAGAAAAGGCATGCCTAGTTCACACATTAGGAGGTAGAGGTAGCCAGATATTAATTTGTAATTGGTATTCTATAGATCAGCTTTTAGCTTTGTCAAGACTTATGCAAACCAATGGCTGTACCCAAAAAACAACCTACATAGGAAATGGTAGATTTGTCATATTAACAATTCAGGATTTTGGCTGTTCCTTTTTTTTGCTCTACTTTGATAATTTTTTTTAAATAAACAAAGGTACTTCTCTTATTTCTGTGATGTATGAATTCAGATATTAAACTCTGGGCTGAATAAAATTACCCAAGCAGTTTTATTATAGTCATGTGCTGTTCCTTCCTTTGTCTCAACTATGTCCCATCTTCCTTTCCCTCTCACCTTTCTCATACGGATGGAAGTTTCTATACCAGGACGCACGTTAAAGCCTCCATCATCCATGAAAGCTGGTTCATTCTGGTTGTGGACCATCACTCGGGCTCCTGTCACAGTGGAGAGTAGTGGGATAAAGTCATTTTGCTCTGTGCGAACAACAAGAGAGAGGCCTGTGGAGAGAAAGAATGAGGAAGATCAAGATCCAGCCAAGCTGGAGGCAAAAGACAGGGCAGGAGATGGCTGTGGGGTGAGTAGGCCAGGCAGACCCAAGGCTAATGGAGTGCTGAGAAAAGAGTCCTGGTGCCCAGGACAGAGTCTCAGATGTTAGGCCATGCCATGTTGACTTTCCAGAGACTCATGTCTCCTGGTGGTGGTTGGATTTAGCCATGAAAATAAAACTTGTGGGGCTATGCCAGTTCAGACGGCAAGGCTTAGAACTGAAAAATAAGACATATAGAAAATTAAGAGTACTTCTAGACAGTGTGTTCTTATTAGTGCTACTAATTCAAACTCTTTATGCAGTATTCTCTCTTTCCCCTCACCCCCTGACTGTTTGTGGAAAAAATATGGAAGAAGAGGTATGATGGGATGGTGGCAATATCTGGACCCACTTTTAACATTCTGTAAATTGAGGCAGGCAAATGGCACAATAAAAGGTTATTATGGCCTAAGCGAAAGGGTGCTCTTGTTGGATTAGGTGAAATGTTGCTGCCTACAGGAAACAAACAGAAGCAGTGCTTTCTTTTTGAGACCCTACCTTTTATACCTATTAGCTGCTGGCTTTATTCCATATGAAACTGGGAGACTAGGGCTCAAGCAGCTACTTGTGACATCCATCTGTACCACCTGTGCACATGTACATGCTTACCATTATTGATCCCAGGAAGGGAGGACATCCAGAGGCTGCTATTGTTATCGTTGAATGTATAGCAGTTCCCATAAATGGGGTGGTGGAAATGTGTGTAGTTCCTGAAAGAAGAGACACAAAGGATTCTGGTTAATTCAGTTATTAGGTTCTGGAACAAGAGATGTAGGCGGCTATGTTGGCTAACTAGAAGAACAATCTCAACAATAATAGTAGCAGTAGTAGTAATATTAGTACAGGTCCTATACTGAAGGGGAGGAGAATATGCAGTCTTTATGGGTTACTTTTTGTTCTGTTTATAAACAAGGATGCTTGCATGCAGAAAGGTGACTGAAAGAAACATCTTAAAAGTGAACAGCACATTCTTGCTGTTTTTTGTTCCCTTCAGTGGAGAAGGAGAGGACAGTAGGCGGTCTAGAGTGCTGGCTTTGGAGAAAGGGGCTCATTGACTTACTTGTGGGGAGACAGTGCAGTCCCCCATCAAACTTGGAGATTGTCTATCCCTTGCTTTATTGGGAGCAACTAAAAATATATCCGGTGATGATGCCCAAATGGATGGATTATAAAGCACCCTAACAAGTGGCTGTGGGGGAAAATGATATGCTGGTGGTGATAAAAAGCCTAGCTCTATGACTTCCGGTGGCTGTGGTGAGGAGCTCAGCTGTTACCCCACGTAGTTGCGGGGAAGATAGCCACCCCATGAGGTTGCGAGCCCGTTTGCTAAGGCGGAATAACGGGACAAAAACCCCTTTGGGAAAAGGGGTTTGGAGGCGCTTGAAGAGGGACCAGGATTCCAGCATGAGTGCCCGAGGAAACATCTGGAGTTCGGGACACGGGAAGCGCTGAGGAGGTTGAGCAAGCTGCCATTACCTCGTGGACGCTTCTGAGGAAAAAAAATCCTTGCCACCACTTTTTAAAAAGAAGATCGAAGATTCTTATTGAGGGCGACTAACGTTAAAATTACATAATTTGTGGACGGTAAGAATACCAACGCACTAAAGACCCTACAATTAATTAAAATAGACAAGGAGCCTCAGAGAAGGAGCTCCGAAACACGGATCACTCGAAATTTAAAACTAGTAAGAGAGTAGAGTGAGGGAAAGCTGTCGTTTTACGATTAATCCTAAACGACATAGAAATCCGAGAGAGGTTGAAAGGGTTTAAAGAGTGATTTTGTAAATTAGACTCCATCAAAGAGTGACTTTGTTAAGAAGTTTTATAAATAAGTGAGAAATGGCGGTGTTGGAAAGAGGAAAAAATAAGCTAATTAATTAATTCAAAGACTGTGGTAGTGCGAGACTGTGATAATATATAGCAAAAGAATTGTGGACTGTTAGCTGTTGTATAAGAAAAGGAAAAAGTGGAAGTGGACAGAGTTGGATAAATGAGATTGAGATACCAAGTAGAGAGACATTAACGAAAACATCGGAAGAAAATAGTATCTGAGTGACTGAGATAATTTTTGAAATAAATAATTTTTGAAATAAAGGGGACGTTATCTTGTTTGAATTTGGACTTGGCTGATAGCTGAAATAGAAGTACAGATGTGGTGCCCTATGACAGACATTTAATATGGGAGCAAATTCCGTAGAGGTATCAAACTTACTTCATAAAGACATTAAAGGCACTAAATTTATTGAATAATAGATAAGGAAGAAAGAAATCCAAGGTCAGAAAGGCGGCACAAGCACTCAAGAGAGAAAAGATAAGCGGCACAAGGTCAACCAAGCGGCAAAAGACATCATTACCCCTTTTCGTTACAGTATTGGAAGAAGAAGTGGCAAAAGTGGTAAAAGAACACCATCTAATGGACAAGCACTACATTACAGCCTAGATTCATTGTCAATAAGAGGGAATATATTTATTTGAAAAAGTGGAATGTATGATTTGTGGGAAATGTTATAACGTTAAGGAAATTAAGGAAGTAAACTATAACAGATAACAAAAGGAAAAAAATAAATATAAATTTTCAATATTAAAGTATATAAAATAGACTGTAAGAACTGAAAGAAGTACCTGTTTAGTGGTTTACCGTTTAGTGGAATATTAATTAATTATATACTACTGTCTTCCTTTTACTTATTAATATTTTCTTTGAGGTGAACAAATAGTGGAAATAATTAATTATACTTAGGATTGGTGAGAATATTTAAGGGGAATAAGTAATTAATTGATTAGTGGGAAAATAGTGGGAAATTGAGTAGTGGGAATAATATATAGAAAAAGGTATTAAGAAGAAGGTAGTAAGAAACAAGTTATATATTGATATTGAGTTACATTACATGTATTGATTTATATTGACTTATATATTGACTTGTATTGACATATTGATTTATTGATTGATTGACTGATTTATTAAGGGATTTAACAAGGGACTGATTGAACTTAGATATATAATATATAAATATTGACATAATCTAACTGATTAATTGATTGATATTAGTGGTTAATTGAGTTTAATTAATTGTTCTTAATTGTTATTAACTGTGAGATTACTGTAAAAATCATATTAAGGTACTAGAGGAAAGGAAAAAAAAGAAAAGAAAAGAAAAAGAGAATAAGAAGGAAAAGAGTCAAGGAGAGAAATTTGAAAAATGGCATCAGGAACGAGGAAAGCAATGTCAGTTAAACAACAACTTCAAATGAGACCAGCTCTGGAAGAACAACCTAAAGCATCAGAGTTTACACCAGCAATCATTGAGGAAATAAGGAAAATGAAGAATGACTTTAAAAAAGACATAAAAGAAATAGCAAGTGATATTAAAGAAATGAAGAAAGAAATGGGGAGTGTTGGACAAACGTTAGAAAGTATAACTACGGAAATGAAGAATATAAATAAGAAACTAGACGAATTACAAGACAGAATTATGAAACTGGAAAAAGAAACCCCAATGTTGGAGAAACAGATAGAAAAAGTAGAACAGCAAAATAAAAGTATGGAGATAAAATTTAGAGATACATGTATTAAAATAAGAGGACTGAGAGAAGTCCAAGGGGAGGAGTTGTATAACTGAGTGATACCATCATTGGCGGAGTATATAGGATGGAACGCTGAACAATTAGATCTCGAAATTGATAAAAAGTTTAGAATTAACTCATTCATTGCAAAAAAAAAGGAAGCTGCCACGTGACATCGTAATATACTTTTTGAGGGAAAGAGTGAAGGATCTGGTGATCCAACAGAGTTACTCAAGTAAACTTATAATTGAACAGAATGAACTTCAGATATTTAAAGATGTCCCCGCTCGGGTTTTGAAAAAAGAAAAGGCTATTACTTCCTGACTCAAGTGTTAAAAAGAAGTGGAATATCCTATCATTGGTGCAAATTGGAAGGAGTTATTTTTACATATAAACAAAAAAGATTTACACTAAACACAACCGTAAAAACACAAGACTTTTTAAAGAGATATAAGGAGGAATTGAGGAGAAGTGATATAGAGGAACAAGAACAAGGAAGAGATCAAGAAACAACATGGGTAGAACTGGAAGGAACCCGAAAAGATCGCCAAAGGAGAATCAGTGAAGAGCTTGAAAGGGAAGTGAGGAAAACAGACCAAGAAAAGGAAGAGGATACAGATCAGGAAGAAGAAGAAGAAGAAGAGAAGGAGATAAAGCAAGAAGAAAAAGAAAAAAAAATAGGAACAAGAACTAGAGTAAGAAGAAAGAAAAAAGAAAACAAGGGAAAAATATACATAGATAAGACTATAAAAATAATTTCATGGAATGTTAGGGGAATGAATACGGCAATTAAAAGAAAAAGAGTATTTCATCATTTAGAAAAAACAGAACCAGACATAATTTGTTTACAGGAAACCCACATAAGAGGTAAAGACTTGAAATATATGAAAAACCCAAAGTTGGGACATGAATTTTCAACATCAATAAAGAAAAAAAAGGAGTGATGATTTATGTGAACAAAAAATACAATGCAAACGAGATTTTTAAGGATAACAAAAGTACGCTAATCGGAATAGAGTAGAGACAACTTGCAATAAGATTCTATTTGTGGGAATTTATGGACCACTAGAAAATAAAGCCTCTTATTAATTAAATTTAACAAAGAAATTACTAGAATATGACTATCAACAAATAGTAGTCATGGGAGACTGGAATGGGGTGATAAACCCAGATCTGGATGGGACGTTAAAAAAGAAGAGGAAAATGCCACAAAGAAAATTACCGAAGACATTTTACGAATTTATGGATCTAGTATCGGTAAGTGACGCTTGGTGATATTTGTATGGAGATGCTAAAGAATATACCTACTTTTCAGAAGTCCACAAGACTTGGTCAAGGATCGATATGTTTTTGATATCTAAAACTTTATGTAAAAAAATCAAGAAAATGGAGATCCTACCAAGGTCTTTATCAGATCACTGTCCCATTATGATGACAATACAAGAATGGAAGAGTGAATATAGATGGACTGTAAAAGATAAGCTTTTAAGGGATGAAAAGATAAAACAGTAAATAAATTACTATTTTAAAGAAGACACTGGAAAAGGAATGTTAAACAAGACAGTATGGGATGCGGGAAAGGCAGTGATAAGAGGTCTGTTTCTACAACAGGAAGCCTATGGGAAGAAATTAAGGAAGCAGAAATATCAAAACATTGTGGAAGAACTTAAAAAGAAAGAGGAAGAGCTAAAGAAAGAACCAAGGAATTCAAAGTTACTAAGAGAGATTAAAATTCTGCAGAGACAAATGTCCATGGAAGATAGATTGGAAAATAGAAAAGAAGATAAAATATACACGTCAAAGATTTTTTGAGCACGCTAACAAAGTAGGAAAATGGTTAGTGTATAGATTGAAAAAGGAAAAAGAGAAAAGATTGATTGTGGAAATTAAAGAAGGGGATAAGATACATAGACATCAAAGAAAAATCAAGTTAATATTCCATGACTACTATAAGAAATTATTTGAGGATCCAGAAGATACGGAAGAATATATACAACACATTGAAAAATATTTGGAAGAAATTAAAGTGGTTCAAATTCAAGAAGAACAGAGATTAAATAGATCTATTACGAAAGTTGAAATCAGAACAGCAATCCAAAAATTGAAAATTGGAAAAGCACTGGGACCGGATGGATTCATGGCAAGGTACTATCAAGTGTTTCAAGATCAACTAATTGACCCCCTTCAAAAGTCACTTAATGAATTGGAAATGATGGATAGACTGGACTCATGGGGAGAGGCAACAATTATTTTAATACCTAAAGAAGGCAAAGATCAGTTGGAAACAAAGAATTATAGGCCAATATCCCTTCTGAATACTGATTATAAGATATTTACATCTATTCTGGCAGATAGATTGAAGAAAATTCTAAAAAATTGGATACATAAGGATCAAAACGGTTTTTTGCCAGGAAGATCAATACAAGATAATGTAAGGGTAATATTGGACATAATTGAATATTATCATAAACATAATGAAAAGAAATGGGACTGATCTTTGCAGATGCTGAAAAAGCATTTGATAATGTAAAATGGAGATTCATATGGAGCTGTTAAAAAGATAAATATGGGGGAAAGGTTCAGTAATTGGATAAGATTGATATATAATAAACAGCGGATATTGTAATTAATGGAGAAAAAACAGAAAAATTTGATATTAAGAAGGGAACAAGACAAAGCTGCCCCTGTCACCTTTAATTTTTATAATGGTGATAGAAATGCTAAACTGTAAGATAAGACAAGATATAGAAATAAAAGGGGTTAAAATTGGGAATCAAATGTATAAATTAAGAGCCTTTGCCGATGATCTTGTAATTATGTTAGATGATCCAATTAAAAATATATCAAGATTAGTGGGGATCTTCCAAGATTATGGAAAAGTAGTGGGATATAAAGTTAATATGAATAAAACGATGATGCTAACAAAGAATATTACAAAAAAAGACGAAGAGGAAACTGAATGATTGTCCCAATTCAAAGTATCAAAAAAAGTGAGATATTTAGGAATCAATGTTACCAACAGCAACACGGACTTATATGACAACAACTATAAAAAAGTTTGGGGAGAGACAAAAGAAGATTTGAGAAGATAGTCAAAACTTGATTTATCATTGATGGGGAGAATCGCCACAATTAAAATGAACATTCTACCTAAAATGATATTTTTGTTTCAAAATTTTCTGATTATTTCAAATGATGTACCTTTTAAACAGTGGAAGAAGGACCTATCAAAATTTATCTGGAATGGTAAAAAACAAAGGATAAAATGGACTATATTAAAGGACACAATAGAAAAGGAGGGTTAGGACTACCTCACCTAAAACTATGTTTTCATGCCACTTGCCTTTGTTGGGTAGTTGATTGGATTAAGTTAGAAAATGAGAGATTATTGAATGTAGAAGGGGCGGATCTCTTTTTTGGCTGGCACGCTTATATGTGGTATGACAAAGTAAAGGTGAATAAGGAATTTAATAATCACTTTATAAGAAAACCATTGTTAAAAGTTTGGTTACAGTAGAGGAATAAATTATATATAAAAATATCACAATGGGTGTCAGCGCATGAAGCATTTTATAGAAGAGAAAAGCCCCAACTTAATAAATGGCTAACATATAAAGATTTAATAAAAGTTCAAGGGGATAACAGAGTGTGGAACAGTAAGGAGGATATGATAAAGAGTAGTATTATTTCACACTGGTTGTTGCAAAAGCAACTGGAAGAAAGATTTAAGATGGATTTGAGGATACAAGGAATTGAAACAAAGGAGAAGGAGTTTAATAGAATATTAAAACCGCGGACAGATCATTTGATAGGTAAAATGTATAAAATATTGTTAAATTTGTGTATGGAAGAAGAGACGGTTAAGAACAATATGATAAGATGGGCACAAAATTTGGGACATGTAATTCCACTACAGAGTTGGGAGAATTCTTGGAAAGATGTAAAAAAAATATTGTATAAGTACAAATTTGAAGGAGAATTACTATAAGGTGTATTTTAGATGGTATTATACACCAGTTCAAATTGCCAAAATAAGCAAAAACATGAAAAATACATGTTGGAAATGTACTGAGAGAGGGACGTTTTATCATATATGGTAGTCTTGCACTAAATCAAAGAAATACTGGAAGGGTATTCACAAATGTATTGTTAATACCCTTCAAATCAACTATCCAATGAATCCAGAAATATATTTACTGAACATGTTAGATACTAAACATTTTAAAAAGAATTCACTGAGAAAAATGGTAATATATGGTAACAGCGGCAAGACTAGTATGTGCACAAAAATGGAAACTAAAAGAAGTTCCTGATATCGAAGACTGGCTATGGAAACTATACGAACTATGGGAAATGGATAAGTTAACATCAATATTGACAGATAAACTGAGAAAACAGACTATCGAAGAATGGAATTTGGTTATTCCCCTTTGGGAAGCCAAATGGGGAAAAATTGTAGTAAATGAATTAAATAAGATGGAGTGAAATGGGTTAAGAAAGAGAATCACCCATGTAACACAGGTTAAGAAAAATAAAAATGTGTGGACAAAAAACTTAGAGGAGTAAGATATTATTGTAAGAGTTAAGTAACAATGGAAAGAGGTAGTGGTATGAATGTTGAATTACTGAACATATTGAATTGTTGGTTAAATACAGATAAGTTATAACCAACCACAAATTGTGTAAATGCGATAAGGGAAGGTTAGTAGCTAGGCATTAAAATTTGTTCCATTTTTTTATTCTTTTCCCCCTTTCTTTTATGTAAAAGAATGTATGAATAAGATACAGATTGTAAGATATACGTTATATAAATATGTATTGTGTATGAATGATTGAAGTATAATTGTGTTAATTTTATTCTTACATTGTAGGAGGTTTTTTTAGTTCTAAAATTAATTGCTTAGAACCAGAACACTATGATTAACAGGAGTTATTTGAATAAATGTTTTACAACTCTATAAAAATATAGAATGTTTTATTTTTATGATTTTAAATTAGTAATAATAATAATAATAGAAAGAAAAGCCCAGCTCTATAGCTTCTAACTATTTTAAGCTTGAACAGAAGAGGTATTGCCCAAACACAGTTAAATTAAAACGGTTCTGGCTTTTTCCTCACTTCAGCAGATGCCTTGCACTGGCACAGTCTGATGGTCTGCAACATATCCTCCGTTTTATCTTAAGGTTATTTCAAGGTCCTTTTTTGCAAGCCCAGCGGAAACATTTTTCCTCTTCCACCTGCTTGCACACTTTTGTCTATGTCCACATTCCACTTGAAGAAAATTGTGAGACAGCTCAGAGTTTTTATTGGTATTAGGAAAATTAATCTACACCTGTGATGACCTGTAACCCAGGCTTCTGGTGCTCAGTGCCTTCCAGGGGTCTCTTGTGCAGTCATGCTTTCTGGGAGTCTTGGGAATTCTTAAGGGCAACCGGTTGGAGAGGACTGCTGTAACAGGACCGTTTATCAAGGAAAGTGGCAGATGAGCACCGTGACCATGCTAAGGATGAGCAAGAACTTCCAAATTGTAATACACAGTGAATGTAAGAACAAAAAGCTGGGGACAGAAGTGACTTCCACAAGCTGTGTCTACACTATAAATAAAGAGTCTGTGGCATCAGGTGCAGCTTGGTACAGCTTAAACACAGTGCAAATTTAAACAAGAATACATGGCATTCAACACATATTCAAAACACTCATGGGGAAGCTCTGTGTCAGCAGCAGGTGGATTTGGGGGAGAAAGATATACACAAGTTGTGAAAGAAAGAGCAAGGGAAGGTTAATTGTCAACAAGGATGAACAACTTCTGGAAACAATTGTGGCTTGTTTGGGTATCATCGGACCAAAACCATAAAGGTTCAGCTGTATTAGGAAAGCAAAAGGGATTTCCATCCTAGACAAGGGCTTCAACCAGCATAGCAAACTCCTGTTTAATTGTGGTCACAGAGGCTTGTGGGCACAGAGGCTACTTTATCACCGAGGCAAAAGTAGCCCACTAGGGACTTGATAAAATTCCTTGTTTGGCTGCTTGCCTGGTGCAGCAAACATGAAAGGGAGGAAGCTGCTTGTCGAGTTCCTGGCAACAGGCCTGAGCACATGGGTAATGGCTGTGGGTCATGGGTAAGGCTGTCAAGAGTGAAAACTGGAGAGAGCTGCTATAAGTTTAACTGTTTGTATAGAAGAAGGAATTTCTGCAGATGTTGCATGTGATGCAACCAGGCAACGAGCAACACCTGCTAAAATTTCTGCTTCTATACAAGCATTAAAGGTAGAGGAGCCAGCTCCCTAGACATGTTGTGCAGGCCTGCCTTGGCATCAGAGCTTCTTCCAGGCAGCCACATGGGCACTTCTCCACTTAGGAAGTGACTCCTCACCAAGAGGGTAATTTCAGTATCCCGTTTTGAGGGAGGGGGATTTTCACAGACATGACTGCAATCACTAGAACAGACAAGTGGAGCTGCAGCTGCTTCACACACAAATGATTTGTGGGCCTTTATAGGAAAAGCCATCTTTCTGTCTCTGTCCTCATGTCAGTCTGCATCGTCTCCTTTCTGCTGCTCTGATCATTGCTAAATTTTGTAAATAAATTCAAATTAATATGAAAACACAAGTCATTAGAGTCAGAACTGTGAAAAACAAAAAAGCAAAATGGTAAAAAAAAAAGGGGGAGGGCAAATGTATGCTGAACAAGAATTTTAATGAAGGGCTCTGGTGGAATTGGTGGGAAAAGGGCCAAGAACAGAGTTGTAAAACATTTATTCAAATAACTCCTGTTAATCATAGTGTTCTGGTTCCAAGCAATTAATTTTAGAACTAAAAAAACCTCCTACAAAGTAAGAATAAAATGAAATGGAGGAAGTGGTTTGGAAAAATGTCATTTCTCAGTAAAATGTTGTTCTCTATCTCCCAGTCACATTTGGCAGTTGTTCAAAGGAAGATGCAGAGGAAGGTGGAAACCTTCACTCATTCAGAACTAGCACAAGAAATAGTGTCTTCACATGAATAGAGCTCTGTGAAACTGTCTCTCAGCAAAACCTGCTCTGTTCTGTGACAACGGCAGAGATTCTGCCTGGGGAGATGGATCTCAAGCACATAGCTATGATATGTTTCTGGGTGCAGCCCCCACAAACCCAGCTTTTTGGTGTGGCAGCTCTCTCTCCCCAGTTATTTCTGTCTCAGTGGAGAGCTGGAGGAGCAGCAGAGATACGTCCAGCTGTTTTCCTTTAGATGGATACACTGTGACAGGCGACCTTAGGGACCTGGGGTTCCATGGGAGATCTATGAGAATGACATTATTGCTATGCATCCAGCTAAAGAAAATGACCAGCTGCACCTCTGATGCTCCCCCTACTATCCATTGACATGGAAAGGACCATGGAGGAGGGGAAACTAAACACTTAAATATTGGGAGGTTGAGAGAAAGATTTTTGTTGTTATGCAGCTGAAACAGAATTCTGATATCTGCAATGACTTACTTAAACAGTGGGTTAGAATGATTTAAGTTAGACTTCTGTTGTTGGTCACTAACAGGATGCCAGCCGTGTGATGTCATCAATAAACCTATGCTTTAGTAACTTCCTGGCTCGATTGCTTCATTGTGTTATATGTGAGGCTGCCTCTTCTGAAGCGCATGTAGAAACCACAGTTGGGGGAGTGTGTGGAAAAAACAACAGGTGCAAGACAGCTAGCCAGGGAATATATCTTGCCAGTTCTCAAACAGCTTCACTGACTCATTTATGGTACAATTCAAAATACCCCCACTGCTCAAGATCAGGGCAACCAAAGGGACATCTCCCACATCTTAAGAGAATATTTCCCATGCACTGAGATGACCTCTAGAGGCATTCCTCTGCCTGCTGCCCCCATCTGAGCAGAACTGAGTGGCAGCTGGGAAAAGGGCCTTCTTCACTGTGGTGTTCCACCTTCAGAAAGAAAAGGTTTATGTATGGAGTACATATAGTCTGAATCCTAGTATTGGTACAGTCATCCCTCCACATTTGCTAGGGTTAGAGGCACAGGACCCCCATGAAAGCGGAAAAACCATGAATAACTCCAGGCCCTCCCAAACCATATTTAACACACAAAAAAGTACGATCACCATATTCAACCCACCATGGATTCCTTTGAGGCACCAGGGTTGCTTCACAAGGCAGAAGTGGGTGGCTGGTGGGGCTTGCTACCACCTCCACTGATGCCCCACCCCATTTACTTACAAGCCTTGTTCACAAGTTTCTCAGGTTCATGAGGCTTGCATTCCCTATTAAAAATGGCATAGGGAGGCAGCAGAGATAACAGCAAATAACGCTTGAATAATCAAATTGACAAATGTGAACCCATAAATATGGAGGGCTGAACTGTATGAGCAAAGTGGACCCATTAGTGGGATTTACACAAGTATTGACTCACCATTCAACAACAGATTTGTTGAGTCTACTTTAATTGGGATGATCTGTAGGGATCAGACCATTCTTTATGTATGTATGTGTATCTCCCCATCTCCCTTTTTGCCTATAGAGGATTAACGAGCAAAAATGCAATACAAGTCTTGTAAAAAATCCTTCCACAGAATACATATCAGGTCCAGTACTTTTTTGTAGTCTCCACAACCACAAGACATATATTAGAACATATTACAGAAAGAAATAATCTTGTAGGGACACACCTTAGCAGAGCTGAAAAGAATGAAAAATTATGTCTGGACTCCAAGTCTGAAATGAGCTACTGAGAAACAATTTAACTTCTCCTTCACAAGGTACTTGTTTCCGTGTGTTGCCTGGAAGGACTGAAATGGGCCTCTGCCTGCAAACAGCTGCATGTTTGCAGCTGCCTGCAAACAGCTGCATTCTCCCATGTGACTGGGAAGCTAGGACAACCACTGGAAGACCTGCTGAACACAGAGAGATTGGGGGTGGTGCTTGCAGGTGCTGTTCTATCATGCTAGGGGTTTGATCAACAGGTTGGAGGAAGGTCTGAAAAGGTATCATGAGAATGACACATGTTGGGACCTAATGTTAAAAAGACTACCCTTGCATGTTCTTTGGCTAGGAAACTGCAAACATCTCAGAAGTCTAGTTCTAGGTGGTAGATTTCTGACTCACCTTTAACACTGCTGGCTAGCACTATGAATTTCCCCAAGAGATTTCATTTCTAGTGCAGAAATTTCCATTTTGGTCAGTAGGAATAAAGTTCATACCAAAAAACCATTCTCCCCTTGGGAAAATAATGCTTTCTACACCAAACAGTCCAATTCCTTCCCCTCATTTGCATGAATCCATTGACCAAGCGGAAGGAAGAATTCAGATCATGTTGTGAATTGTCTCATTTAAGACAGTGATCCAACTGTTAGTTTCTGTTTTAGAAACTGTTTTAAACTGATACATTAACCGTCTTGATCAGTGATGAAAAATTTGGATGTGTATCTTTTAAATAAAAGAAACCATGACAACTAGGTTAGAATGAAGAAATGCAGTGGCTCTGTAAGTCTATAAAGCAGCAGTTACTTTTGAACTCACGCTTTGTCGCACATCACTTCATTGAAGCGGCAGGCATAGATGAAGCTTGCGAAGTCAGACTCATCGAGGGCTTTGGTGTCAGGGATCCTCGACAGGATATTGATGTAATGAAAACTGTACCACTCCCGCACAGCATCCACACCTGAGGAGTACATTTGCTGGAAACAATCTGTATTGTTTTCATTGCACTGCAAAGGAGATTAATCCCATTAGGCCAAGGCTTTCCAAATGGTGTGTCATGACACATTAGCCCGTCGCCTGCAGTATGTAGGTATGTCGCCTCCCTGGGCTGAGAAGGACCACCCCCCCAAGCCTGGCGTGCTGCTGCCACTCTTGCCAGGATCTTTCCCCACTGAGGATGATGGCAGCAGACCAGGATCAGGTGGGGGGCTGCCTTTTCTGCTGCCACCCCCTTATTGGGATCTTTCCTCACTGAAATGTGGAAACTTAAAAATGCTTGATGATGAGATGTGGGTGTCTTCACCTAATATTCCACCAAATATTGAAAATCTGTGTTCATCCTATCAACCTCATATATCTGATTAAAATTGTAAGTAATTATTGGTTTTATTCAATTTTTTAAACACATTTGCAAATTTTTTACTCATAAATGACAGCAGTCTTGGAAATGTATGTTATTTATAAATCATATCTTTTTAAAAATATATGAAAGGTTATTACATTTTGTTATTACAATTTATGTATGTGTCCGTATCTCTTACAAAAGGTTGGTTTAATTTCTGATTTGCTGGTAAAACTGAATTACTGTGTCGCCAAATTATGCGTGTCTAAAAGTGTGTCACCAACATGAAAAGTTTGGAAAGCTCTGCGTTAGGCCATTCCGGGTACAAAAAAGGACTCAGAGGGAATGGGAGGCATCCTTGGCTAGTGGAGAAACAGTGGATGGAAATCTCAAATGGAAACTGAGGAAAATCCACCCTGGCCATGTAAATGTCATGATTTCGAGGCTCAAATCTTGTCAGGAATAAGATTGGTGTAAAATAAGTGGGGTTTCTTTAAGTACAGGCATACCTCAGTTAAAAGTCACTAAGAAAAAAGCTTCTTTTTACAAAGTCTTTCCCTGCCTGCTCAGACCACCTTTCTTGTCCTATCTCTAGCTAGTTTTTTTTTTAGCCACATCATTGAGAGGATGGTGAAAAACTGTTTACTCATGCAGTGCTTGCCTGAGTTGGTAATTTCATTTCACATGTGCATATCTTTAATTCTGAATAAAAAGAGAGCCAGCACTATGTAGTGGTTTGAGCGTTGACCTATGATTCTGGAAACTAGAGTTCATGTCCCTGCTTAGCCATGGAAACCCACTGGGTGATTTGGGCAAGTCATACTCTCTCAGCCTCAGAGGAAGGCAAAGGCAAACCCCTTTCAAACCAATCTTGCCAAGAAAGTCACATGATAGTTTTGCCTTAGGGTTGCCATAAATTGAAAATGACTTGAATGCACACAGAAGCAGCAATAGCAACAACAACAAACAACCTTCTGAAACAAATTCAAGTTGCTCTTGCTTTTTGCCTATTGCTATTCTTTCTATGTTATTTCTGCCTCTGGTACCAAAGTTTCTGTTAAAGAAGTAATGCTGGGGAACACATCCAGTTTGTTAACTTAATTACATATACTTGCATATCATTGCTATAACACTTATTTCCTTTGTCCCGATGAATTTAGTGAAAAGTAGTGCTGTAAGAGAGTACTGCATTTAAAAAAGAAGGATTGATACCTACAAACATCAATTTCTAGGATCCTTTGGGGACTACAGGATTAGGCAGGCATAAAATTGGTATAGAAACGCAGTGCAAATAGCATTGAAAAAAAATGAAAGATTTTTTTGTTGGCTGTAACTCATCAGGATTCTTGGGCCATTTCTGCCCTACATTGTTATAGTGCTATTATTCCACTTTCAACATCCTGTGGAATTCTGGAGTTTGTAGTTTATTGAGGCCAAAGAGCTCTCTGGCTGAGAATTCTAAACGCCCCTCCATAAACTGCAAACTACAGGATTCCATAGGATGTTGAAAATGGAATAATTGTACTATAACAGTGTAGTGCAGAAGCAGCCTTGATTTCTATGGCCCCAGCATTCAGACACTGATGGTGGATAACTAGCAGTTTAAAGACACATGTTGTGTTGGCCAAAGGAATTTTGTGCCCCAAAATCTGCAGTGCTCTGCTGATATATCATCTCAGAGGTTCAAGCCATGAGACTAACTGGCTCAGTTATGACAAATAATAACCTGCAGTCTCAAATACATTAAGTGCAAACTACAGAAATTTTATCTAACTTGGGTGCACATCGCTGATATTTGCAAATGATGTAGATGTTTGTCACAGCATTGGAGAAATTCATTAGCCTTTTCATTAAGTTAGTGTTTTAATTCGTGAAAATAAACAGAATGGGCATAAGTGGAACAAACTTTTGAATTCTATATTGTTAAAGCCATAACTGCAATACAGTGATAATGGAAACACTGGACAGTTTCTTGATGCAGATTCTTCTCAGAACTCTTCGTACTTCAAAGCTATGCTATGTACTATGAATGTATGCATAGGTTAGGGTGGGCAAATTCTGATTTTCCTCATATTGATGGACTCAAAGGTTTTTTTTTTTAAAGGATGAATATAATAATGTACTGGAACTAACCATAAATGAGCAGTGGTGGGATAATACTCTGAGGCCAAGAGCATCTTCCTGGGCACAATCATATATGGCTTTAGTATGTCCTAATTTTAATTATTCTTAAAAGCAGCCCTTCAGATTACTTTGGGCTGCAGCTGCCATCATCCTTCAGCATCAGCATATTTGTTTAGAGCTGATGAAAGCTGCAATCCAACAATGTCTGAAGTGTTAGAAGTTGTCCATACCTGGACATTCATAGGTTTTAATAGCACCATTCACATACCTTAATGAGTAATTTTTTATTAGTAGTATCATTGTTAAGAGGTGAATTCCTGGTTCTAAAAGCAGTTCTCTCTTTAAATCTCCTTATGAGCCTTGGGGCCTAGTGTAGGCCAACCAGTAGGAAACAAACAAGCAATTACAAGTTGTGGTGAGCCTCAACCCATACATTGCTTCCTTGGGAGTAAATACACCATATTAGCTGCCACCCAGTACTTCCTCAGACCAGTAGCTACTTGGGGTGGCTGGTGGATCTGCCTCTGCAAGGGCAAAGGCATTCTGGATTTTACCATTGCTCCTCCCATAGTAGCTCTGAGATGAAACTGAGCTCTTCAAATGCCAAACTAGGGTCCTGCATCAACAGAGCTCCCGGTCACCTTAGTGCAACTGCAGGAAGAGTGGCAGTAAAATGCAGAGTGCATTTGCTGCCCCTACAGCAATAGCTCCACTGGCCACTCCAGTTATGACTTGCAATATCATCGCCATGCAAGTGTGATTTGGATACTTGCCATCATAAGATTTATGAGACTGAGCTGCATAATAATCTACAGAGTAATCTAAAATGAAACTATCCTATGATGAATTCTGCAGCATGGGGGTTAAGGAGAAAATGCAGGGGTGGTTTAACACTACGTAATTATAGTGCTATGATTCCACTTTAATTTTCATGTTTTCATTTGATGGAATCCTGGAACTTGCTCCCTGAGAATTCTAAATGCCCCTTCCTCAGCTGGAATCACAGTGCTGCATTTGTATTGTGTGAAAAAGCACTAGGAGAGAGAACAGCCTGGATGATCTTCCCCACTATTGAATTTTCCTAGGCCAAGCAGGAGTATTGGACTTCAAAACAATAACAGAGGGAGAATCACATGAGGAAACGATGTAAGACAGCACAAGGGTAGGGGGTGCTGGCAGTGCAGAAAGTTTGCTAGAAGGAAATGAAGACGTCCTTACCAAGGTGAAGCCGATTTTCCAGTCATTTTTGCCTACTTGGGGATTGTTGTCCTCCATGCTGGCCTGGGTGTTACGCTTGTGTCTGCGCAACGGATGGCGATAGACATGATAATACAGACTCCTATAGCTGCGTTTCCGAGAGGACTGGGCCACCCAGCTACTCTGCCCCAGGGCCATATCATATTTATACATTTCCATCAAAGTCCGTTGGGTGATGTGATCCAGTTCTTGCAGCTCCTTCTGAATAGCACTGTATCTACAAGATGGAAGGACAGGCTTCTAGAGTAAGGGTCCTCACCATTACATGCAGACAACATCAGGTACACCAGGAATAGAGCTTTGAAGTAACAAAGTGCAAGTAATCTGAACAAGTTACTTTGGGGGAGATGTCAGAGGGGGGTTGGGTCTAACAAATTTAAATTTTAAAAGTAATGTAACAAGTGGGGAGGAACTTGTCTACCAGTGTAAAGAACAAAGTTTTGTTTCTCTTTTTTGGTATGTGTATCCAACACAACACTACAAAACTATGGTACATATCTATACATGTACCCCTATCTTACTACACCCCCCATAACATCATCAACAACAAAACAAAGTACTATCATGACTAAAAATATAAACAAAACATATAAACTCTATAATTGGTTTCCAACTCCCCCAACTTAGATTCTACATTGTAGCATTATCAACTTCTGTTAGTCAAACACCTTCTAAAAATAACCTCCAGTGCTGATTTTAGAATATATTAATATTCAAAACCAATAATTGAGAAATTATTCTTTTTGTCTTTCAAATAGACTTTTAACAGACCCCAATCTTTCACAAATGTCATCATTGTTTTTTTTCTCTCAATGTAATTATTGAAAGTTTTCTAACTATTTTTCCAAATTATTTTCACAGCATTTTTAGAGCCATTTTGTCAGGAAATCCCAACTTTTGTACTACGCACTTATTAAATATAAGTCCCTTGTCCCCACCAAAAGAAACAACATGTAACTGGAAAGTGGCAAACAACTCAGTGGGTTCCCTTCTGAAGACTGTAATGAGCAAGGGCAATAAATTGCTTCCCAGACATTTTAATAAAGAGAACAAACTGCTTTAAAGAAATGACTTTCCACATTCTGACCAGAAGTGGGCAGAAGGTAGTTTACAGTCTGCTAGTGGGCCATTGACTCACCTGTGGTAGGATTCTTCAAAACAATGCTGAATTGAATGTGCTGCACCCATAGAGTGATCCATCAGAACTGCATTATTTCAAATGAAAGAATGCATGCTCAGAACCACATAGCACAGATTGGTTGTGCCTTAAGTTACTAGTAGATTCCAAGTATTTATGAATTTAAAACATTGTACAGATTCTAGGGGAGAAAAGTAAATTAGGCAACACAGAAGACAGCCCAACCCTGCAATAGGCTATCCTGCCAAGCTTACCTATAGGGATTCAGAGTACACAGTGTGACAGCAGGGAAGGTAAGCCTGTCAGAGTTGAAGTTCAAGTTCAGGTTGACAGGAAAGCTGAAGTACTCTCTATAGATAATTCCAAACTGCCAGTACATGAGACCAAAGGTGAGGAAGAAGAGTACCGACCAGAAAGCAGTCTTCATCTTGTTTTTCTTAGAACACACTAGCCGGATGGCCCCGTGGATGGTTGTATTGTTACAAAAGAACTGAAAGAGCTCCTGATAGGAACCGAAGAATTCAATGAGATCCTCACTTTCTTCCTTTTTCTTCTCTTCCACCTCTGCCACTACCTTCATTTTCTGCTGCTTTGTCTCCTGTTTGAGATGACCTGTCTTGTCTGCTGGCTGATTTTCAGTCTTCATGGTTACAATTAGACCTAAAAGAAGTATTCACAGTTATTAAAAATTCAATGTGTCTCCTATTACAACCTAGCTTTGCTGCTGCTACTGGTTCTTGTAGCAACATAAATGTTACTAGTTGGAATGAAAAGGAATCATAATTCCTCAAGGATGGAGAACAGAAGCACATTCCTTCTCTTCTCTTCTGTCACACTCATTGCCCAGGTTGGCAGCTCTGAACTCCTTCTTTATAGGCTAGATTCAGGAATGCAGCAATGTCTAATTTAGGGTTATGCATCTCTAAAGGCAACAAATGCCCATCAGTTATAACTGTGCTTTGTGTCTTGTATTTCAGTAACAACACTAGGAATGCCACAGTGCTCAAGTTATTCTAGCTTTATGAAGATTTCAGTTAAAATGATTTGTTCTGCACATCTTAAGCTAATGTACTTTTCTGGATTTTGCAAAGTAGGATATAAAGATGCTTTTAAAATGCATATTTTAGGATAGCAATGCTTACTCTAAGACAGTGGTTCTCAACCTGTGGGTCCCCAGATGTTCGTGGACTTCAGCTCCCAGAAGCCCCAGCCACTATGGTCAATGCTCAGGGCTTCTGGGAGCCGAAGTCCACGAACATCTGGGGACCCACAGCTTGAGAACCACTGCTCTAAGAGAAGATAATGTTGAAATACAGATTTCATACACACACACACACACAGACACACACACACATTTTTATATATATGTGTGTGTGTATTTACATATAAACATACATGTGGATCTCCCTTCCACTATGCAGAACATATGCAAAACTGACATGGTCAAAAATAGACTGCGCTATGCATTCCTACAGAAAACCTACCTTTTCTGTGAAGACTTTGCCTCAAGCCATTAGCTCTTGTCTCCAACTAGAAAAGAAAAACAAAAGTAATTGGAACTAAACCTTCTCATAAAAGAAAAGATGCAGGATTCATCTATAGCTGCGTACTCACTCAGACAGTGAAACAGTAAGCTCTTCTGGACAGATTGCTGTTCTGAACTGCTCTGCAACTATTTCTCAAATATTTTTGAAATACTGATCTCATATCATTGTCCTGAAGTGCCACCAGAAAATGAGTGCTGCTTCAGATTACCTGAAAAACTGCTCGTGGTTATGTAATAAAGCAGAGAGGCTTGGAAGGAAACACGTTCTGGACATTGTTACGGTCTCCTCATAGATTTAAATGTATTATTCATTTACTTCTAATTCTTCCGTGCAAGTACTTACTTAAACTTCTGCCCTCGTAGTAACATTTTAAACTGATATTTCATTTAATATACTAATGTATTATCTGCTTTGAAAGATTGCTTATATTTTGAAAGCAGCCACTAAATATTTTCAATACAATACAATACAAAACCATACAAGAGGAAGGGTGTAATCCCTTACTAAAAAATGCTGGCTGAAGGGCTATAGCATTCAGCAGAAGCCACACTATACTGGTGGAATAATGGATACAGCCCCACCCTGAAAATGTGTTTGTTGAACATCTGCGATATGGTTTTGGAACACATGGGTGACAAAGCTACTCTACCAGGGAAGATAACGGCAACTGAACAGCTAAAATGGAACAAAGTTTTGGTTGGTGCACAGGGAATACTTCAAAATTAGTCGCAACAGCATTGCTGACCAGTATGGTATCCCTCTATCACAACATAGCACAGAATATGGTATATCTCAGCACTCAACCCCAGCAAACCACCATCACCAGTAGAAGAACCTCAGACAGGTGGACCATAATTCAGATGCCAGGATATATAGCACAGCTACAAAGGTTATACACCAAGGACATCCTTCCAGATGTTACTGAATTGTAGCTCCATTCTTCATCATTGGCTAGTTGATCTGCTAGGAACTGCAGTCCAAAAGATCTGGAGGGGCACTCTTGTGGAACATACTAAGGGAGCATTTTGCCTGAAACAGATCTCAGAAAATGCACAAGAACCTGAGCACATTGCTGATACCCCTGCAGCAGTGAAACCACCAGTGAATCCACAGGGCATCCATTATAATATTTGGAAGGAAACCTCATAAATAGCAAGCAGCTTAATACTTCCTGGACCACAATTGCTGCCTATCAACACCTCTGTGGGTCTTGTTTCCTTCCACTTGTTCTCTCTCACCCAACCATTGTCTGGGGCACAGACAGCTGTTATTGGATAATTAATGAAAGATACACAGACCTGGATGTCATCTGCTTGTAGATATCCAAAAACTACAGGTGATCTCTACTGACATTGGTGATATCACTGACTTCCAGGGAACACCACAGGACAGCTCCTGGGGAAATGGCAAAACCTCTCTGATGATTACCCAGCTGGATTCTGTTTGACAAAAGGGATTGGAAGGGTTTTCCCAAAACTTCTGTCAGATGTTTTCAGCAGTGCAGTCCCAGTGTCAAAGGCATCTGACAAATCCAGCAAAATCAACAAAAAGGAGTATAACTTTTAGGACACTCTGTTCTAAGATTATCCACCAGGACTAGTGGATGGGTTATACCTCAAACAAATTCTACATGTTTACCAACTTCCTCTTCTAGAATGGAATCCTCTTTTTGCCAGTCCTGCTTTATTATGCCCTCCTGCTTCTCTCCCACTGATTCTTGCCCAAAATAAGGCTCCTCTTTGAAAGGCTCTGGCCTGTCCCCCACACAGGGCCAAAACCTTTCTGCAAGCATTTTGCAGAAAAAAATTAAAAAACAGAAATACAAATTAAAACCAAATTGAAAACAAAAGTGATTTCTAAATATGGCTGCCACTAAATAATATTATCCCAGGTATCGTTTATATGTGTGTGTGTGTGTGTGTGGGGGCATGGATGGATGGGTGGAATGAAAATGTACTAAACAATCACTAATAGGTGAATAATCCTATCTGTTAAACAAAATTTAAACAATATAACCCATATTCCTGAACAGGATTGATAACTGAACCATATAAATATATACACATAAAGTAAACAACATTTGTATGTACATAAGCATGTAGTATAACAATAGTTGCTAGTGACAATAGATACATACAAGCTTCACAGTTTTATATAGTTTAATTTTTGTTTAACAGACAGAATTATTCACCTGTAAGTGGTTGTTTTAGAGGCCTGTTGTGGTTGTTGTTCTTTTTTTTTTTGAATGAAAATGTACCATCAAGTGCCAAAGAAGATGCAGCGAAAACACTTACATTTTTCTATCCTTGTGTCTGTCCTGTTTATGCATAAAGTCAGGCAGTGTGCCTGTGTGTATGAAAAAATGGGCAGGCAGGATGGAAGTCTCCGCTGCCCTACTTATGCAGTGCCCTGCATTTTCTGCCAGTCTGGATTCACTTACTGTATAAGAGATAGCCTGGCAGAAGAGTGCCTGTGGTGACAGAGTGCAGAGAGGTTAGTGGGAGTGGATCTAGCTCCACCTACTCACTCACCTTTTTCAGTGTTAAAATCAAACCTCTCCTTGCATATATATTAACAGAGGAGATCTCTGGACAATAAATGTGATCAAACCATCACATATCATTTGATCCTTGTATGAAGAGAAAGAGACAGTTCCCTGGAGGAGTAGAAGTTGTCAGGTCTAAGGAAGATTTCAACAGTAAAGCAATAGGCAAGGGAATGGTTAATAGAGACCACTTCTTTACAGCTTATTCAGTATAAAATCTTCCCCTATCAAAAGGTTGGGTTTTGTGGTGATGTTAATTCCGTATGCTTTGAGTGTCACCTGCACTTGGCTCTAGGAATAAAATTAAAACTAACTGTTAACAATCTGCTTGATTTCCCGCATGCAAAATTGTTGTGCTCGTTGGCAGACCTCACTACAGTGAGACACAGATTTCTTATTTATTTAGAAAATAATCCAGTAATTCTAGTTAGAAGACTAAAAAATATCCCATGAGACACAAGGCAGGCTCTACTGCCCCCATCGCCCCTGCCCAGCATAAGTGGTTGGACAAACAATGTGACACAGGGGGTTGTGGGGGGCAGCAGCTGTGTAGCAGGAGAGAGATTGAGAGAAAGAGAGAGAGAGATGTTTAGTATTCAGTGTGTGCTGTGTACCTCCTTCAGGTAAGAGAGAGCAAGAAGTTGTGCCCTGGAAAGATGAAAGGATGGCTATTGGCAATCTGCTACTTCAGCATCCCAGTGGAAAAAAAGTGCAAGGAATTAGACAGACTTCAAGAGACAAGTTGGATTAGAAGGAGAGCTTAACCCATTAGGAATCTGTTTGCAGAGTTGCTTACCTTTTCATTGGCACTGCTCTGTCTTTAAAGAGCAGTCTGACACAAAAACCTTTTAACAGGTGAAAAGGCTCCTAGCATGGGAATACGGTGATGAGAAAATGAAATGCCATGTGCTGAATTCCTGTCTGGTTGGCTGTTGTTAAGGTGCTGGAGAAGGACCAGCAATTAAAGCACACGGCAACCCTGATCAGTTATACATTTGGAATGATGACAGCACTTGTTATCTTGGTGGAAAATAACAGCCTCTGTCCTCCTCACTGTGCCCCCTGTCCTTTGTATGCATGTGCTTCCCTCTCTTGGCTTCTCCAGTGGCCCAGCCGTACTCTGTCCTGAACTGCACATTACCTGCTAATCTGCCTCTCTATTTCCTCCCTCAGAAGAAATGAATTCAAAGCTGAACTGGATCCCAGAGAATCCACCAACCTTGTGCATCTTGCCTTTGATGATGCTTCAGTCCTGCTTCCTTCTCCCTGAAGGGCTGCTCCCCCAGCTGGGGTCCCCCTTCCAGAAGGGAGGTCTCTTTATTTTGCTTACCTTTTGGTCCTGATCTCAGGAGGCTGTCCCTGCCTTGCTGGCAGTTCTCCTTTCTTGATGGTTGGGATTAAACTGGTTCCTTTCCAGATCAGTCTAGCAACTTGCCCTGCTTCGGCCCTCCCTGCCTCTCCCCGCCCCTGTGAAAGAGGCTGGGATGAAAGAAAAGTTGTAGTGGCAGCGGTGGCAGCAGCAGCAGCAGCAGTGTCTTAATTCACTAGTTCACAGCCAAGGGAAGAAAAGGCTAGGCAGAAGGGAATGGAGAGAAGCTGGAGGAGGTGGACAGCAGGAAAAGAAAGGAAAAATAAATGAGGCTATGACTGCTTCACAGGATGTCCTGATTGCAAAGGATATATGTGCACTGTTGAATTAGAGGGACTAATTTCATAGTTTGATTGATTTGTCCTTGTACAGCATATTTTCTGTATCACTGTTTTCCCCATCTCTGGCTCACTAATAAAACATGTCTCTGTCCCTGTATCTGGTTGTACTGGCTTGTACCAGGAGTATTGTTATTAAAAGAGATGGATGGACTGTCTTCACTATCATCCTTCTAAACTAGAAATCTATCTGCATTACATATCTGTAGTAGCTTCATGTGACTTTACTTGCCATAGTTGTACTCTATGGAGTCCTCGGATTTCTAGTTTTTGCAAGGGACTTAGAATCCTTTGCTGGAAAGTTCTTATGCACTTCCTGAAAACTAGAACTCCCAGAGTACCCTGATTTAATCCTCACTTTCTGTCCCTAGTTTACCCTGGGAAATTTAGTTCAAAAGAATGGACCAGAGCTCTCAGACAGAGAATTCTAAGTGTCCCCACAAGCTACATATACCAGCATTCTCTAGGATGGAACCATGACAGTCAAAGTGGTACCAAATTACTATAACTATAGTAGATAGATTCCAGGAATGAGGAAAGAAAGGGAACCAGTGTGGAGCAGTGATAAGACTGGAGATTATTCATGTATGTGAATGGTATATGGGTGTGAATGGATGAGTGTGAACACAATGTGTACTTTGATCAAGGCAGGGCTGTTGTTATAAGCAGGAGCCAGAAAGAGAGAAACATTCTCTAGAAGAATGTTTCCCTCAATGAAATTTCCCTTCTGTCTCCTAGCACTGCACTAATGTAAAATTTCAGTTGCATATTTAGAAATTTCTACCCTACACTGTTACAGTGCTGTTATTCCACTTTCAACATCCTATGGAATCCTGGGGCTTGCAGTTTAGGAAGGGGCATTGAGAATTTCTCAGCCAGAGAGCAGTTTGGTCTTAGTAAACTACAAACTCCAGAATTCAACAGGATGTGTAAAGTGGAATAATAGCACTATAACAGTCTAGGGCAAAAAGGCCCACAGTTTAGGCATCCAAGAAAAATGGCAGCCAAGATGACCAAAATGCAAACACAACCAATACGAGTTCAGTGTGAATATTTTTAAGTGTCTCACTATCTGCAGTAATAGAAATTTGCTGACTAAAGGAAGATTTCAGGGGAAGCCAAACTCTTATTGCGAGAGCAAAGCTT